>OX381587.1:19505376-20105376 GCA_947458855.1 Monopis laevigella
TTAACGGATTTTGGTACCTTACTTTAAGAAATACATACGCGGTTTAATCAAAGCACTGCACTGGTTCGATAATTGCAACCTTAAAACTATTATTTCAACGCAATGTTATTTGTTTATGCTAGATTCAAACTAGACTTAATGTACCGTAAGGCACCACGGGCTCAAATGTTTTAGGTAGCATGCACGAATTGCCTGTGTGTCGTGATGCCTCTGAGGTTATTTTGATCTATGGTCTATAGAGACCTTTGCCTAGTCATTGGAGCGATAATTACTGCGAGACGAAAATTTAAAGTCCTATATCAGTGTAGTTCTAGTGGGGGCACTAATCCAGGTGGGCAATTCTCGCGCTTTCGACATTCATCTCGATTCGAGATTTTTAAACGAAAAATGACTAAATATGTCATTTTTCGTTCAATATTTATGTATTTATTAATTAATATTTATTATTTCTTTTGTTTAATGTTCGATATTTTTGAACGAAAAATGGTATATTTAGTCATTTTTCGTTCTAATGACTAAATATGACATTTTTCGTTCAATATGTATATATTTATTATTTATTTCGTTTAATGTTCGATATTTTTTAACGAAAAATGGCATATTTAGTCATTTTTCGTTTAAAAATCTCGAATCGAGATGCATGTCGAAAGCGCAAGAATTACCCACCTGATGAGACGAGCGTGTTGAAACACGAAGGCAGCGTCACGCAGACCATTTAGTATACTGTGCACAACTGCATACATCATCAAAACAAGTATAATGTGCTGCTAGATTCAAACTGGACTTGTCATAATGTAACAGGCTCTTACGTTTTAGCTAGCTTACACATCTATAGGTAATGTTGCCTATCAACGTTTTTCTCATCTAAAGTTCATAGATGTCCTGAAAAATAATAGCGAAACGGTGTTTTTTTTTCATATAAGACTGTGGACTATACAGACCAGACGTAGAGTGTATGGAGAAAATTATACGATCGGTGATTGACGCATCACTTTGGCTATTGCATAAACAGATGCTGATTGTATATAGATGCTGTCGATATACAGTGTAGTGTGAATTACAGTGAATCCAACCATAGCTAGTGGTTATTAATAAATCACAACAAACTTCAGATAAAATATATGGTTCCGACGTGTTTCTAATGCATGACACATAGTGTAGTGTAAATTCAACATTTAGTTAGTGGTTATGAAATAAATCATAACAAACTTGTGCACATTTTCTGATAAAATACACGACACGACAAGTGTAGTGTAAACCCAACATTAGCTAGTGGTTATTAATAAATCACGACAAACTATGCTCAAAGTTCCCCTCACCTCAAACAAACGAACAACAAGACGACGACAGCTTTTTATAATGATTTTCCAGTGATATCGATTTTCATTTAGCTCTTCCTGCCAGGTCATTATGGCTATGTGTTAGCGAGTAAAACCCCGTCAATGGACGAACGGCAAGGCTATGCTTTGTGCCATCAAGCAGAGCATAAAGGGGTGATTAATGGCTCAAGCGATACACGGCGGAAGGTTTTTGTTGTTGCGGTAAATATTTGATTCAGCCGACAAGCAATCCTTTTCTTTGATACAGTTCACAGAGTATCAGTTACGACGCTTTATTCGGGGATTTCCGCCAATGCGACACTGGCCCGGATGTGGGAGACATAGATATTTTAGTGTATTTTTTCTTTTTGTACATTGAGTTGTTAGATCTTTAGTGCCACTTTATGGTTAGATAAAGTTTTTACTTTTCACTTGAGATATTGTGATTCTTTTACATTACTTATTTCGTACCTGTCTTTTTCTAAGAACATCTCAAATTTATTCTGTAAAGACGAGTTTAGTCGCCCCCGTAATATCTATTATTCTGTATTTTACATTCTATATTCGTTCTTGATCTATCTCAACTTGGTCGAACCACATTAACATAGCTCCTCTTTTAATCTTCGATACAACATTATCATCTGTTTCATTTTATTTCCATTATTTCTACGGTTTCACTATACTAACTTGTGAAACTGTTTATAGATGGGTTTTTGAGTCTATTCAAAACATCGCAACGAGCTAGCCACTTTTTCGGTGTAGACTCATACCATCGGCTACGACGAGGTAGGATTAAACCCCTCTGGGCCGTCTAGGCGGTCTCGGGCGCCGTAGGGGTATTTCTACTAAAAATCGAAATTTTAAACCCGATATATTTTGTTAAGAAAAATATGCTTATACCTACTTAGATCAAATATCTACCTTTTTTTGGCTACGTGACTTTTTATTTACCTAGTGATAAGCAGACCTACAAAATCCATGTTTTGAATTTTTCAATATATTGCTAACAGCATTGATAGCTCCCACTATGCCGGCTAAATGATGCGGTTATGAAATAGGCAGCGAAAAAGACGAAATATAAATAATAGACTCGCTGCTTTATCGTCAAATTGACTGCTATTTTTGCAACCGTACCATGAAAGAAGACTATTACTTCGACAATAAATCGGTGCAGTAGTCTCCTGAAAACCAGAAAACCTACAGACTAGTTATAGAGATCTAACGATATTCTTGAAAAGAGTTTCAATGAAAATTACAAGTAGTATGCAATGTTTAAGAATGATAGCTGAAAAGTTTGACCGCAGATTGCAATCATTATTCAAGTTCGTTTATAGTAGGTACTATATTATAGATATAATTATGAGCAAAAGGTATCTCGCAAGCTGGTACCATGGACAGTACTCTAAAGAACTATTTAATCTTATACCTCCTTCCCCTTCCAATTACAGGACTTCACGAGCAGATAACAGAGTGCATGCGCATACTGTGGCCGATGTACCCGCACTAAAAGATTTGGTGCTTCGTACTTCTGTCGCACTATTATAATGTGCAATGCTCTACCTGCTTGCGTGTTTCCTTCTTCCTATAACCTTGAGTCCTTTAAACGAAGCGTTAATAGGCATCTAACATAATGGATGGAACCAGCATTTACAACACAATTGGATGCTGGTTGTATTCTTCTTGGACCTGCATATTGCTTTCCATCAGCTAGTTCACATGCCGCTCTCTCTTAAAAAAATCTACAACGGTTAAGTTAACAATTAATGCTCGTAGGGACCTACATACATACTTAGCTACCATAAATGTATTATTTTCTTTGAAAAAGGTTTAAAATATTGTGCGTTCTATTTATAAACAGCCTCATAAATTTGGGGCTTTCAGTTGTGTAAGTGTAGCTTTAATTTTAATGTGATTCTTATGGAATCTTTTTTGTTACTCATTTAAATATTTTTACAGCATTAACATTTACCTCCCTTTGATACTGTTGGTTCACATTATTAACGTTTTGTTTACCAGTGACAACACTACTCTATAGTGCTTTGGAGAGGACGTTAAGCTGTCAGTCCTAGTTTTACTATACATACTGGTAAAACTGTTTATATAAAGGTTATTTGGTCTATATAAAAACCTTGATGAGGTGGAAAAACCCATCCGCTGGGCATCCTGAGGCTGTTTAGGCGGTTTTGGGTACCGTACTTACCATAGAACATTTCAATAAGTTGAGCGTGGTGGTCTTTTATTTAAGATAACTCTTCGGCCCGACGGCATTGATGTCTACGAATCATAATTAGCTATGGTCGATATGTTACTATCTAATATTGACATAGCATAATACCATATACCTATATGAAATTTAAACACTTTAAAAAATTAAAAAAATCTTATGAACATCATTATACCACTATCTAGTAAACATAAAGTTGGAGCAATAAATATACCTATTTATATTTGTACCTTTTACTGTTTTATCTAAATTCTTTATTAATTAATTTTTTGGGCGAATTTTGTGTTTTTGCAAAACTATAGCATACATCTTCTTGGAAGCAACACTTTTAACAGAGCGGTCGTAGTTGTTACGGTGCGTGTGGTTCACATTCCTCTCGGACTGCTGCTCTTCTAGTATTTTCATTCATGTAAAGGACCGTCCATGGCGGCTTTAATTTGGCCAGTCCATCTCATAGGTGACCAATGCGCGTTCTCGTGCCTTCAACTTTGCCATAGAAGACTCTTGATAGATAAATCTTCACGTCGAGATACGTGTCTGAAGAAGGTAAAGGTGTGTGACTGTACAATCGAGACGTTGTTTGATGGGATACATAATCTTTCAAATAAAATTCCAACCCCACTGTATAATGTATAGTAAAAGAAAATAAACCTACCTATAAAGATTTTGATGTTGACATACTTATATAGACTATTCCACACCAATGCACACACAAACGAACATCAGCAAGAGAAACAACGCCATGTGTTTTTTTAGTAAATATTCTTTCGTGCAGAAAATGCGAATGGATCACGCGTTCTTTGGTATGGGGAAATAGGTAATTCTTAAAATAAATTTATTGTCCAAAATATGTAATAATAGATAAAATATTCCTTTATTTTTTTGTATATTTATGTTAAAAAAGTACCGAGTGCACGGTATATTTCCACAACACTGCTATTTTTTGTTTTAAATCATTTTAGGATATGTTCACCAGCCAGAAACTTTAATTAATATTAAAACATTTAATTTTTAAATTATAAGGATTTAATGTCTCGCGTTGCTAAATTAAGCAGTATGTAGAAAATACATATTTTAACTGACCTATCGGCAAGATTCACACATTATTCTTTTTTCTACATATCTATGGCACAGTACCATTTTAACAAAGAAAGTTGAATTCTCTTCTTACTTCTACAATGTTAAAAGCTTACGTTACAATTCGTGTTACCTTAGTTAAAAAAAATAATTGCACTAGAAAAAATACTTATTGCAGCTTCACTTTCTTTACCAGTGAAACCTTCAGAAAAAAAAATCTAGGTACTTGCTTAGTTAGACCTTAGATTAAAACAAAGATGGAAGAGACAGTACGTACAAGTACATATATAGGTATAACACGTAAACCCAGCAAACTATAACTTACTCACTTTTGTTATTTTACTATCATTGTTAGCCCAGCTATTGCCTTGTTCACTCGTCGCGCGCGCGTCGTGTTATAGTTTTAATTTTAAACAACTTCTTGTTATCTTTGTCGTTATATTCTTTTATTTTTGTATGGAAGTGAAGCATGGGTATGGCAGAAGAAGCATGCCAGTAAGATTAATGCAATTGAAATGAGGTCTGTAAGACAAATGTGTGGTGTGACCCTCAGAGACCGGATTAGAAATGGAATATTGAGAGAGAGGAGTGGAACGGAAGACAATGTCGTATTGAAGATTGAAAGAGGTATGCTAAGGTGGTTCGGCCACGTTGAACGTATGAGTGATGAACGAATAACTAAAACAATTTATAAAACAAAACTCGAGAATGTTAGTGGATTACATGGTCGACCAAGGCGCGTTTATCTCGATCAAATAGGTGATATTCTGAGAAAGGGACAAATTCGCAGTCTCCGAAATAGACGCGCCTGTATGCGAAGATGTATGAATGTTGAGGAAGCTAGTGAAGTATGTAGGGAACGTACGAAGTGGCGTACATTGCTCTCTGCTTACTCCATAACTGGGATACAGGCGTGATGGTATGTATGTATATTATTTTATAACAAGATCGGTAACGTAAGTGAAAGCGACGTGTTATTGTATCTATTTCAGATTTTTTATAGAGAACGTACTAAGTTTATTCGTTTCCCTTTCTTGTTTTAATCTAAGGCTGTAGACAAGCTTAGTTGAAACAACTTTTAGGATAGGCTATAAGATCTTAAGCATATTTCAAATTGTTTAATTAATATACTCTTAGAAATCTGTTCTTCATCTCCTACCCACTCTGTTCTCAGTACTTAAAATGTAATTACAGTTTATATTATTTAAACATTTAATGTGCTCTCAGGTTATTCATTACGCCACCGTAGATTTTGACTCCCCTCATTAGAGAGGATGGGGTCTGGCTTAATGATCCGTGATCTCGACCCAGGTTATGGCCACTTATAACTTATATAAGTGTTAAAACTTTATTCCCGCAACTTGTAGATGTTAGCTAATTGTAAGTTTAATCACCTGTTACATTTGTTCCCTTCAAATTGGATTAAAAGTTATAAGTTTAATTTTAATTAAAAGTTAGTTTGATGCATGCTTTACAGTTTTCAATAATAAGTATAACATATAGATATTTTATTTTAGCTTTAACGTCTGGTGTGTTTGTTGGTTTTGCTTAAAAATATAAAATAAAATTGTTAATTTTCCCAGCATCTACAGCGCTGACGCTGAGACGCTTTTTTTTATTTTCAGATAAACATCTGAAAGTAATGAGCCCAGTGAACTCAAAATCCAATGCTGGACATAATCGCCAGTCTCTATCACGCCGCATGCGCTGGCATGGTAGTCGCTCCTTGTAAACACTTTTCACGCTAATTTATTGCGGCGTGCCAGCACTGGCACAAAATGGAGCTCTCGAATTTTTTTGCAGCCAGTGCCTTCGATTACAACCCCCGCGCTATGTTTACGTACTGATGTAAACTCATCGCGCCAGTCGCTGGCATGCCTTGTTGATGTAATTATGGTGTATACCTATAATAATATATAGCGTGCCATTTTAATTTTCTGATTCGCCCAAATCCACTTGGATTGAGATCCCAACATGTGGTTTTCATTACAAAAAATATTCAACTACACTAAAGACTGGCGGTGCAATTGAAAACTAGCACCGTTTTAACGTTTTCGGTAGCATGCTACTGCTGCCACAGTAATCACTAGTGATGCGATATTGGCGTCGGGAAAATCTGTAAAAATGTTATTACTAGATTTATTATTACTTTAACCTAAATCTTTTGGGCATCATATTTCCACTTAAAACCAGCATAAAAAATAAATCAAAGTTTAGTTGTAAACAAAAATTTGTGCGTTTTGTCCCATCACAACCAGATAAAATAAATAGTCAAAATACATATTTAAACGCTTTTTATTTCAAACTATATTTAATTAAAAACCCTCTATAACACGATAACGTCTGCACTGAGAAAAATGGATATTTGATGTAATTGAAAATCGTCGGTTAATCGATAAATTTTAAGTTTTACGCCTATAAGATCAGTCTTTACGAATGCAATGTCGTTAAACTAACTAATGCCTTTTCTATCATGATACTACGAGGCGCTTCTAGTGGGAAAATATCACAACTCTTCATGTTAAATGTTGCAACGATAAGTTATCATGATGTCTTACATGCAAATCATTTCATGCCGGTCAACTTTTACCGAAACTTTCCTGCTAACGTGTGACTCCGACTATTTTCTGTAATTTCATTTCAATTTTAACAGGATGAGTAATGATATATTAGAATGCATATGCAAGAAAGGAATACGGATAAATTATTGGTTCGGACGCCTAGTCGTTTTTTATGAGGTATTACGCGTAGCGGGCGCTGATTTCATATTAAAAACTTGGGTATATTTTTCTCAGTGTGGAAATTTCTGAATAAACAAAGATAATAATTAAATTCATCGCTAGCAAAACTAAATACCTATTTAGGTAATTATATTTCATTTAAAAAATGAGGCAAAAGTATACCTACATCAATGTTCGTTCGCCCTTACTGGAAAGATGTTAAGGCGAAGGGTCACAGGTCCCACCGCGGTGAGACCTGTGGGACTTACTGGAGCTAGCACTGGTTTGGTTTGGTCATAATAGTTGTAGTTTCAATTTACCTCCATATCAATTTCAATAAATTGGTTCAGTATTTTAGCCGTGAAAAGTCACGTCACTTTTATATACTGGATGTTTTTTGTCACGGTGATAAAAAATATATATTTTGTTCTATGTGAAAATAATGAAGCACGTATTTTTTACTTTTAGTGTTTACTATACAAAAACATAAAGATAAATAACTTAAAGTACAAAAAAGATCTACAAATCAACTTTCATAGTAAACTCACGAATTAAAGCCTATCACTTGTCTAATTGTGTATTACTTGTTAGATACGAAGACTTATAATGTATTTGTAGGAGCAATTTTAAGCATATAGACGTTTGTTCATATAATTATTTATTTTTCGGACTTTTTTTGACGAAAAAATACATACCTTTTATTTTTTTTTAAATAGGTTCTAAAAGTGATACTGGAGGCATCAAAAAAATATTATCATTGTTAAAAAACACCCGGCATATCTTGAGAAATAATAACAATAATTAGTACATTACTGCCGCGGTCTATAATGACTACTTTGCTGGTCGCGCTGATGATGGCCGACAGCGCAGCTCCAGGCCGACACAGCGCGGTCAGCGTTCAGGCCTTGATGGACGATCTGAGATAAAGGCCGAGACCGTAGGCCGAGACCGTAGGCCGAGGCCTTTACAGCGAGGACAGCAAGGGCTGCAATGATGGCCAAGCTAGAAGGCCTAGAGCGTAGCTAGGCTGGCTCTAGGCAATCATAGCGTGACCAGCGAAGCAGTCATAGTGGGCCAAGGCTTGTATAGTGCTTTACTCAAAAATGCAAGTACCTAATTTAAATAAAACCAGCAAGTAATTTAAATAATGTACTATTAAAATGTTGAAACGTCAAAATAGCGGCCGGCAATGTTTTGCCGGCCTGTTAGAGCGACCAGCAAAACTTTGCCGGCCGCTCCTTGAAACAGAACGGCTAGGTCGACTTTGCTCAATCAAGGTTGTCAAAATAATGACCACATTACATGCATTTTTGAGTAAAGGTTGTTTAAGTACCTAACCGAAAATAGAAGCGTTAAAATAATATAGGCTAAAGTTATCAACGTACCTACATCAACTAATAAGTATGCACATACACCTATAAGTAGGATTTATGAAGCCATAACTTCATAGAGTCGCAGAATGTTTGCACAGTATTACCGCACACTGTTTACATGCGCCTCTTTAAAATCACTTCATGAAGGAAATGCCTGAATTTTTCCATGCATATAAAATTCATTTTAAAAATGCAATATTGCTATATTAATTTTTAAGGCACTTTTTTATTTCGTTGAGGTGGATTTTTAAGTTCGACCAAGTTTTTATAGGAAATTTTACAATAGTTAAATGATAATAATCTTTATTTGCAAAATAAAAAAGGATATGACTATGTTTGACTTTCTTCTAATAAAATATAATAAAATTGGAACAGGTAGTAGATATAATTAGTAGATATAATTTTCTAGTCTGTAGTAGAAGTGGTTCGAGAGATATAATATGGCCTTATTCATAAAAACTTATTGATTCCTTGAAAAACACTTTAGATATAGATTATAGAAGGTTTTGTCTCTTTTTATTAGCAGCAAAAATGAATATGTGTAAAAAAGACAAAACATTCCATAACTAAATTGTTCTTAAAGGCTTCAATAAGTTAATATGAATAAGGCCAATAGAATTTATTTATTATTAATGTGCCACAATTATTCGGATTGGACAACGTCTGCTGGTAGCGGATCCAAGAATTTTATTCGATAAAAAATGCTAATGGAATGAAAATGCTGACGGATGTGTATAGACAGCCTTAATAGTTAAACATTACCTAGCTATTATAGGCCATAGGCTAAGTAGCAAAACCGTATAGCATACATCCCCCTTTGTTGTGATTATCATTTTGCATGACCATGCATAATATTGCATACCTTATCTGCGTGCTTATGTTTTATGACGTCTTCATGTCTAGACGTTAAAAACTTTTGGCATAAATCAACATTCTTAAATTTATGTGGCTGAGCGTTTATCTCGTAACAGCTTGGGACCGTTGGGTCGACAGAGACGTTCATTTGACAAATTACTTGTGTAAATCGGTCTATCGGTTTAATTTTATGTCTTTGGTGTTTTAGTTTGGTAAAAGTAAGTTTTGTCCTGTTTTGCTTTTATTTAAGCTTGGCATTTGCTATGTATCTATCTGTTGGTTAGCATCTCTACTAAGTCCATGAATAGGGTCTGATCAATACCATATTGTTTAACAGCATAAGTAGCTGCCACCATGCTGTATAAATTATCCGATTACGAAATGGGCGGCGGAAAAGAGGATTTGCATTACCTTCATTCGCAATCGCGAAGACATCATTCTCCATATAAAATAAGCTTTCGCACTTTCGGTATGTTTTGGGTATTATTATTGTTAATATTATTTTTTATCGTATTTTTTTTATATTAATTAAATTTACTTAAAATTCTTTATTGCACATTTGTATACATAGGCGAGCTTAATGCCTTTTCTACCAGCTAACCTTTAAGAGAGTGAAATATGCTTAGGGTGCAGAACTGTTTCGAAAAATGAAGTAGATATAATGTTATCAATGATCCATCAATACTTAAAATTTAGTAACATTTTTATGTAACATTATTACCAACATAAAATTAATAATTGAACTTCGGCTAAAAGCCAAGTTGTAATATCTGAAGTTTGCATACGTACGTTTGTATTGGCGTCAAGACTACTGCAGAGCCCTTAATAGCAATCCTTGTCGCTTTATCGTCAAATCAACAACCCATTTCATAACCGCACCCTAAGAGTACCTCAACAATACGAGTAATTTTATTCGATGCAGTATTCTTGAAAACCGGAGAACACACAGACTAAAAACGAAACATGAATAAGTCCCATGTCTAATACTATTTGATTTTTAACCATTGTTTAATTATTAATCTTAGTTTCATTATACAAAAAAAAATCGTTAAGACTTAGGGTAAAATGCCCAATATTCAGCAGTAATTATTTATTCTACTAGAATAGGCGAAGTCCGTAAAGACCGTAAGCCGATTATAATTGTGAGCAATATTCAGATCACGTCACAGAGTTAAGGGTCTCCCGAGGACACTTCTCCTTGGATTTTTCTTGATATTTCCAGAAATGAACGGAGGATATTATTATCGTATTTCTAATTCGGCAGAAACAATTTTCGGATATTGGAAAGCGAGATATCAAATTTTATTGGACCACTTCTGGCTTATATTGTATAGCCATTTCTTTTATGGAACATTAAGAAGGTGATTGTTTTGAAAAAACAATACCTAATTACTTTTTTTATTTATTACTTTTAAGCCGCTTCCAATAGGTTTTTCAGTGGACGTCCTATAGCTGATTATGATGATGATGATTTATTACCCTGCGTTTAATTTAATAAAAAAAAGAATCGAAAATAAACTCCTATGTTAGGTCAATCAATAATTGTTAAAAACAGCATTGATTGCTCCTACTATGCCGGCTAAATGATGCGATTAAGAAATGGGCGGCGACAAATACGAGTTGCATTCCTAGTATACTTTAATATACTAGATGCCTTATCCTCAATTAAAGTACCCATTTCGTAACCGCACCCTGAAAAGAGACTACCACCTCGATAACAAATCAATGCGGTAATCTCCTGAAAATCGGTGAACCCAAAGACTAAAACCGAAACATGACTAGTCCACTTCACGGTCAAATTCTTTTACAGTAACCGCAGCATCACTCTGGAACAATCTTCCCTGTCAATACGAACAAAAGTTACTACAGCTTCTTTTTAAACCCATCTTCACTCTTCTCTCCTCAATAATCAAAACTGTTAACATTTTTTTTTCTGTAATTATGTGAAATTATTTATTTATGTATGTATATACATATATCTACTTATTTATGTATGTCTATATATTATTATTTATGTAAGTTTATGTATACTATTAAATGTTATCATATATTGCATTAATTATCACTCTGTCTGTTTTTGGTCAATCTCCCAAAGGTAGCTGGTAGCTAATACCTAAGGCACTAAGCTCGCCTATGTATGATAGTATTAAGCTTTTGTGCAATAAAGAATTTTTCATTCATTCATTCACTTCGAGTATTTCGCGTTCGCGGTGGAGACTTTTTCACAGGAGTCTTAAGATTTTTGCTAAAAAAAAATAGAAAAGCTTTTGAGTAAATTATCCGGAAGCCAAGAGCTTTTCGTTTAACAAAGAAGTCCAGAGGGACAATGTTCTCGGCACTCTGGACAACACAACCGACTCCCTACATCAGATATTTTATCTTTTTTTTTATTTAGTCCGGGTTGCTCATAGCGTGGTAGTGGTTAAAATGCTCGTTAAAGTTAACATCAGGGAGGTTTATAAGAAATATGGAATTATGGAATGGACTAATATATATATATATATACACTTTTACTGTGTACTAATTTATTTTATATTGTTACAAGTGCCTGATTATTCGTGAAAAAGTCAAATAAAAGTTAATTATTGATATGAAAAATAAAATTTATAATAATAATAGTTTGTATTTTTTTTTTTTTTTTTTTTAATAAAAATAACTTTATTGTCTCAAAAAAGTACAAAATGTTTTGGAACCCTGTCTCCCGTGCTAGCTGATGCTGTGTTACAGGAGCCAGTGTCTTCCCATGCGTGGATACAAAGTTGTGCAAGTCTATTTGGCACAAATAAATAGTATAGGTACTTAATCTTAACATATATATAAAAATAACAAAAGAAAATAAATTGCAAATAAATTATTAGTGGAAAACAAAACAGAAAAAAAATATATATATAAAAAATATAAAATAAACAAATGGGTAAAATACTTTTATATTTTTGGGTGTAAAGTATGTGTGTGTGTAATGTGTGTATGAGTGGTATGCGTGATATGTGTGAGTGGTATGCGTGATATTTGTGTGTGGTATGTGCGAAAGTATGTGTGTGGGTATGAGAGTGCGGGGTTGTGTGTTTATTGAATGTTTATAACAAAGTTAAATAGATAACATTGATACTTAGCTTATAACATTTAGAAGTTTTTCAGTTTGATCATAGTTTAATTTATTTAAGAGTGATTTTATACGCCTTTTTAGTATATTAGAGTTAAAGTTTCTTATATAATATTTTTTATTAAATATGTTATACAATTTAGCTGCTAAATATGAGTATTGTCTTTGTGCATATGCGCTATTGGTGACTGGTACGGGGCAATGGTCTACACGTCTTCGCTGTGCACTCAACTGAGGAATAATTGTCTTGTGGTGTCTTAGAACGCATTGGTATACGAACAGTTTTCGAACTGATAAAACTTCAGAACTTTCGTACACCGATGCGGTAGGGTGTCTGTATGGTAGTGATAAGGATACTTTGAGTACCGCTCTCTGAGCTCGCTCGAGTTCAATGAGATGGGTCTTTGAGGCTCCACCCCAAGCACAAATGCAATAACTGAGAATGCTTTCGCATAAAGCTTTGTATGTTTGAATAATTAGTGGCTTCTTTGCCGCATTCCTCAGATTTTTAAAGATGTAAATTAATTTTCTAACGCGTTTTGATAGCTCAGTTATATGTATATTCCAGTTCAGTAGTTCATCAATGACCGTGCCAAGGTATTTAATATGATTGGCACGTATTAGGTTTTCACAAGCACATTTTGCGGGCGCCACAGTAGCATCTCGATTGCAAGGGTGAGTATGAATCTTAATGCTAAAATTACTATTAGGTATATGTTTCTTAGACTTGCTGAAAGTAATAAATTTAGTTTTTGAGGTATTTAATGTTAATAAGGAATCTTCTAGCCAAGTTGTAACCTTTGATAAACCCATCTCAGCATGATGTTTCGCTATGTCCCATGTTGGCCCGTGAAATAGAAGCACTGTGTCGTCAGCAAACATGACTAAGTCTGTTCCTTTTGATTTTACCTGACACAGCTCGTTGATGTACACCAGAAATAGACTAGGTCCGAGGCTACTACCTTGGGGAATACCGTATGTGCAGAATTTATTGTTACTTTTATGCTCACCTATCTTAACTTGCTGGGTTCTACCTGTAAGATAGTCGTTGAACCAGTTGAGTGGAGTTCCCCTAACCCCCATCCCATCCAATCGAGCAAGTAGGATAGGTATGCTAACAGTATCAAAGGCCTTTTGTAAGTCCAAAAATACTCCAATAACCTTGTTCTGACGATCCACATGTTTGGTGATAGTTGTTGTTAGTTTCAGTACAGCGTCCTCAGTTGAGATTCCAGAACAAAAGCCGTGTTGATTGTTGGATATTAACTTATTATTTTCGATATAGTCTATTAGTCGACCATTAACAATTTTTTCCAAAATTTTTGATATACTTGAGAGCAAGGAAATTGGTCTATAATTGCTAGGAACATCTTTTGCACCTGATTTATGAATAGGGATCACAACTGATTTTTTTAATTGATCTGGAAAAACTCCATTGGAAAGGCTCAGGTTGCATAACCAAGTAATTGGACCCACTATTTGATATTTGAATTGTTTAATAAAGTAACAACTGATATTATCCAATCCTGGAGCGCTGTGGGTTTTAAGTTTGGAAATAACCGAGAGCACTTCCGGTTCGTCAGTGGGAAACAGCGAAAAAGAATTAAGTGGGGATACAAGTGGTTTTGCTTTTTTTGCTAGTTTAGTTTCGTCCATGTTAAGCTTTGATTTAGTTATATTAGCTAAATTTTGACCTATTGTTGTAAAGAATTCATTAACCTCATCCAAGGACTGGACCGGTGAGTCTTTAAGTTCCAACAGATCAACTGAAGGTGTTTTTTTATTTTGAATGTCACATATGTCTTTAATAATATTCCAGGTTTCTTTTATGTTTCTTTTATTATTTTCTAATTGATGTTCATAATAATTAAATTTTAGTTTCTTAATCAACTTATTGCAAATGTTTCTATAATTAATAAAATTAAATTTTAGTTGTAAGTCATCTGGGTTATTTTTACATTTTAATTTCAAAGCGTTTCTTTTTTTAATAGAATTTATTACACCTGTGGTCATCCATGCTTTGAGGGGTCTCTTACGTGTAGGATAAGTAGTTACTATAGTATTAGAATTAATAATTGTTTGGATTTTATTTACAAAGTTGTTAGTTGCTATATTTATATCTTGTAATTTATAAAGCTCGACCCAAGTTTCGCTGTCCAATTCTTTGGTAATATTCTCAATATTTAATGTTGTTTTTCTATAAATATGTGTTTTGTTTTTCTTTATTATATCATAGGATTTTAACAAAATAGGTGAGTGGTCGGTGATTTCGTCTAGTACAAATATTTCACACTTATTGTTTGATTTTATCATGAAGTGGTCTAAACATGCTTTGAGCCTTGTAGGTATAGTTACGCCCGGTATGAGTCCATGTGATGCCATTAAATGAAGGTAATCATTTTTATATTTCGACGTGTCTGGAATTAGATCTATGTTTATATCTCCTGTAAATAAGACGTTTTTAGAATTTATTGATTTTATTATTGTATCTAAGGAATTTAAGTAATTTGTAGGATTAGAAAAACTTGGTGGTCTGTAGGAACAAATTATAGAATATACAGAATTAATATTAAGTATGAGGCAGTTTCCATCTGTTAATTGTGGTTCAAAACAAGTTGCTTTGAGTCTATTATGGGCATAAGCGACCACACCGTCACTTTTGTTATGACTAATTGTGGTGAAAAATAGATTATAATTGTTTAATGGCGGCGGGGTCGCATTCTCGTTGGTCCAGCATTCTGTTAGGACTATTATATCTATTTCAATATTTAGACTTGTTATGTATAACATGAACTTGTCTAAGTTTTGGTTAATACTTCTTATATTTGCGGTAATTATAGTTAGTCCTTGGTTTAGGTTGTGTTTATTCTTTAAGAGGTGATATTGTGAACTGTTTATTCGCGAACAGGGTATACTAACGGAACCATCTATAGAGTTAGTTATGTCGTTATGTAATATGTTGAATTTTATAGAATATAGGTATTATGGATCGAGAGATAGTGGGTCTGGGTAGCTTTCTAAGTTTATGTTTGGTTGATAAGGTTTTATTTATAATATTAGTTTGAATAATATAGGTAGGAATTTTGTTTAGTTGTTTCAAATATTGATAGGTATATATATGTATAGGATATATATATATGTATATGTATAGGATATAAGTATATGGATAGGAGTATATGTATCGGATTATTTGTATTTTTCTCAAATTATAAGAATAATATTGTCTAATAAAATACATTAGGCTATTACTTTTTAAATATAACTGT
Source organism: Monopis laevigella (assembly GCA_947458855.1). Taxonomy (NCBI): domain Eukaryota; kingdom Metazoa; phylum Arthropoda; class Insecta; order Lepidoptera; family Tineidae; genus Monopis; species Monopis laevigella. The sequence goes on from OX381587.1 coordinate 19,521,314, forward strand.
ATATGACTGTATGTATATTTTATAGTATTCGGAGATACCAATGCCGACGTGTGGTGTATGAATTTCTGTATAACCGTATAATAAAATAAAAATACTTTAGTATATGTTAAACATGAGAGTATGTGTGTGTAATAATTATTGTAATGATTATATGTAGTGGTTGGGGTGTCTGTGAAATTTAATATGAGTGTGTGAATGTGTGTGATTTGTAAGTTATGTGAAAGCAATATAAAAGTACTTTTTAACATAATCGCAACAAAATGTTTTGAAATTAGTGATATTTTAATATTTATTATCCTTGCAAGAAAATAACTATATACTAAACAACTAAAGATAAAAATAAACATTAAATTAATAAATAATAGTCACATATCCATAAGTTTATTAAAGTCTGCTTCGCTGGTGATACGAATTTGAGCAGATCCTTCCTTCTTCCGGAGGTATACGGTGTTGTTAGAGGTCCAGCAGAAAGCAAACTGGTTGTCTTTGGCAAATGTCCTTGCAAGATAGAAGAGCCGCTTTGCTTTGTATGTTAGATATTCTGACACGTAAAAAGGTATTTCTGGTCCGTCAAGCTGCAGATGAGTGGTGCTGAGTTTGGATGAGTGATTGTCCCTATTAAATCGCCTAATAGATCTCAACATTCTGTCCTTAGTTAGTAAGGAATTAAAATCCACTATGATTGGTGAGTCTCGATCAGATTTTGTACTGGTTCTATAGATATTTCTAATATCCGTGAGATCAATCGGCAAGTTAACAGTTTTACCAGTATCAATAATTAACTTTGCTAAGTCTTCCTTTTTTTCTACTTTCCTTTTAGGAATATTACGAATCTCAATGCTATTCGATCGACTTTGACGGTCTAGGTTCTCAATAATATTCTCTAGAGATTTTATATAAATTATGTTGTTTTTATGTTCAGTCTCGAGGACGTCGATCTTTTTTACCAATTCGTCGTGTTTGTGAGAAATGTACTCAAACGATTTGCACATTTCCTGGTTCTGGGTTTTAATTTCCTGCACCGAAGCTAATAACAAGTTAAATTTAGTATTCTGTTCGTCCTTCCAAGTGTCTATCATTGCTTTAAAGTCCGATTTAAATATATCAAGACCAAGTCCTGTGTCCGTATTGTATTTATTCTGCTTGGTATTCTATTGTACTCGTATATCCAGTTTGAAAGTCCGTCTCTTTCAATTTCCAACTGAGTTAAATCTAGAATGTATTTGTTTTGTTTATTTTATAGGTAAAAAAAAGACCTACCTAATCCACTTGATATAATCTAACTGAGTTGCTTTCATCAGCTTCTACATCTGCAGAGCGTGCTCGGCTCTTAGCTGTCGCCCAATGGGAATCTGGGCTTTGGTTGCAGGCTTTACCATCATCAACAAAAGGTATGTTACTGGATCAAAACACTTTACGTTTGGCAGTGTGTCTACGGCTGGGTACTCTTTGTTTTCTTCCACATAGCTGTCAATGTGGAATGATGGTCGACCAACTTCGTTAGCACGGCCGCCGTTCTTGCTATAGAAGCGGCGGAAGACAATCCCGACATGATAACCTTAATCAAATTATACGTCGGGCCCTTGCCAGCGCCTCTATCCCTGCCGTTTTAGTACCAGTATTTTTAAATATAATTCCAAACGGCTGGTCGATACATCTGGTGACCAAAGGGCTGGCTCGTTCCTTGGACAGCGCGTAAGTATCACTATACAACGGCGTAACGCAGCCAGTCTTTTGGGAACCATCCATAATGAAGCGATATGGAAGAAATTTATTATTTAGCCTAATTTTTTATGTTAATTTTGTACGATTTAATTTTAGGTAGTTTATATATTATATTAGGTCTTTTATTTTATTACTTTTCATTCATATTTAATTCATTATCTTGTAATTAAAAAAAAACATAAAGATGTTTTAAGTTACTGAAACAAACAAAAAACCTAACTTAGGCTACCTATATAAAAGTTTTTTAGGTCTACATAAAAGTATGAATGTATAAAAACACCTGCAATAAACTTGTAGTTCAAGAGTTGTATCTACAATGTAAGACGTCACGAAAACTTTTTAAAAGTTCATTTTAAAAAGTTTTCAAAGTTCGCCGCCACAAGACTACAGCTCAAGTCATTATTTATTTAAAGATGCAATACTAGCTTTGTTTTAGTACCTACATACATAATACAGTACCTACATACTAAAAATTCATATCATATCATCACGGGTGCCTTACGGCGCCCGAGACCGCCTAGACGGCCCCAGGGTACCCAGCGGAGGGGTTTTAATCCCACCTCGTCGTAGCCGATGGTATGAGTCTACACCGAACAAGTGGCTAGCTCGTCGCGATGTTAACGTGCTCTCCGAAGCACTATAGTGGTGTTGTCAAACAAATGTACATAAATTTTTAAATTAAAAACTCATTGGTACATACCGGGATTCGAACCAGGGACTTAAGCGTTTTTAAGTCCAATGTCTAACCGACTCGGCCACCACGTATATATACTAAAAATGATAGCGGCGTTTTCCTGTTGTATATTTTTTCTGTAACCTGTATGAATGAATTTTTATTTACGCAATAAGGTAGTGGGTACAAGGTAAAGTTAACACCTATATATTATCAGAATTTTGCATAGGTACACATTTCTTACCGATAATCCCGGTGTGTACCAATGAATTTAATTCATAAATGTATGTACATTTGTTCTACAACACCACTATAGTGTCACGTTAAGCTGTCGGTCCGGGTTTCACTATACCAACTTGTGAAACTGTTTGTAGATGGGTTATTGAGTCTATTCAAATCATCGCGATGAGCTAGCCATTTGTTCGGTGTAGACTCATACCATCGGCTACGACGAGGTAGGATTAAAACCCCCTTCGCTGGGTACCCTGGGGCCGTTTAGGCTGTCTCGGGCGCCGCAAGGCACCCGTGATGATATGTACGATATGTGTGAGTTGTCTTTGTTTTTTTTTCTATTGTAGTTTGTAAGGATCGTTAAAATATAAAGTTTAAATATTTAATATTTTTAAGGCTCAGCTTGAGTTAAATCATTTTAAAAAAAGTTTGAAAAATAAGTCGTGTACGTAGTACGTAGAAACCCTAAAGAAAGCTTTTAACTTTGCTTATTTTAAAACTATATACTAGGCATTTACCTATAACTTTAAATGTAAAAAAAATATTTTTTTTCCGATAAAAAAATATATACAAGATCGAGAGTATTCGAGTCGACAGTTTATTTGTTCTACCTTTATTTTTATTAAAAAAAAATACAGAAGAAAACTTTAGAAATTTGCTTATAATTATTCTGAAACCAGTTTGGAAAAGCAATATACACAGTTCCCAAACAGTTCAGCACAAGCCAGAACCCCTAAGTGTAAGATTTACCACAGTGTCCCTCTTTAATTGAATGTTAAGCAACCGTGCATACACCATAAATAAAGGATAACGTAGGATAGTCAACAGCGTGATTAGCCCGGGATCTTCAACGGCCGGCGCACACGCCTCGGCAAGCAGAGATGAGGAAACTTTCTAATTGGAATTTCAAATGGGCTTTGAGTTCATCCGGAGACATTGGAGTGACACTTTAAAGTCACCCAAATGCTTTACTCTTCCTAAAGTTGACGATTACCGTTTCAATTCCTTTGTGGCTAATTTATTCTTGGGGAGGTAATGCTAAAGGAATCTCTAACAAGTTTCGTTTATTTATTAATACCTATTATATACTTGGAATTTTTTATTGCAACAATAAAATTTTATAATATATTTTAAAATATCATCGGGGGGCCTTACGGCGCCAAAGATCGCCTAAACGGCCTCTGGGTTTTTAATCCACCTCGTCGTAGCCGATGGTCACAGTCTACACAGAACAAGTGGCCAGCTCGTCGCGATGTTTGGATAGACTTAATAACCAATCTATATACAGTTTCACAAGTTGTTATAGTGAAACTGATGGGACCGACAACTTAACGTACTCTCATCGGAGAGCACGTCACTGTGCATCGGCACTATAGTGGTTTTCGTTAAACAAATTTAAATATTTTTTTTTAGATTAAAAACTCATGGTACACACCGGGGTTTGAACCAGGGACCTATAAAGTTTTTTACGGGTTGTTATATATCGTATTGATTATGCTGAAATGCGGACCCCTGTATCACAGGGTATCCTAGTACAGGAGTCAGGATGTCTAAATAAAATGATAGTGTAATTAAACTAATTTATGAAATGAGGAACGTATTAGCTAACTAACCTTTATTGCATTTATTACTTGTAATTTTGTTAAGTAGTTTTGAATCAATAAACATATAAATTATTATTATTAAGTACGTACTTCACGGGTGCCTTACAGCACCTGGAGACCGTTTAGACGGCTTTGGGGTCCCCCGCGAAGGCGTTTTATTTTTACCTCCTCAAAGTCGATAATATTCTTAGTCTACACCAAACAACTAACAAGTGGCAAGCTCATAATTTTTACATAGATTCGACAACCTATATATGATCGATTTTAAAGGTTGGTATATTGGAACTGGATTCGACAACATAATGTGCTCTCTGAGGCACTATAATGACGATGTCAAACAAATGTACCTACGTAAAAACTTAGGTATGGGACGCTCCGTGCGCCAACTTTCGTGCCTTCACATCTTGCAGAGATGTCACAAACGGTTGGTGCTGCCGCTTTTCTGCAGATAGCCTCAAACGGTAGTATTCTTCTCTATCTGGATATTATAAATACATTTGTGTCGTTTGGGGTTGGAAGCGTTTTTCGACAACTGGTGTGTCGAAAAACGCTGCAGAAAAGCGGCTCTAGTGCGAGTTGTTTTTAACGTTCTTATTACAGTAAGCGGGTACTTAAAACGCTTCCAACTATATATAAATTACTCACTTAACACAGTGAGAAAGTTAAAACAAATTCACACTAGGGCCTCAGACTGGCTAGTTCCTCGGCCACCGAATTATTTTGCGATTCAGGGAGGAAATGCAGTCAGTCTTTTGGACACACTCACCATTGTTTTAAAAGTGGTTTTTATAGTAAATTAGTAAAAAAATATATATTATTTATTTTTTATATCAATTTGTGTTAGTTAAATTATAATAATATGTACGACATTTTACACATATTGTTTTTATCATAAATTAAGCTCCTGGCTTGTACTATGTGTACCAACGATATAATACATTTTATATTTTATAAACACCCAGATCATGGCAAATATAATATAATTTATTGTCATGGGTGGGAATCAAACCGACGACCTCCGGATTTGTATCCGGAGGTCGCCGCCACTAGTCTACGGAGGCTGTAATAAATGTACCTACTAAATTTTACTTTTTTAAATGTACCTACTTAAACATCATGACCTAAAATTGTTTTTAATTCTATGGTCGAACCAACTCGGCCACCACGTATAAAACGGACATGGAAAACTCTTTTTTTTTCGGATTAATCAACAAACTTTAATATAATCAGAGATTAGACTTTGGTTTTTGTGTAGTCAATGGAAACGCGTTCCATAAAAGTTGTGATGGTCGATTTGGAGGCCAAGATCCCAAAGACTTTGCTGGAATTACTCTTGCTACTTTTGTCTAAAATTTCGTAAAACCATAAATAAATATAACACCAATACAATATGTAATAAAACTATATTTACTATAAAACTATATTGCATTGCAAGATAATAATAATATCTTAATGCAATCTACGATTAGAATTTACGGTTTATTCAATACACAACCACTAATAATTTGCACTGAGACTACACTCAGTTTTCTATCATATTTACTTTCAAAAGTACGATAAAGACCTATTGTTTGATATTCCTCTTATTCCAAGACCTATCGACAAATATATAAAAATAAACATCAATAGATATTTCAATATCAATCGCAGTCTCAGTATCGCGACTCCAACTTTGCTAAACCCCTTTGTATTTCTTATTTTACTTGAACGTTTCGATCCCAATTGTGGCACGGGCACGTCGAAGTGTTGGCGCCGAGAGGGGGCCATTAGGGCTCAAGTGGGAACAGGGGGTTAGCGTTTCGGCAACCATCCCGACCCCACTTTTCCTGTGGGATCCCGTGCATTACCAAACACAGACTGACACGTGAAATTACTCGCATACTTTTTTGTGACTGCGTAATGATGATAGCCCAGTTAATTTTCCTCTGAAAATGAATTTGATTTTTTATGACTGTTTTTAGAATACCGGTTCCTTTTTAATGGGACTAATTGACTTTTATTTCTTATTTTTTCTATATCTTTGTTTTATTTGGAGTGTAGTATAATTAGGTAAACTTCAGGTGTTTGGTCTTTAGAAGCCAAAAATTTGCTCGTATATTAGGTTCTCTCCTCAAGGAAACTTCCGGTGATGCTATAAGCTTATTGTCATTTTATCCAAAAAATATCTTTCATCATCCAGAGAGGGAATGTGGAGAGCATATTATGTACTTTTAGTTCTAAAAATAGCTGGGACATGGAGGCCTTTTAAATATAGCTATAGGAATAGTTTTATTATCTTTAATAAAATTTATTTAAGTAAATATAAAACTAATAATAAAATTATAAATAAATTATTTAATAATATCTTTAATAATATTTTATTTTAATTGCAAATTAATATAACTCTTCTTTCTAGATGTATGTATATAAACACTTTTCCATTGGGTAAATATTAAATAAATTGTTACTGCAAACCAAAATTGTGCTCGGTTGTCGGCTGTGAAGGCAAAAAAATATTAAATTTCATGCAGCTTGCCTAGGTAGGTAGAAATGAATTGTTTATTTCTAACCTACAATATGAACTGACACGGGGAATCCTGATATTTATGAAATGTCCCAAATTATTATTTATTACATTTTGGGTGGAAAATAACAGCTGGCGATAACATATCTATTCGATTCATTGTGGCATCATATCGACGGCCCACGCACAATCTTTCATCTCGGGTAATGATTGTCATCGTAAGCGTATTGTTCGGAAAAATAAAAATGATACGTTCCATGATCTGCGGCGATATAGAGTATTGTAAGTATTGGAATACCACACAATTGTGTAAATATAGAATAGTAGGGATTAGTCAAACTCTATATAATAGTAACACAGTTATTCCTCTAATCTTTAATAAGTCTGTCTCTATATTTTTAATTAAAGAATTACATATACCTTAAGGCGCCCGAGACGGCCCCAGGGTACCCAGGGTACCCAGCGGAGGGGTTTAAATCCCACCTCATCGTAGCCGATGGTATGAGTCTGCTGTTAAAAGTTCTGTTTAAAAGAATGGCTGTACCCTTTTGGGTTTGTACCGAGACCGCTTATAGTATAGTGTTGCCAGATCCATTGTTCTAAATATCAGGACCTGAATAAAAAAAATGCAGGACCAAGGCGAAAAAATCGGGACGTAAAAAATATAAATAAATACCATCACGGGTGCCTATTTGGCTCCCGAGAACCGTTTAAACGGCCTCAGGGTCCCAGCGGAGGAATTAACCCATCCTCATTTCGCCGATGGTATTCGGAGGCAACACCTAACAAGTGGCGAGCTTGTTGCGGTGTTTATGATGAAATAGCCTCGTTGTATAAAGCGGTCACCCATCCCAGGCCGGTCTTGTTGTCATCTGCTTAACATAAAAAAAAACATAAATATACCGCCAATCAATTAAAAAATAACAGTATAAAGAACATTAAAGAGTACATATTTTAGGCTTGATTTTCCGTTTTATTTTAACACAAAATATATAAAAATCTTTACTAGACATCTGAAAATTTAGAGTGATCTGTCGATAATTTATTGTATCTCTCATGTTACATTTGCTTAAGAGAAAACTCTTCAGTCGATACATTTGAAACTTGGAAGATTTTAGGTGACCCGCTCTGAGCGCACTCAGAGCGGGACGTGTGCTGATAATAAAGGGATAAGAATCTGGAAACACTACCCTAGACTGCTAGGGTACCCAGCGGTGGGGTTTTATTCCCACCTCGTCGTATAATTTAGTATACTGAGTCTAAACCTAACAATTGGCCAGTACGCTTCGTGTTTGGTATAAAATTAATAACCCATCTATAAGCAGTTACCTAAGTTGGTATAGTGTTGAAAAGGTGCTCTCCGAAGTACCATTGTGGTGTTGCCAAACAAATATATATACTTTTTTTAATTAAAGACGTTGTAGACACTTTAAAGTTTTAAAGAATTATAAACCTTAAAACAAAAGCTATAAATCTTAAAATAAAATACTGTTTGTAATTTGTAAGAATTGTGTAAAGCACTTGTTGCCACAGATTAATTAGAAAACAAGTTAACAAAAAGTGCAATAAAGTTTGTTAAGGAGGCTTAATTTTCGTGCCCAAGCCAAGAGGTCGGCATTAATCAAGCGAAATCGCTCTTAACTGCCGTGAATTTCATTACAGATTCGAAACTGTTAAGAATTATCATCAGAATGAAATGCCTGAGGCGGGAGAACCATTTATCACTAACTAGATTTATAGGAAATGAAATAAATGCGCGTTGTTTCAATTGAATAATCGGGATTGGATTACCTAGATCATAAATACTTAAGAGGAACGTCTGAGGAGGCTCTTCAATACTAATGCTGATTCAACTGCAAAGTATTACCTCTCCCCGCGCATGACGGTGAGTCAGTAACGCACTCACCATACACATGTATGTAAACCTTCTCCCCGAGCCTCAATAAAGACACGAGAGATATGAGATTATACCTACAATTTAGGCAGCAAAATGACTTTCGGGCCAAAACTGTTGTCTACTATGGGAAATGTTTGATCAGACGCTCCTCTTAATAAATATTTAATCGTTTGTCAGATAATGACGTTTAAATTCTGCAATTTAAACGTAAATACAAATTATTCCTTTTCAAAGGCTATAATTTGTTTTATTGATTTTACTTGCAATAATGTGTGTTTAAATTTCTGTTTCATCTACCTTTTGTTTACTATAATATGACCTTCTTTGTAGTTTAGTGGTTACGCCCATGGAATTATATCCGTAGGTTGTGTGTTTGATTTCTTGCTATTTTATAAACACCCAGACCATGACAAACTATACAGAAAAACGTCTAATATTTTTTTGCCATGGATGGGAATCGAGGCAGTTAATTGTATATTAAAATACGGTATGTTGAAAGTGGGATCGACATAAAACCTCTCCGTTGGGTACCCTAGCGTCTTAGATAAAATGCAGGCGAAGCGACATGTTGAAATGTCTTTTCTTATTGGTCCTAATTTTTATTTTTAAATAAATTAGTATCTTTATATATATATTATATTTACAAAATTAATCAAACAAACTTAATAATACCTACCTATTGCTATTCAATAACTAACATAACAATTACAACTAACCATCATTTTATTCCGACATATATAAACCTCTATATTTATACATTAATATTCCTCCTTGTGCTTCCCGTTGAATATAAATAATAATATTATGCCTAAGGAAAAGGGCGTAAGCTGGAAATATCATAATTAAATAAATAACATAAAAGAATCCTAAAATATCAAAATAATAAGTAAACTGTACCAACCCCTTTATTTATAAGTATTTATTTATGCTACTAGCTTTATTGTAATTATAGTTATTTTGTATATTTTTATTAATAAATTAATTGTATTTCTGATATAATATTTCAATGTCAGCTTTCAAAGTGACATTATCTTTTTATTTTCTAAGAGTATTCTTCCTTTTTTTTTAAGAATAAGCATTGGATTTGTTTAATCATAACATATGCCGCCTTCCTCAATGTAATTCAACTTGAATTACTAATAATATTCAAATAATTTCACACTATACATTATAAAGGAACCTTAATTAAACTAATAAACAATGAACTAAAACTATGTACAATAATATTTTTTTAAATCAGAAACATGCCATTTACCGAGATCTTTACCGTGTAAACTCTTTAATTTATAAACATTTTGAGAAAACTTTTCATTAATTAAAGCTTTTTCATATTTAGGTCCTAATTTGGCCATAAAATCATTAGACTTATTTGATAAATATTTTGTTTTCTTCCATACAAAATCACCTACATTAAAAGTTAATTCACGGTGTCGTAAATCATAATTTTGTTTGCTTTTTAAATAGGCAGAATTCATAAGCTCTTTAACTTCTAAAAATATTTTTTGTCTGTCATTAATTTTCTCAATGTAATTATTTATGTTAAACTCTAAAGGATTTTCTTCATTATAAGTTTTATTTTGTCTTTTGAATACATTAGTATCACGGCCAAACATTAAATAAGCAGGAGAACACCCTGTCACTTCATGAACTGCAGTTCTAATAGCATGTCCGATGTCATGGATATGAAGGTCCCAATTTTTATGATTTTGACCTACATAAGCCCTAATCATAGTTCCTATTACTTTATTGACCCTTTCAGTAGGATTTGATTGAGGATGATAATGAGGAGTAAACCAAATATCAAAATTATAACATGAACTTAAATTTTTAAATGCTTTCGATATAAATTGCGGACCGTTATCACAAATTATTACACGAGGAACACCATACATAAGAAAAACCTGGTCTTCTAAAATTTGAACTATGGTCTGTACTCTAGAAGATCTAATAGGAAATAGCAGTGTAAATTTACTAAACCAACAAGAAACTACAAGAAGCATTGTATTTCCTTTACATGAACGTGGAAATGGACCCATCAAGTCGATCGAAATGATTTCCCAAGGTTGACTAACTTCTCTATTTTTACCCATTAACCCAGAAGCTTTTTCTTGTGAAGGTTTTATCATTCCACACACTTCACACTCATTTACATATTTCTTTACATATTTTTCAAGTTTTGGCCAATAATACAAATAACGAACACGCTTTGTAGTTTTCTTTATACCAAAATGCCCAGACTTCGGATCATCATGACACATATTAATTGCTGCATTTCTTAAAGATTCAGGTACAACCAACTTCCATGAATATTCTTCATCAGCATGTTCTTTATTTTTTAAATATATATATAACAACCCATCTCTAATTTCCCAATTCTTATATTTATCAGGATTATTAGTAACAATATTCTCCATATTCAGATACCAATTACATTTATTTTGAGAATCAATAGTAATTTCATTAACATAAAAACTTCGCGAAAGAGCATCTGGCACAATATGTTCTTTACCTTTTCTATGAATAATTTCAAAATCGTAATTTTGTAATTGCATTGCCCTTTTTAGTAACTTTATTTAATTGACGACTATCTAAACATAATCTGTTTTTCCCATTGGGTTTTTTAACTATTAAAACAGGAGACCGCCATGCACTAGTTGATGGTTCTATGACATCAAGTTTTAACATGGAGTCTATTTCATCTTCCAATTGTTTTTGAATAATTGGTGAAAACGGGTATTGCCTCTGATAAACTGGTTTAGAACCTGTAGTGTCAATTGTGTGATTCAAAATATTTGTGCGACCTAACCCTTGACCAATACGACTTTCCATATCTAAAATGATTGCTTTTAATTTTTGTTCTTGTTTAGGTAATAAAAAATCTCTAGATATAATATAATTGACAAGTTCAATATCCGTATTGCAAATTTCCTTATTATTAATGTCTTTAAAAATTATATCCAAATTTAATACTTTCCAAAAATCCATCCCTAACAAAAGTTCTTGCCTAAGATTAGGCACAAAATAAACAGAAACAAAATTAAATTTAGAATCAATTTTCATAGGTACATCAAAAAACGTTTTGATTATTTGTGAATTTCCATCTGCCATAACAATATTTACTTCAGACCCAATTTGTTCTTTTAAACCCATGTTTTTAACTTTATCAAAAAAAATACTATTCATTACAGAAATAGTTGCTCCGGAATCTAAAAGGCCACTTACTTTATGTCCCAAAATTTCTACATAAATATATGGTCTATCATCATCAATATCGATAATAGATTCCAAATGAGATGTCTTTGTTTGAAAAAATATTCTAACTTTATTAAGCCATTCCTGCCAATTATTATTTATTGACTTCCTATAGGAGAACGTTCGGCAGGGAAAATGTTCTCCGTAATTATGTTTTTTGAACATTGACAAGTTTTGACAGTAAGACCAAATTTACCACATTTAAAACAAAATAAATGTTGTTGAGATTTAGAGCAATTTCTAAAATTATGACCTAATTCTCTACAATTCCAACATTTAGCTATCGGTACACTTTTTGTTTCATTAAATTTAACTAAATTTATTTCATCATTACGTTTAATAGAAGGACTTGAAAAATTATCACAGTTAAGCTTCGTCTTTTCTATGAGTTTTAAAATTGAAGAGAGTTCAAATAAGGATTCAAAATTATCTCGGCAAATGGCAAGTTGATAACAAGGTAATAAACTTTTAATAATAATATTTATCTTTTCAATTTCTGAAAAACTATATTTCGTTAATTTATTAAATAATACTTGCATATTGGCCAAATAGACTGAAATATTTTCATTTTGTCCTTGTTTTCTAGATTTAATTTCAATTATTAGTTGGTCTTCAAAATTATCATTTTGGAATGCCTTTCGTAACAAATATGACAATTCAAACCAATTAGACACATAATTACGATTCGCCCGAAACCAAATTAATGCATTTCCCTCAAATAGATCTATTGCACCTCTCCAAATATCATCGTCAGTAGCATTACGCGCATCTTTAAGTTCTAAAACCCGATCTAAAAAGTCACCTACAGATAAAGAATTGTCACCTGAGAACTTTACATTCCATTTATTTAAAGGAACTAATTTTCTTTCAATGTTAATTCTTGATGCAGTATTTTTATTGTCTAGTGAATTAACCTTTGAACAAAACGGAGAATCTAAATGGTCAAAAGTATTATTGGTAAAATCATTTACATTAGGATCAATTTTTGAAATTAACTTTTCACCAACAGTACCTAAATTACGCAAGACATCGAAATCAGAATCACTTATAATAAGTTTTACTTCATCGTTTTTAATGTTTTCTAATTTAACTATATCATTATAAACTAAGCGCATAATTTTATTTATTTTTTCTTCATTACTGTTATTACATAAAGAAGAAATAACAAAAAGTCTATTTAGTAAATGTAAAAATCTTGAAAATAAACGTATACTCAGTAAAACAAGAGTTTTCTACTAAATAAATATCTAAAGAATCGTGTAAAGTTTCATATTTCTGGGAACAAATGTCTAGCTGAATGTCTAAATTCTCCTTTATAAATATAGGGATAACAAATGGAAAGAGGTTGATGTCTTGTTTTTCCAAATCTATTATTGCTTCAAAAATACGATATGCGGTAGCGATACTTAAATTATTTATACCCCTATAGGCTAGTTCAAAATTAATTTCTTCAAAAAACAAAAAATTAACATCCATATTGAATTAAAATAATATATAAAGATTTAATACATATTATATATATAGTATATATATAACACACGTTGGGCGCCAATGAAATGTCTTTTCTTATTGGTCCTAATTTTTATTTTTAAATAAAACTATTATATTAGTATCTTTATATATATATTTTATTTACAAAATTAATCAAACAAACTTAATAATACCTACCTATTGCTATTCAATAACTAACATAACAATTACAACTAACCATCATTTTATTCCGACATAAATAAACCTCTATATTTGTACATTAATATTCCTTCTTGTGCTTCCCGTTGAATATAAATAATAATATTATGCCTAAGGAAAAGGGCGTAAGCTGGAAATATCATAATTAAATAAATAACATAAAAGAATCCTAAAATATCAAAATAATAAGTAAACTGTACCAACCCCTTTATTTATAAGTATTTATTTATGCTACTAGCTTTATTGTAATTATAGTTATTTTGTATATTTTTATTAATTAATTAATTGTATTTCTGATACAATATTTCAATGTCAGCTTTCAAAGTGACATTATCTTTTTATTTTCTAAGAGTATTCTTCCTTTTTTTTTAAGAATAAGCAGGCACTGGATTTGTTTAATCATAACAATGTCGCGTGGCTTCAATCAAAAACGTATGGGTTTTGACAGTTGACAGTCTGGATTATAGGCGTGAGGTAGGCTGTCACCTATCAAAATTCATCTAATATCAATCTTTCTACTGAAGGCGACGCGACATGTCGCCTTGTCAGTATACAGAGTGACTTTGAAAGGATGATCTTCCTACTGAAGGCGACGCGACATGTCGCCTCGTCTGTATACAGAGTGACTTTGAAAGGATGATCTTTCTACTGAAGACGGCGCGACATGTCGCCTCGTCTGTATACAGAGTGACTTTGAAAGATTGATCTTTCTACTGAAGACGACGCGACATGTCGCCTCGTCTGTTTACAGAGTAACTTTGAAAGATTGATCTTTCTACTGAAGATGACGCGACATGTCGCCTCGTCTGTATAGAGAGTGACTTTGAAAGATTGATCTTTCTACTGAAGACAACGCGACATGTCGCCTCGTCTGTATATAGAGTGACATTGAAAGGATGTACTTTGCGTTAATACGAGTTTTTGCTCATCAAATCGAACAACTTTTCCCATGGAAATCTGATATCGGGGTATATGAATATTTATCGTTCTTTTGTTAATGAATAGCTGCCTAACCAAACGCACCTAACTCGCACTTTGTATGGGGAACCCATACAAACTGGTTTTAAATGGCCATTACTATATAGGGTTTCATGGAAAAGATGTTCGATTTAATCAGCAGAACCTCATATTAGCCCAAAGTACACCATTTAAAAATCACCCTGTATAAGACCCTTGAGACAGTCTGTCCTCCTCAGACGCGTATGAAACCCGTGATGGTACGTTGCCAATCATTGGCCGTTCACTCTATATGTGTTTAGCGACTATTATACTATTCTGTCAGACAACAATGAAGTCTTTGTGTGACAGAATAGTAAAATTGTATATAGTTGCAATGCTTAATTGCTTTTGTAATTACGTCTTTAGTAAAGTTTCAAAAGGAAAGGAAACATAATTTAAATAGCAGATTGCGAGTCTTAAGTTAAAAAAGAAAGTTAAACAAAGGATGCTAATTAGAAAGGAGAAAATATTATTTATTTCATAAAAGATAACAAGAAATTGAATTATTTACGAGGTGGTTGGACTAAATATTTTAGGTCCGTATTCTATGGAATTGCTGTTTTAAAAAAAATAACTCTTATATGGGATGCCACCTGTGTGTACATTGTAGTTCCAGCTATAATTAAATTATCGAAGCAGCATTGTTACTCTGTACCACAGAAGAAAATAGTACAAGTACCTGTACTGTGTCATGCACCACTCCATTAATTAGTGTCTTATTTAGTTAGGATTTTAGGAGTCAATACACGTTGCTCGACGTGAATGGTTGTTCCATTGGTTCTTCCCATCACCACAACCCCAAAATAAGAAAATTAATAAATATTATAATATAACAATAATTTATAAATAGCTCCTCATGAATTTTTTAGCGAACTGAAAACACTTGGTAAGTATGCTTACCATTAGGTGGCAAAGTCACGTCGTGTTCCTATAAAAAAAAATTGACTATAGCCAAAAATCTGATCCATATATTATAAAAAGCAGGATATTACTGGGCGGTCTCGGACGCCATAAAGCCGTGATGTTATAGTTTTTTTTTCAAGTATAATTTATAATAAACTTTCCAGTCTGTTGATTTATGCAGTACATACTTAAAAAGGTTTACTAACTTTTCTTGACTTTTTCCTTTATTAACCCTCAACAAAAGAGGGGTAAGGTTTGACATCTTTGTGACGTGAGTAGAGATATAAGTTTTATTCTATTTATAGCTATATATTTATTCTATTAATTTTCCACTCTCACTTTAACTTCAAATATCATATTATGTCAAATGAGCTTAAAAAATATATCTACCACAAATAGCTGTCTCAATATACTGGCAGCATTTTCGCTAAGAATATTTAATTTCTGGGACAAAAACTGTCAGATCAATGAGCTTTGGAGCAATTTCTTTATAAATTTATTTTATAAAGAGCACAACTTTTTAACAGCATACGTCTAAAATTGTAACCACAAGCTTGGTGCGCGCAACTTCGGTAAGCGTGTTTATTTTAAAAGAAAAAAAAATTGTAGGTATTGTATAAATTTGTTATATGTGTATTTGGATTGAATTTGGGGCTACGTCTTATAGCCATACGTCTATACGTCTTTATTTTTTTCATTAATGAGCAAAAAAAATACATCATACCCTTATAATGAAGAAAAAATAACTAAAAATAAATAAAGAAGCAGATAGAAATATAGTGAGTACACCATATTTCTATCTGCTTCTTTATTAATTTTTTCCTATCTCCATTTTCCCTCCAGGCCTCCAGTAGAGGGGCCTTGGAACCCATTCACAAGCTTTATTAGAGAACTTTTTGAGATAATTATTACGAATTTGGAGATTTAAAATCAATTTTGACGATTCCGGTTTTCAATTCAAACCAGTAGTTCCTGAGATTAGCGCGTTCAAACAAACAAACGAACTCTTTAGCTTTTAATATAGATATAAAATATAGTTCATTGCCTGAATTTTATTTATTAAATATAAGAGTTCATAAAAAAAAAAATCCTAAATACGCTTTAGTATTTCTGTTACAATTTCTGTTAAACTTGGTTATTAAAGAAAATGGGGTGACGATTTCGTAAAAAGACTTGTTGCAACTTTCATGAGATATTCGAGAAGGATCTACTTCACATATTGTGTAAAAAATATTACAAAAAAAAATGGTCTGATAATTTTTATGAAAGATATACTCAAAGAATATACATACATACATGCATATAGTAACGGGTGCCTTACGGCGCCCTAGACCGCCTAGACGGCCCCAGCTCCGAGGCATGTTGGTCGTGTTGTCAAACATTTTTTTTTTTAAATTAAAAAATAAATGGAAGGTACACACCGCGATTCGAACCAGGGACCTAAGTGTTTTTAAGTTCAAGTTCTAACCAATTCGTCCACCACCTATATAAATCAATAAAGAATATTATATAATTCTTTAAAATAAAAATCCTGGTTTCAAGTTCAGAGTATCTTCACTAGATACAGAGATACTCGTAATCTAGTTCAAAGTAAATTAGTTTTTTTAAACGCCGACCGACTGGTTTGTCACGACCGCTCATACAAAACCAGTCAAGTGACCTAGTCATGTTTCGGTTTTAGTCTGAGGATTTACCGGTTTTCAGGAAACTATCGCACCGATTCCTTGTCGAAGTGGTAATCTCCTTTGTGTGTTGCACCTTTGGGGTTGTATCTGGAGGTCGTGTGTTCGATTCCCCCATGGCAAACAAAATATCAGTTGGTACTTTTTCTGTACAGTTTGTCATGGTCTGGGTGTTTATTAAATATAATATGTATTAGTATCATTGTTTCTGGTACACATAGCATAAGCCTAAAGCATCATATAATACAAAAATATGTATCGTTGTTCCTAGTACACATACAACAAGCCTAGAGCTTAGTTTATTCTAAAGGACTCGTAAGCATATTTTTCTTTGTGCTGGGCGGCGCCCATTTCGTATCCGCATCATTTAGCCGGTATAGTGGGAGCGATCAATGTTTTCGAGCAGCAGTGTATTGATCGATCCCATACATTCAAGGACTTTGTAAGTCTGCTTAACATCAGGTATATACAAAGTCCAATGCCGTACTCGAAATAAAAAAAACACTATACGTGGTGGTCTGTACGTGGTGGTACGTAAATCTCAGTGATTACCGAAAAGATTTTTAATTAAAAAAAATATACCTACATTTGTTTGAAACTAAGATTAGTAAAGTTACTGATCCTGAGGTTTGAAAACCCCACTGTAATGTCTCGGAAAGCACGTTTAGCTGTCGGTCCCAGTCCCATACCAACTTGTAAAATTATTTATAGATGGGTTTTTTAAGTCTATCCAAACACTGCTACAACCTAGTCACTTGTTGGGTGTGAAGACTAAGAATACCTTCAGCTATGACGCATTTGGAATAAACCCCACCGCTGAATACCCTGAGGCCGTCTAGGTAAGGTACCCAGTTATAAGTGTTTTTTTTAAATATATATCTACGCCTTAATTAACTCGGCCACAAACAAAATTGTATACTTATAGCAAAAATATCAAATCGAAAAAAAAAGGCTAGAACTTTTATAAGTAACTACTTTAAGCCACAGATCGTAAAAAAAAACAGACCTCAAAACGTATATTTATCCCCCCAACCTTCATTAATTAGGAACAGATTTTTAATGCAGCAATGGTCAGATTCGACAGTAACCTTGTATAAAGAACTGTTCATTTATTCATTCTTCATACAAGTTATTAATTGAAAACTTTATCTGAATGCAGCAATGGTCAGATTCGACAGTAAACTTGTATGACATACATACATATCATCACGGGTGCCTTACGGCGTTCGAGACCGCCTAGACGGCCCCAGGGTACTCAGCGGAGGGGTTTTAATCCCACCTCGTCGTAGCCAAAACTTGTATGAAGAACTGTTAAATTTATTCATTCTTCATACAAGTTATTAATTGTAAGGGATAATATTAACTTTATCCCTAACTAAAGTTATAGTTCAGCCTACGAAATATAAACAACTCCAGTTAATCAATTAACGTTAACCAACAGCTCAATCCTGAATACATCTTTCAGTGGTTCAGGTGTGCTTCAGCAAATGGACGCATGATCATTAACTACGCTAGCAAATTGGCCGCAGAATAGATATAGCAACTGCTGTATGTTCGTGTCGGGGCAGGCATTGCTGGCAATACATCACTTGTCGGCCTCTGTCTGACATACCACTTAACCTGTCCTTTATTAAACAGAACAGAGCTTTTTTTTTTAAAACTAGGTAATAAGTACATACAACAATCTAATAGGTAGGTATATTGGCGCCTGCTATTATAAGATTATAGCAGCTGAGTTTAACCGGAACAAATCTTTTTATCTTTATAATATTAATATAGTATTTTTTTTACAGAATTCCCAATATAAAAAGCGTCTCATTTCCGGCAGTTCAATACGCAGAATAGATATAGCAACTGCTGTATGTTCATGTCGGGGCAAGCATTGCTGGCAATACATCACTTGTCGGCCCGTGTCTGACACGCCACTTAACCTGTCCTTTATTAAGCAGAACAGAGCTTTTTTTTACGTATCATCACGGGTGCCTTACGGCGCCCGAGACCGCCTAGACGGCCCCAGGGTACCCATCGGAGGGGTTTTAATCCCACCTCGTCGTAGCCGGTGGTTTGAGTCTACACCGAACAAGTGGCTAGCTCGTCGCGATGTGTTGAATAGACTCAATAACCCATCTATAAATTATTATATTTTTAAATTAAAAACTCATTGCTACACACCGGGATTTGAACCAGGGGCATAAGTGTTGTTAAGTCCAAGGTCTAACCAACTCGGCCACCACGTATGATGTCACTTAACCCGTCCTTTATTAAGCAGAACAGAGTTTTTTTATTATTTTAACTAGGTAATAAGTACATACAACAATCTAATAGGTACATTGGTGCCTGCTATTACAAGATTATAGCAGCTGAGTTTAACCGGAACAAATCTTTTTCTTTTTATAATATTAATAGAGATATTTTTTTACAGAAATCCCAATATAAAAAGCGTCTCATTCCCAGTAGTTCAATCGTTAAACTATTGAGACTTTTTCGCACTAGTAGAACTGACTGCATTTTATTTGCAGTTGAACTAGTCGGACCAAATAGTTGTAAATATAACTAAAATTAAAACGAGAACATGAAGTTAACTAATAATACTATAATAATATCAGTTATGATATGATTGTATTTATTTTTATAATAACTAAATTAATGATATAAATAAGTATATATATAATCTATATTTATATTTTATTAATTTTGTATAAAACTTTTTTTTTTTAATAAATGCATATTTATACTATGTTAAAATTTAATTAAGTCGTCCCAGTACGTAGTAATTAATATGTATATTCAGTTAGGTAAACTATATAATATTATACGTTAAGACAGGGCAACGCAAAGATAGCAAATATATTAATATTATAAGCTTAAAGTTAAATACACTTTACTCTACCTTAGTCCACTTCACTATACTTTATTTTTGTTATTATATTAGTTTAATTTAACAACTATTTAGTCCGACAGTTGAAATAGTTGAATGAAACAGTCCCAGTAGTTCAACGGTTCAGCTAAGCAGTTGAACTACTTGGAATTAGTCTAAAAAGCGATATAGCAATTAGTTTTTCATTTTAAAGAGTTGCATTCTGATTCCATTATGAACCATACACACATACCTACACTCAAATACAATACGACATAACCAAAAAAGTCCACGAAGTTGGTCTGAAAAATTTAATAATTGAATTTCAGCGGTTCCGCGGGTTGTTTACATTGGTTTTTCAGGGATTATTATTTGCACTTATTTATTCATTATTAATAAGTTAATTGATATGAAAGATGTAGTAATAAATTGTATTAATGTTGTAATATCGTATTAAGTTCTATATTTTGTTCGTAATTATTGTATAATTAAATTTTATAACATTCTATTATAATCTAGTTGGTGTTGGTACTACTTAAATATATTAAACTTAAAAAAAAGTACAAAAAAATCGAATTAAACAATTATCCGATCTTTTTCTTTTTTTAATTCACGAAAAAGAATAACCAACAACTGGATATGGCTCCCATGTTGGATGGCAGGCGTCATGTACTTAGTCCAAGAATAAAAATAACAGTTCAGTATGACATTGTAGGCCTCAAATATGCTGTAATGGTCTCCACTCTCCACTGTGCGGATCGGCGAAAAAGTTTTTAAATAATTTTCGTCCTCTCTTCCTTAATAAATCTCGAAAGGAAAAATTTAAAGTAAAAAGTAAAGCGTTCGGTTGAAAACTTATATACCAAAGAATCAATCGTTAAAAAAAAATACGTTTCAGTACCTTTAAACAACAAACCAAATATTAACGGGGTTTTACGTCTATCTAATTATTAAAAGGATCATATAGTATTTGGTTGAGTAGAGAGGATAGTGAACACAGTGCAGGTGAGAGGTCAAAAAACCCTTAACTTACTTCGCGGTCTCAAGTCCGCACGGTGAAGCCATGGATAGCTAAGACCATTGTCTCTCATATACCATCACTGGTGCTTTTTAGGCTCCCGAGAACCGTTCAAACGTCCTCAGGGTACCCAGCAGAGGGTTTATCCCGTCCTCATTTCGCCGATGGTATTTGGAGGCAACGCCTAACAAGTGGCGAGCTTGTTGTTGCGGTGTTTATGATGGTATAGCCTCGTTGTATAAATAGGTCACCAATCCTAGGTCCGGCATTGTTGGCACAGTGACTTTGATATTATTTTTTTAAATTAATATTCATCATTGTTCTTTACCATTTTAATGAAATAGCTAGTTAGACATATATATTTAAATATATAATATATTCATATCTCCCAATAAAAAAAAACAATTAGTTTATTGACTATACCGACCAAAGATACGGTTTTAGGTCCGTAATTGGTAATTAGAGTAATCTCTGTTACGGACCCATAATGATGTTCAGTGCATAATTTAGCTCTCTAATTACTGAGCCATTGATTGTTAACCTGTGATTGGTACATCTATACATTTGTACATTTGGCTTATCAAGACTTAATTACTACCTAATTAGTAAACATCTTTGCAAAAGCCGTCAAGTGACCTAGTCATGTTTCGGTTTTAGTCTGTGGGTTCACTGGTTTTCAGAAGACTACTGCATCGATTTTTTGTTGAGGTGGTAGTCTCCTTTCAGGATGCGGTTACGAAATGGGTAATTGAATTGTCGATAAGGCAGCGAGTATATTAAAATATACTCGCAATGCAATTTGTCATTGTCGCCCCCCATTTCGTAATCGCATCATTTAGCCGGCATAGTGGAAGCTATCAATATTGTTTAAGAACAATTGATTGATTGACCCCATTCATGGACTTTGTAGATCTACTCACCAGCAGGTAACATTGCTCCGCTCACTTACTAAGCATACATACATATCACTCCAAATAGGAATAAACTAAAATAGTTGAAGATTTGAGGTCGAAGGGACAGTAGGATTCTCTATTCTATTAGCTATACTCCCAACTGACACTTCTAAATACCCTAAGAACTGTTTTACATCTCTTGGCTCGCATCACGACAGAGATCTTCGCTCTCCATTTAACTGCATCCCATCATGTCTATTCCCTCGCAACACACTTCTTTTTTCCAAATATTTCGCAGTTGTTTCGCTGCAAGACTTTGGAATAATTTGCCGGTGGACATTAGACCTTGTGGACTCCGAGCAGGAGTACCTTTGAAAGGTTGTATTATTTTTTTAAAATAAATAAATAAGCTCTAGGCTTGTACCATGTGTACCAGAAGCAACCATACATATTATATTTTATAAACACTCAGACTATTGCAAGCTGTACAGAAAAAAACATACTAAAACAAAAAAAAAATCATACTAAAAGAGTTTGCTAACTAATAAATGTATATCTATAATTTTGGTTAGTTTATTTACTAAAATAGAGCAATTTTTAATTATTATTTTTTTCTAACTCGGTACGAGTATATATTTTTATTCTCGAGAGCAATTAATATAGCTGCCATTTTTTCACG
Organism: Monopis laevigella; assembly: GCA_947458855.1. NCBI lineage: Eukaryota > Metazoa > Arthropoda > Insecta > Lepidoptera > Tineidae > Monopis > Monopis laevigella. Next base: position 19,543,919 of record OX381587.1, read on the forward strand.
AAATAGGTGGAAAATTTTGAACTAAAACAACGTGAAAAACATTTTAAAGCACACAGCGGGTTCGAAATTCCGGATTTAGGTTCTACTATCAAATATATATCCCTGTACTATCAAATATTTGATTTCAAGCAAATAAATCTTCCCACAGATAAGTTATTTGAATAAACATATTTGGATTTACAACCTAACATAATTTTAGTTATCCAAAATGATTACTTAATGTATAGGTCATAAAGAGTATCCAAACACCACAGCGAGCTGGCCTCTTGTTCAACGTAGACTGATAATAACATCGGGACGACGACGTATTTTTATTCCTCTGTTTGCGGAGATTGCGGAGAGAATTAAATCTTCACCTCTGGGTACCCTGAGAAGGTCTAGGCGCCGTTAGGCACCCGTGATGGTGCTTTTTATGATCCCTATAGGTATGCAACTCTACAAAGAGACTTGCGACGTATAAAATAGGGGTGAGCAGAATATTTTAGGCACCAATTCTCTTAAATTAACGTTAATCGGATCGTAATTGCATGATAAGACATGCTATTTTTTACGGTTACCTATTGAAAGAAAGAAAGAACTGTATTTACTATAGTCGGCGGTAACTATAGATAGGACAACCAATAGGATTTAAAGTAACCAGAGCCTTAACTCTCTTATATTTACTTTAGTTCAATCCTCATTGTTTCTGGTGGGTAGTTTGTTGTATCTTACATAGTTTTGTTATAGTTTTTTATTCTTGTTTTTTATTTCTTAATTACGATCATTGTTATATTTTTGTACATACAGTTGTGGTTCTTAGGGTAGTGAACGTTTTTGGACCTCAACTGTGCAGCGGCCGCGACTCGGGTTGCTCATTTTGTCATGTTTTTCTTCTCACTTTCGTTATATGTGAATTTCGCGGAAGTGGGTGACTTGAGCAGAGGCTGACTGTGCCTTTGTATTCTGATAACGTTTTGTTTAAGCATGTTGTGTGCACTCATTTGGATCGCAGTCTAGACATTTATTGTTAAGCTTATAATAGATGACGATTATTTGACTGCGATCTGTTTGTGTACCAAAAATTAAATAAATAAATTGCATCGTAACAAAATCAGAATCACTTAATTTTCACATTTCGTATTCGACTAACTAATCGCCCATAGAAAAATGACAAAAATAACTATAGTTACTAGCGACTATAGTAAACATAGTTAGCAAAACTAATGGTAGAGTTACTGAAAGATTTTTTTGCGTTGCCTTAAATGACACATCTATAAATAGTCAACAAAGGACGATATGAATTGAATATATAGTATAGGTTAGGATTCTATTCTATTGAACTACTAGCTTTTGTAACTCGACTTCATCCGTCATTTTAAATCTACAAAAAGCACATGTCAAAACGAACAACACTACACTTTCCCCGTCGCAAATATTTTTTATTTCAATCAGATAAAAATTGGGATTGAAATGTTGTAAATTGTGACACAAATTGATTGTTGACCCATCATAGAACTTTTTAATGTGATTCAAATTCCTAACTTGTTTTTTTTTTACTTTTATCTATCGAGCATTCATTTTTAAACCCTCTATTAAGGCTCTACATGAAAAAAATCGTATCGAGGAGGTTTTTTAGCATTAATAAGTATTAAAAAAAAAGCGTGTATACCTCTTTTGATGAATTATGTGAGCAGCGCCAAATCAAATTGCAAATTATTTATTTCTAATAAATCTTTACAAATCAGAACATCAAAAAAAAAAAACTAAATACCTCTCTTAGGAAGGTCTTTATACCTTCGCTAGGCTGATTGACTGGTTTCGTTACCACCCATACAGATGCAAAAACCATCAAGTGACCTAGTCTTGTTTCAGTTTTAGTCTAGTTCACCGGTTCTCATGCCTTGATTATTGTCGAGGTGGTAGTCTCCTTCAGAAGCAGTTGATTTGACGATAAATCAGCGAGAATATTAAAGTATTGTTATGTTAAAATACCAAATTTTACAGAATTTAATTTTATACATGTCTCAAATGAGGATATTATAAAACACTTCAAAATGTTAAATAAAAAGAAAACGGAAGATTTATGGGGATTATCCGTAAAAGCAATAGAACCTATTATTTACACCATTGGGCCTATCTTAGCCGACATTTATAATAGTTGTGTGGATAACGGTGTCTTCCCAGACTTTATGAAGCACAGTAAAATAGCCCCTATATTCAAATCGGGATGTAAAACAGACCCTACTAACTATCGACCCATTTCCGTATTACCCGCGCTTAGCAAAATATTTAAAAAAATAATGCTAAGTCAGCTATTAAGATATTTTAATATCAACAAATTATTACACGATCGTCAATATGGGTTTACAAAAGGTAGAAATACAACAGATGCTGGTACTGGATTGATTGAGGAAATATTTAGTTCTTGGGAAAAGTCTCAGGATCTCATTGGTGTCTTTTGCGATCTGTCTAAAGCATTTGATTGTGTAGATCATCAAACTCTATTGGATAAGCTGGAATTCTATGGAGTTCGCGGAGTAGCGTTAAACCTTGTGGAGTCCTATCTCTCTAATAGAACGCAATGTGTTAACATTAATGGTAGTGTATCTAAAGGATCTCTTGTGAATATGGGAGTCCCCCAGGGATCAATTTTAGGGCCTTTCCTGTTTCTGGTATATATCAATGACCTTCCGCATATGGTACAAGAAACAGCGCAGATAGTGCTGTTTGCTGATGACACGTCCCTGTTGTTTAAAGTTGATAGAAAAGACAACATATTGTCAGCAGCAAACAATACTCTGTCTCTGAATGGTTCACAGCAAATAATTTGGTTTTAAATACTAAGAGGACTCCACTGTATTTTTGGGAATCACAGTCGACTCCAAACTGCAATGGAGAGCTCATATAAACGCGTTATCTAATAGATTGAGCTCAGCAGCATATGCAGTCAGAAAGATCAGACTATTAACTGATGTGGCAACAGCCAGGTTAGTGTACTTTGCCTATTTCCATAGTATTATGACTTATGGTCTTATTATCTGGGGCTCAGCGGCAGACATAGAAACCATATTTATCTTGCAGAAAAGAGCTATTAGAGCAATTTACGGCATGAAGACCCGGGAATCCCTTCGAGAAATCTTTCCTGAAATTGATATAATGACCCTGCCCTCCCAATACATATTTGAGAACTTATTATATGTTAGGTTATCTATTAAATATCCTTAATGGCAGGGTAGATTCCCCTGAACTTATGGGCAAGATAAATTTAAAAACGACGGGTCTCAAAACCAGGAGTGCAGCAATCCTACATTTACCTATTGTGTATACCAATTACAGCCAAAATTCATTTGTCTGGAGGGCGTGTCATTACTTTAACAATAGCTGTCTTGATTTGGATCTTTTTTGCAGCAAACCTTCTTTTGCGCGACGATACATGACCAGACTATTCTGCGATGGGCATCCTATATAGTGAATATCATTCAATATTGTTGTTGTAGCTTTCTTAGTTATTTAATTTTGTATACTTTTCTTTAGATTTTGTAATTTCCTTTTTTTTTAGGTTTTAAGTTAATTTTGTATAACTGTTTTTATTCAATAATTTTATTATCTGTGTTAACTTTTAAGTGGCCATTGACTTAAATATTTCATAATTATGTAAATTTTTCTAGCCGTAAGTTTTCCTATAATAAAATAAATAAATAAGAAAAATTATAATATGTTTAATAAAAATGCAGATAGGCATACCCGAAACTTAAGAAATATAAACAAAATTGACATACCAAGATTCAGATTACAAAAAACTAATAAATGTTTTCTTATAAACAGTATTAGGCTATTTAATAAATTACCAAAATCAATTATAGAACTAAATGATATAAAATTTAAAAATTGTATAAAGCAAACTTTAATAGCCAAGGCGTATTACAAAGTTAATGATTATATTAATGACAGAGATGCCTGGAATCAGTCCTCTCTGCGTCTGGAATCTCTAAACTAATAGTAACTGTCATATTGTAATAATTCATAATACTTACTATTATAGGTATATATATATATTTTTTTATACTACAATAGGTATTTTTTTATATATTTTTGGATGAGGTAATAACTTGTTATTACTATAACCTTTTATCATTATTTTAATTTTAAATATTTACTATTTTCTACAAGGTAATAATTAGTTATTACTTAACATTTATGTTAATTTGTCTTATTTATTTTAAGTTATTTTGTTAACGGAGTTATAGAATACATTTCCATGTTTTTTTTAACTAGTTGATGTTTGCGCAGGCCTTGGATTCAGCTATGTATTTGGCCCTGCAATGTAGTAGTATACGTATCCAGCGGATTTCTTCTCCTTTGAAGGTCATTGCAGTGGTGGCGCGTGTGCCGGGTTCTGGTCTGCACCCTAAGGGCCTGGTTGAGCAGAAGGATGGCTGACACATACGTTACGTCCGTGATCGGGTGCTGCTGTGGGGGCCTTGGATCTCCGCTGGGCACGCACGTTTGATTGTTATCATATAAGAGGCGGAGATCCCGAAAAATCTTCTGCTGATAGACCGGCGCTGGCATCAAAGAAATGTTGTGTTCTGTAATTCTGTACTTTCAATATTGTAAGATAGTATATCTGCCTTGGGGTGTTCTACGCGTGCTCTTCAGTAGGATGAGAGTATATACCACATGCTATAAGCATAGGTTTAAGTCAATAACCATGCAGGACCATGCTCCTCCGATGATACGGTACATGTGGAACATCAGAGTTTTTTACTTGCTGGTACCTTTTTCTCCAGGGTGTCTCTGAGGCGATCGACTTGTGATCAGCGTTTGCGCCCTAAAAGATACCTTTCACTTATCTACTTGTAGGTATATTTTGATTACCTATACTAAAGTATGTATATTTGGGGCGTAGCTATGGTCTGTTGGGTTGGTCGCCTTGGTGGCACTTTTGCAGGGCAGTCAACGATTGACAGGTCAATGGAACCAGCTAACCACCTAGTCTTAAACTGGTTGGTTATGTAGTGTGTGTTCGGTTGGGTTGTTTTTTTTTTTTTTTTTTTTCTTCCCGCAAGGACAATAGTTTAATAGTTTACGATTTGTTTATTTTGTATTATATTCTCAACATTTGTCTGTGGGAGGAACGGCGACCTGGCCAAGTACACACAGGACCTTATATATACTTTTTTTTTTTTTTTTTGACTTTTCATAAATGCCTGTAAAGGTTTACATGAAATAAATATTTTTGACTTTGACTTGACTTTGAGTAGAATCATAATGAAAATCGGTCTTTATTGTCGCCCATTTTGTAACTGCTTCATTTAGCTGGTATAACGTGGGCCATAAATGCTATTAAACAACAGTGTGACTTTGTGAGGTTTTACTTTGCGCTAACATAAGGCTCTATTGATCAAATAAAAACTTTTCCCTAGGCCACCATGTGTAGTAAATAAAAAAAAACGACTTCTCCGCTTCTCCATATAAGCTATTAGGATAAAATAAAACAAAATTGTATGACACATAACAACACACAAATATCATAACGGATGCCTTACGGCGCCCGAGACCGCCTAGACGTCCCCAGGGTACCCAGCGAAGGGGTTTTTAATCCCACTTCGTCGTAGCCGATGGTATGAGTCTACACCGAACAAGTGGCTAGCTCGTTGCGATGTTTTGAATAGACTCTATAAACAGTTTCACAAGTTAGTATAGTGAATCCGGGACCGACAGCTTACCGTGCTTTCCGAGGCACTATAGTGGTGTTGTCAAACAAATGACATGTTATTTACTCCACTTTACACTCAAGGAACGTCTGTCTCTTTTCACTAAATATCAAGTAAAGAAAGCTAGTATGAGACAGACGTCCCTTAAGTGAAAAGTGGAGTTAAGGAAACGTCTTAGAATATGGGGGTAAGTGTTTCTAAGTCCAAGGTCTAACCAACTCGGCCACCACGTATATTGTATGAAGAACCCAAAATATGTTTTTAATAGCGACACATTACCATGGGTAAAGTTTTAAATTGAATCAGTAGAGCCTCGTTTTATCCTAAACTATAACCTTTCAAAGTCACCATGTAAGTATAAAAAACTAATATCTATTTTTATAATTGTAGCAAAAGCAGTTTTTTTTTAATATACTCGCTGCCTTATCGTCAATCCAACTACCCATTTCGTAACCGTACCCTGAAATGAGACTACCACCTCGACAAGAAATCCCTGCAGCAGTCTCCTGAAAACCGGTGAACCCACAGACTAAAACAGAAACATGACTAGGTCACTTGACGGTTTTTGCATCTGTATGGTAACGAGACCAGTCGGTCAGCCTAATGAAGTTATAGAGACCTTCCTCCCACCTAAGTTATCAAAATATCTCTATTTAACGACATTTATGTCAGAGTCCTCGCCTTAAATTTATGACATGTAAATTCGGATCGATGAGGGTCGTTAGTGCGAGAACTAGAAGGACCTAGCATGGAAATAGAGCGTTCCATTGATCACTGACGCAGTGATCTGGACAGGTCAGTTAACTCCATATCTCTGTCGAGGGGTTAAAAAACACTAATGGCTATGTCACTCAACCGTACCTACGGACTTATCGTGGGAGTTACCCGTGAGAAAATTGCCTGGCTATAAATTTTACATAACAATACCTCTCTATCTATATCAGGTATTTTTTTATTCAATCGGCATTACTTTTTATATATATAAATATATTTAACTTAATCTAAAATCTTACGGTAAGTATTTTGTTTGTGAACTAAATTAGTCGTTCTCACTATGCTACCTTAATAATGTAATGTGTTTTTATTTTTACAAATGCGCGGATTATATGGAGTATTGTGACCTCACATCTATCTAAATAGAAAGCAGTATGAAAATCCAAGAATGAATACAACCAACAAGTATAAATGTTTTAAATGCTGATGCCATCCATTATGCCGGCTTAAGATAAGATAGATCTACGCTTCATTTAAAGCTATAGAGCAAAGGAAATTCGCAAGATTTCAAATTTTAATTGTGCGACAGATGTATGAATTATACAAATATAATCTAATGAAATAATAGTTGGAAGTATTTTTGGGATCTTATTAATTTTAAGGTGCCAAATTTTTCCAAATATATGGTCCATCCGTTTAGAGAACTACTTGTCCGATTTACTTGGATTTTGGAATAGTTATGATCTTTATTTACCCCCGTATATCGTAAAGGATGAAAAAAACTTTTTAAAGCATAACACATAGGTCGAGTCGGGTAGCTAAAGAAAGATATAACCCATATTAAACTATTTATATTATTATTATTGACGGAAAAATTGACAAAACCATTGTGAAATTTAGTATTAGTTTTTAATGAAATTAAGTAAAGTAGCCTTAAAAATAAGTATTATTCATGAATTTTAATTGATAATCCTTAGTCTAACTCAAAACGAAAACAACAACAAAAACATGTTTTAAATTTATAAAATATGAAAACAATTCTACGCACAATACTGTTGAGATATTAATCTTTAATAGTCGTAAAAACAAAGCACCGACTATTTTAACAAAGAATATTTCATTATTTCTGTCCCAAAAATATTGCCTTTAGGTTCAAAGCCATCTTTGTTTTTATGAAAAAAATTTAAGGCACCGGTAATTGAATCAAATATTGTATTATTCTTTGCAAGGATTTTTGTTTATTGTCTTTTGGCAACTCGTTATTATCTTGTTTAAATAAATTAGAAATGAAAGCCTTTTTAGAGATTTTTTTTAAAAGACCCCTTATAGTTAAGCCTCGTTGTAGCTCATAGTAAATAAAAAAATATCATCACGGGTGGCCTCATAGGGTACCCAGCGGAGGGGTTATAATCCTACCTCGTCGTAGGCGACGGTACGAGTCAACCAACACCGAACAAGTATCTATCTCGTCGCGATGTTTGGATAGACTCAATAACCCATATATAAACAGTTTCACACGTTGGTATAGTGAAACTGGGACTGGCAGCTTAACGTGTTCTCCGAGGCACTATAGTGGTGTTGTCAAATAAATGTACATATAGTTTTAATTTTTATTGTAGCTTATTTTGCTAAAAGTTATACTTAAAAGTTTCGATAAATAAGGCGGAATTGCGGAAAGCTATAATATTGTATACTTTATTTTTATAATATTATAATTTGTTTTTATATACTATATTATAGAAATCTGTATTGCCAATTTTGTATTTTATGGGTTGTATTTTTTTTTTGATCCGATTTCGCGATTTTTAAATTAAACTGCGATTAAAGCAGCGAACGGACAGCCGTTGGGGCATTAAGTTCTAGAGTGGCGACCGCGTGCTGGAGGACGCAGCAGAGGCAGACCCCCACAAGATGGACCGTCGACCTGAAAAAGGTCGCGGGAAGCCGATGGCTACAGGCGGCGCAGAACCGGTCTTGTGGCGATCCTTGGGGGAGGCCTATGTCCAGCAGTGGACGCGTGAAAGGCTGGTATGATGATGATGATGAAAGCCGCGAAGTACACCTAGTTATAATAAAAAAGTGCGAAAATTTTGCATTGAGAGATAAGGATAATTTTACAAAGTTGTAGAAATTTTATCTTCTTTTATCACTTATTGGGTTTTTAACATGTTTAAGCTGGCCACTTGTTCAGTGTAAAATCCGCGGCAGCGGCGGGGTGTTAATGCGGGCATTATCCTAAAGCCATATTTAAAAAATATTTTAGAACTCCATTTAAATTCATAATATGAATCAAAAGTAATTTTCTCTTATTTCAACAGTATTTTCCAAGTCTAAAATGAATTTAAGATTCTAGTATTTTCCCTTCTTTTTTCACATTGTTTATTATTAAGTAAGTAAACGTCATGTTTTCGATTTGTTAAAGCCACTTCATGTAAGAAATATTAAGGTCTCGGCGATCGGGAACAGATGACGCCGGATGCGTGACTGCCCGGGAAATTCACAGTACCTAACCCCGGACCCTTTCAGCGTTCCGTCACATGCAACCTCTTTTATTACAAAGTAAAAGCCTTCGAGTTCTCTAATAAACTATACTGAACGGTTCTGCTTTTTTTTATTTTTATTATCATAAATATTTTAAATGTACATTTATGTGGTTTTCAGGAGACTACTGCATCGATTCCTTGTCGAGTTCGTAGTCTCCTTTCAAGGTGCGGTTACGAAATGGGTTGAATTGACGATAAGGCAGCGTGTATATTAAAATATACTCGTAATGCAATTTGTCGCCACCCATTTCGTAATCGTTTTAGAACAATTATTGAATTCATGGACTTTGTTGGTCTGCTCAACACCAGGTAGATACAAAGTCATATGTCGTGCTCCAATAAAAAAAACATAAATATTTTAAATGTGTAATTATTTGAAAAAAAATGTACGTGTACATATATAAAAAAATATACATTTGTTTGACATAACCACAATTAATAGTGCCTCGGAGCAGAGAGCACGTTTAGCTGTCGGTCCTATTTTCACTATACCAACTTTTGAAACCGGTTATAGATTGGTTATTGAGTCTATTCAAATATCGAGACATGGTAGCCACTTGTTCGGTTTAGATAGACTTATACCATCGGCTAAGACGAAGTGGAATTAAAACCCCTCCGCTGGGTACCTTGAGGCGGTCTTGTGCGCCGTAAGGCACCCGTACATACATACACACATATCATCACGGGTGCCTTACGGCGCCCAAAACCTCCTAAACGGCCCTAGGGTACCCAGCGGAGGGGTTTTAATCCCACCTCGTCGTAGTCGATGGTATGAGTCTACACCGAACAAGTGGCTAGCTCGTCGCGATGTTTTATATAGAATAAATAAGCCATCTATAAACAGTTTCACAAGTTGGTATAGTGAAATCGGGACCGACAGCTTAACGTGCTCTCCGAGGCACTATACTGGTCTTGTCAAACAAATGTACATATTTTTTATATTAAAAACTCATTGGTACACACCGGGATTCGAACCAGGGACCTAAGTGTTTTTAAGTCCAAGGTCTAACCAACTCGGCCACCATATATAACATTAAAACTAATTAGTTTTAAAATGAATATAAGAAAATGGATAATGAAAGCACAACAAAATAAAACGGTGGACAAATTTATTATTTAGTAGTTATTAAATAATATGTTTTAATTCTATTAAGTATGTATAAAATATATATGCTATTACAGGAGAATGGATAATGATGTCAGCAGATTTTAACAGATAATGCAACACTACGCATGACTGAACTCCGAACGGCTGGTACCGCGAAATGTCGCTTTATTCTTTTAAATGTCCCTTTTACATTGTTTACTATAAACAATTAGAGACATCAAAACGATATTTACATTCTTGTGTATAACGGAGTATATTTAGACGCCATGACGTCACTATCAGTTCTCGTGGTATTAGGTTAGTCAATCATGGTTCATCCTGAAAATCAACGCTCAAGCTGAGGTTAGACAAATAAATATTTTAATTATCATTCATTTTGATATGTGTTTTGTTAAATTATAGTATATTTTCGTAAGTATCTTTTATTTGTTTTTTTTTTTATAAATTCATATTCTATTCTAATATAATAGAAAAAAAAACGGTAAAGTGCGAATGCTGTTACGCACTTAGAGTTCCGTAGTGGCGTGACATCTGTTTAATAGTGCACAGATATAATTGGTATAGGGTTAACGTACGGAATTATTTATCTTCAGCGTCTGTGTTTTAGATACTAAAATTCAATTAACTATAAGCCTTGTGAATCCAATCAACACGCAATTATAATAATAATAATAATTATGTTAATCATATCATAAACAATCCTTTGACTTCATAACAATATATGGAAATGCCCTACATATTATATTAATTTATATGTTAAGTAAGATAATATTATTTATACATGGTGACTATGAAAGGTTGTACTTTAGGCTAATATGAGGTTTTACTGATCAAATTGAACAACTTTTCCAATGGAATCATGTGTGGCAAATGAATAAAAAAATGCCTTTTCCATACTTACTAGTAACGTTAAAAACTTACCACCAATTTGTTTACAGAAGCCAACAATGTTTTTCCATTTGCGACACATGGTTCCATTGGAATAGTCCATTGATTCGAAGATCAGTAGAATCTTATATTAGCCCAAAGTACAACCTTACAAATTCACCTTGTATAATTAAGAAAATTAAAATGTTGATTAAAATATAAATTAACGTATTATAAACAAGAAAATAACGTAATACATTAAGAAGAATAAAAATAAATACTAAAGAGAAATGACTAGCTTACTAGAACAAAAAAAAAAAATTAATGAGATTAATATAAAATTTATTCGTTTTTAATCCTATCTGACTTACGGAACGCTGAAAACGAAAATAAGAGCATAAAATACATGGCTGAAAAATATTAATAAATCCTCACGAGAATTCCAACTAGTAGTTAATGTTGTTTAAATAACCTTTGAATTTCTTTGAACTGAGCTCTACTCGGGATTTAGCAGTTGTTTTTTATTATTTTAGCAGGTTTTTTGTAGTATTAGTTTTTCATCATAAATCCAGCTATATTAAGTGCATGTTTGGTGTTATAGGTCTTTATAACTTTATTATAGGTTGGTTACATACAAATGCATAAACCTTCAAGTGACCTTTTTACCTTGTTTTAGTTTTAATCTACTGCAACAATTTCTTGTCGCGTAGTCGTCTCCATTCAGGGTGCGGTTACGAAACGGGCCGTTGCGCGTTGTTTTGACGATAACGCACCAAAGAAATTTCAATAGACTCGTAATGAAAATCCGTCTTTGTCGCCGCCCATTAAGCCAGCATAGTGGGAGTTTTGTGAATAAAGCATTTTTTTTCTTGCTAACATCAACATATAGTATATCTATTATTATTATTCTAAAAATGTTAGTATTATATTATGGATATATAGTATGATGGTATTCTAAAAATGTTTTCCTGAAGCTATAACGGATAAGGTGCTATAAAATGGTACTCTTATAGTGAGATATATCTCGACAACTACTAGTCCGATTTACTTAAAATAGTTATAGATCTTATTAATATGCTCAGAAAAAGTGGCTAATCAATAACGTATAACTTTGCTTATTTAAAAACAGTTTTTTACATTATTTTGTTTTTAGTTATAATCAAATTTAACAGAAATGCATGTAATGTGGTTTTTAAATTTTGACAACCTTATTTGAGCAAAGTCGACCTTGCCGTTCTGTTTCAGATTGCCGGCCGCTATTTTGACGTTTCAACGTTTTAAAAAATCAAATGCAAAAAGATTTTATTTAAAACACAGCTGTTTGTATTTATAGAGATAGGAACATTATATATTTAATTTAAATTACTTGCTGATTTTATTTAAATTAGGTACTTGCATTTTTGAGTAAAGCACTATACAAGCCTTGGCCCACTATGATTGCTTCGCTGGTCACGCTATAATTGCCTCGAGCTAGCCTAGCTACGCTCTAGGCCTTCCAGCTTGGCCATCATTGCAGCCCTTACTGACTTCGCTGCAAAGGCCTCGACATACGGTCTCGGCCTTTATCTCAGCTCGTCCATCAAGTGCTGCACGCTGACCGCGCTGTGTCAGCCTGAAGCTGCGCTGTCGGCCATCATCAGCGGGACCAGCAAAGTAGTCATTATAGACCGCGGCAGTAATGTACTAAAACATATCTGCTTAATCGCAAATCGATTTTCTCAAAAAAAAATGGATTGACATGGAAAATGGAAAGAAAAATAATTTACCGAAATGTTTTTAAGAAAAATAAAACAATATCGAGATTTCGCACTTATCGGGTTTTTTTTATTATAGCTCTAAATGTGAATCCATACCCACATAGTGCTAAGCTTCAACAGAGTTCAAGATCCATACAAGTAATTAAACAACAGCTAAAAACCATAAGAGACTACTTATTGGTTTATAAAGCGCAGGTTTTTTTCACATGGAATAATAAAAAAATAACTATAATTAATAAAAAAATCCGGTGACTACCTTACAGTTAAAATAACTCCAATAAATGAAAATGATTATCGTAACGTGCAAATAAAATACCTTCAAGCAAGTTTATTGGTGAGGTCTCAAAATTTAAGTTTAGTATAAAAGTTAAAGTGATTCGGGGACCTTTTTTAAAAAAATATATCTTAATTTCTTGTATGGGCTTTACTTGACATATGTTCAAATATAAAAGCATCGGTGTTTACAGCGTATACATAATATATTCATCGTAATCTCAAATTGGACCGCGGGGTCAATAACGCATCTATAAACATTTTCACATGTTGGTATAAATACTGAACGTTGTCTCCCAGGCCTATTATAGTAGTGTTGTCAAAGAAATGTACATAAATCTTTTAAATTACAAACTCATTGGTATACACCGGATTTTGAACCTAAAAACTCTAGTAATTTAAGTCCAAGGTTTAACCAATTTGGCCACCACGTATTTATTATTACAAAGCTCAAGCTTCTATTATTGATTAATATATATATATATATATATATATATATATATATATCATCACGGTTGCCTTACGGCGCCCAAGACCGCCTAGACGGCCCCAGGGTACCCATCGAAGGGGTTTTTAATCCCACCTCGTCGTAGCCGATGGTATGAGTCTACACCGAACAAGTAGCTAGCTCGTCGCGATGTTTTTGAATAGACTCAATAACCCATCTATAAACAGTTTCACAAGTTGGTATAGTGAAACCGGGATCGACAGCTTAACGTGCTCTCCGAGGCACTATAGTGGTGTTGTCAAACAAATGTACATATTTTTTTTAATTAAAAACTCATTGGTACACACCGGGATTCGAACCAGGGACCTAAGTGTTTTTAAGTCCAATGTCTAACCAACTCGGCCACCACGTACTATTATTTATTAAAAATGCTTAATAACCCTTACGTCAATTTAACGTCGGTTAGACCAGCGACCGGACCTTAGTTTGTAAAACATAGCAAAAAATATTGTTTTGTGACTCCATTAATAATACGTGATTAATGAAACCGGTTCGAAGTTCCCGTAAGTCATTTTACGGTTTTTACACACAGTTTTAAGACCGAAACGAGGTCCGTAATAAAAGTGTAATAGTGTGTGATGTTGTTGATAGAATATTGATGTCTAGTAACTTATGTATAAGTCGCTGAAAAGATCGTTGAATTTTAGTACTTCGGTACAAAGATCATCTAATGTTATTACATAAAAAAATATATCATTACGGGTGCCTTACGGTGCCCGAGACCGCCTAGATAGACGGCTTCAGGGTACCCAGTGGAGAAGTTTTTAAACCCACCTCGTCGTAGCCGATGGTATAAGTCTATACCGAACAATTGGCTAGCTTGTCGCGATGTTAGGATAGACTCACTAACCCATCTATAAACATTTACACAAGTTGGTATAGTGAAACTGGGACCGACAGCGTAACGTGCTTTTCGAGGCAATATAGTGGTGTTGTTAAACAAATGTACATATATTTTTAGAACTCATTGGTATACACCGTGTTTAGGTTATGACTTTGAAATGATACACAGGTGCTTTATTAATTATTATATTGTAACACAAACTTGTTCCTACGCCATATTTTTTCTTATAGTCCATAGATTAGTTATAGTTTGTGAACAGACATTTTGTCACATACTAAAATATTCTTAACACACCGGGGTTTGAACTAGGGACCTAAGTGTTTTTTTAAGTCTATATAAGGTCTAACCAACTCGGTCAAATATTTTTAATTTTTCACTAGCTGACCCGATGAACTTCTTAACACCTACAAAGATGATTGTTTCCGCAAACTCCCAACGACTGGCCTTTTCATTTATTTATGGACATCGCAAAAGCCAGTCGTACAAGAAATTGTAGTCGCTTAAACTAAAATAAATAATAAATAGTAACAGATTACAAATTCATTAAAATTATGGTTGTATGGTCGAAAGATCCTTGCCTTTCCACATTGGTGTATAAAATGACAAAATAAATAGTGACAGATAAAACAGAGGTGGGACTAATCCTTTGCGTAGTATTGGAAAAAGTACAAACATATATTTTCTGATTCTACTAAATGTATATCAAAATACAGATTCATGGCTTTATTATTAAGTGTCAACTTCATAATATTATCAGGCACACTTTAGTTAAAATATGGTCTGAGTATTTAAAAAATATATTATATAGTTATTTCTGATACACATACATACTTTACGTGGTGGCCGAGTTGTTTAGACCTTGGACTTAAAAACACTAAGGTCCCTGGTTCGAATCCCGGTGTGTACCAATGAGTTTATAATTTAAAAAAATTATGTACATTTGTTTGACAACACCACTATAGTGCCTCGGAGAGCACGTTAAGCTGTCGGTCCCGGTTTCACTATACCAACTTGTGAAACTGTTTATAGGGTTATTGAGTCTATCCAAAACATCGCGACGAGCTAGCCACTTGTTTGGTGTAGACTCATACCATCGGCTACGACGAGGTGGGATTAAAACCCCTCCGCTGGGTAGCCTGGTGGGGCCGACTAGGCGGTCTCGGGCGTCGTAAGGCACCCGTGAAGATATATATATATATATACATACTTGCAGTACAAGCATAAAGCTTAGTTTAAGACAAAAGTTTGTTGCTAAAAAGAGATAAAATTAAAGTGTTCTTCAAGGATTCAACAGGTAAGTTTTTAAGAATACAAGTGTAAGTTTTTTTATTCCGATTTTTATGAAGACTGACAAAATTTGAAAATAAAAATAAGTTGATTTGTTATTTGCTTTGAAAGTTGCATTTATGTTTTATCATATCAATAAAATTGGTCTTTTAATGAAAAGACCAATTTTATTAGTTATTAAACCTTGTTTTATAAATTTAAATCCATTCAGAGATATGAGCATTTAAAGTAATGTGAGCAATTTGCTCGCGCGCGCCTCTTCTTGTAAAATACCATTGCCTATGATAAGGTAAAAATAAAACCCCACTGCTAGGTACCCTTAGGCCGCAAAGTACCCGTGATGTTACATTATTAATATCAATTATTACATCTTCAATAACATTAAGAATTTTCTTCCCAACTGAGAAGAAATATAAATCTTTGTAGACATAGAGCTATATTTTGACAAAAACATATTTTTCCGTGTGTAGGTCGTTTGTCAAGCGAAAGCGTCTGCTAGCAATCTGTTTGTCCAGCTGCTGTTTCTTTCTATAGCAGGGCTTAACCCAGCGGCTTCACTGAAAAAGGTTACAAGTCTAATCTTTTTTTATATTTTTTTTTGGAGCACGACATGTGACTTTGTATCTACCTGGTGGTGAGTAGACCTACAAAGTCCATGAATGCGGTCAATCAATAATTGTTCTTAAACAATATTGATCGCTCCCACTATGCCGGCTAAATGATGTGATTACGAAATGGGGGGCGACAATGACTAATTGCATTACGAGTATATTTTAATATACTCGCTGCCTTATCGTCAATTCAACTACCCATTTCGTAACCGCACCCAGAAAAGAGACTATCACTTCGACAAGAAATCGATGCATTAGTCTCCTGAAAACCTGTGAGCCCACAGACTAAAACTGAAACATGACTAGATAACTTGACGGTTTTTGCATAATAATATGCAAGACAATTTACACATATTGCTCTGGTCACAAATTAAGCTCTATAGGCTTGTACTATGTGTACCAGAAACAACGCGATATAATACATATTATAATGTGTCACAGTGTTTGTAACCAAACTCCTCCGAAATGGGTTGACCGATTTTGACGAAATGTTTTGTAGTTCTGAGAATTGGGCGTAAAGTATTTTGTAAACCCCTAAGTGTTAAAAAAATAAAAAATAAAATTGTAAATATTTTTTAATGATTTGGAATTAAAAATAGTACCGAGTATGCTCGCTGCGTTACCCCTTTGTATCTCCAAGCTAATATTCTCTGTAAATAAAAATCAATGTACTCTATGCGTTCCGAAACCAATGATCAAATTTTAATGAAACCCAAAAAGTCCACGTATGAAAAAGTAAAAAAATCTCTATATAAAAAAGTGAAAGAGTCCAGAACATTTTATTCATTAGTACATCCGTGCAAAGCCGTAAAAAGCAAACTAGCTGTTACTATATGAACTGAAATATTAAAAGTGCACTAATTTATTATTTATATATATATTTCTTTAGAAGCCAAAAATTTTGCTCGTGAATTAGGTTCTCTCCTTAAGGAAACGTCCGGTGATGTCCGAGCTCACTGTCATTTTATCTAAAAAATATCTTTCATCATCCAGAGAGGTAATGTGGCGAGTATATTAGGTACTTTTAGTTCTAAAAATAGCTGGGACATGGAGGCCTTTTAAATATAGCTATAGGATTAGTTTTATTATCTTTATTAAATAACGCAATTGTACGTATATTTTTTAAAATAAGGTATACAGGTGCCTTATTCTACTAAATCAATTGTGCTTTGATGTCGTATGAAAGTTAACATTTGACACATTTTGTTTGAGAATATGTCAAACTTTGACGTGCAGTTGATATCCAATTCAAATGAATTGGAACTGCTAAATAGCCCCCAAGCCCCTGACTATGATTATTTCTTAATGTTAATCCATACTTTATGTTTACTGTCGGAAAAAAATAAGTGATAATTGGAGTATCTCTAAAGTTTTCGTCAGAACAAAAGCTCAAGGTAGAATTATCGAAGTATGCCTATAGATGACACATTTTCTTTAGGAATTGTAGTTTTGTTAATTTATCATGTTAGATGAGAATATAAAAATAGATAGTTCTTAAAATAAAATGTTTAATTACAGATTATACCCGCACAACTATATTAACATAAAATATATTTAAAATGTATTTGTAATGTAGTATGTAGTGGTGGCCTAGTTGGTTAGACCTTGGACTTAAAAACACTTAGGTCCCTGGTTCGAATCCCGGTGTGTACCAATGAGTTTTTAATTTAAAAAAAATATGTACATTTGTTTGACAACACCACTACAGTGCCTCAGAGAGTACGTTAAGCTGTCGGTCCCGGTTTCACTATACCAACTTGTGAAACTGTTTATAGATGGGTTATTAAGTCTATTCAAAACATCGCGACGAGCTAGCCACTTGTTCGGTGTAGACTCATACCATCGGCTACGACGAGGTGGGATTAAAACCCCTTCGCTGGGTACCCTGGGGCCATCTAGGCGGTCTCGGGCGCCGTAAGACACCCGTGATGAAACATATTTAAAATATAATATGTTGCTTTTCACTTGACCTATTAGGTTTACAAAACGAGATCAAGAATTTTTATTTTTTTACAATTTGCCACAAATCTTACGACCGACGCGAAGGCCGAATATTAAAAATAATTAGTCATTTTGGCAGGTACATTTATAGAAACTGAAAAACAAACCGTTGAGTTTGATTTAATATTTTAGAGTACACCACTTACTATTCAATTCAAATCAAATTTATGAATAGTCAAAAAAAGTTTTTAACAGTGAGGTCTTAGTGTGCGTTTGATTAGGCTGCTATTCATAACCAAAAGAACAACGAATATTTTTTTATTACCTTGATATCAGATTTATAAATTAAACGTTTAGTGGAATAGAAATCTTAATATAAAAAATACTACCGAAACGAACGCGCACTACATAACCAACTAGTTGTAAGACTAGGTTGTTAGCTGATTCCATTGACCTGACAATCATTATAGATCTGACACAAGGGTGCCACTGAGGCGGCCAACTTCACCGACCATATACATGCCTTAAATATTCATACTAATAACATGATATGGATATCAGTTAATGATTCTATATATCTATCATCTATACCAGGTTATCAAATGGCGGACCGCGGACCTTAAGTAAATTGCATAATTTCTGATATATATTGTATGTAAAAAAGTTGTATTATAAATTAACTTATTTAAAAAATATAATAATGCAATACTCAACAGAGTACGTAAGCTTTGTAATTTGCTTGCGCTTTGTTTTTGCTACCGTTTCGACTCAACAACGGACCTTCTTTAGAGTTGGAGGATCGTTGGTGAAATCGGGCCCTCTATTTATTTTTCCTAATTAAAACTTTTTTTATTCCATCAATTATTATTGAATCATCGAAATATTTAATGAAGATTTATGACTATGACGGACAGTTTTTTAATTCCACAACTTCGTAGCCGATGGTATGAGTCTTCACCGAACAAGTGGCTAGTTCTCGCAATGTTTGGATAGACTCAATAAACCCATCTATAAACAGTTTCACAAGTTGGTAAGTTGAAACTGGGATCGACAGCTTAACGTGCTCTCCGAGACACTATAAAATAGTGGTGTTGTTAAACAAATCTTTTACTCATTTTCCTTCTCTTCAGAGCACCCAGCCATCGCTTTTACCATCCCTCAATGTCCTTGGTTTAGATATACGTTCCGATCTTAACCAACGTAATTATATCGAGAGCATTGCAAAAACAGCTTCAAAAAAACTTGGCATCATAAAGAAGGTGCGTCGGTTCACACCCAGGTTAAGAATAATGCTATATAAGGCTCAAATTCGACCGTGTGTGAAATACTGTTCGCATCTTTGGACGGATCTGCCAAGTATCTGTTATCTGCTCTCGATACCCTGCAGAAGCGAGCGACTAGAATTATTGGAGACGAAAAGCTCAATAAAACCTTGGAGCCGTTGCAGCTTCGCAGGGATGTGGCATCGTTGAGCGTATTTTACCGCCTATACCATTAACAGTGCTCTGAGGAGCTTTTTAACATTATTCCCTCTTCCCCTTTCCATTACAGGACAACACGCACTAGTTGTAAAATGCATATGTATACCGTGGCGGATGTACCAACTCGTACTAAACGTTTTGGCGATTCATACATCTGCCGTACTAAAAATAAAATAAAATGTGGAATGCTCTACCAGCTTGCGTGTTTCCTTCCTCTTATAACCTAGAGTCCTTTAAACGAAGCGTGAATAGGCATCTTAAGCCGGCATAATGATGGCAACCAGCGGTGCATCTGTATGCATCCGCTTGTTGCTATTATTCCTGGATATTGCATACTGCTTAACACCAGGTGGATGCAAGGTCACATGTTGAGCTCTTATTAAAAAAAAAAAAAAATGAACTGTATACATTTTTAGATTAAAAACTCATTGGTACACAACGGGGTTTGAACCAGGGATCTAAGTGTATTTAATTCTAAGGTATATCCAACTCGGTCTCCACGTAGGTACGTTATTTAATTAACATAATAAATATTAAAGCTCCTGCCTTCAACAACAAAATTATTAATTCGTTTATCATATTTAATCGGTTGATGGTTAAAAATAATTGAAACCGATCAAATTGAAAGTTTTTAATTAAAATTTCGTAGAGATGCAAAATGAAGTCCCAAAACATTTAAAATAAAGAAGTCATTATTAATGAAATAATAGTTTAGTGGAGTTTTAATAGGTTTAAAAACCATTTATGCCAATGACTACTTTTTTTACGTTTCGAGTGACGTATACATGAAGCTAAAAAAACGCGCCCGCGCGGACGGGCATGGTTTTTACCTTCATGGACATATAAGACTTATGACGGTTTACGTCAGAAGTAAGAAGAAAGAAAAACTTTATTCATCGTAACAACAACAAGATTACAAAAATACTTAAAAAATATATATTACGATAAGTTATGTAGGCTCAGGCCTAGATCGACAGTCGGTGCTCAAGACAAAATTTGCTCCTTAAAATGTCAAAAATTACATTGTTTTGTACCATAGTAAAACCCCGCGCAAAACACGGCCGCAGACCTCACCCTAAGAATAAGATAAAAAAAAAAAGTTTGTATTGTCCCTGAAATATGCTCATATTTTCTACTAGCTAGTGCCAGCCACTTCGTGTGCGTGTTCTTTATTATAAACAAATTACACACCGTCACGTGGTGTAATGAAGTTTCTAACAAAATAAAATAAAAAATTGTAGATCGATTGATGATTTTTTTTTATTACGGCATATGACTTTGTATCTATCTGATGGTGAGCAGACCTACAAAGTCAATCAATAATTGTTTTTAAACAACATTGACCACTCCCACTATGCTGGCTAATTGATGCGATTACGATATGGGCAGCGACAAAGATGAATTACATTACAGAGTATATTTTAATATATTCGCTGCCTTATCGTCAATTTAACCACCCATTTCGTAACCGCAGCTTAAAGATGTTGATGAAATAATCGTATTTTACTCCCAATAAAGAATCTTATCTTTCAGTATTTAGATTTTGAATCCAATAAGTGGATTTTAGGTACTTTCCGTGTAAGGAAAAAAAGGAATTTTGATTAAACCATTCAATATTTCATATACAAATACAAATTCTTTATTGCCTCATATTGTGGTTAGTAGTAATATAATAGTTTACAATATGAACCCTGCTAGGGCACTGCAAAATAACTTAATTGTGTACATTTATAAATTAGTAAGGTAAATCATTGCGTTATTTAATTAATTAATTATTACATTTCATTATTATTATATTCATTAAATTTAATTATTACAATATTCAATCAAAATTTATTATATTTTATTATCAATCAAATCAAATTTATACATCATAAATCAAAACAATGGCGGAAACAATAATATTCTTAAATTAAGTAAAATTTGCCTTGGGTTAAGAACATTTACTTTAGTCAAAAAAAATACTTACTTAATACAAGACATTTTTTATTATTCAAGCATATATTGTTTCCGCCACAAACGGATAAACAAATCAACAAACAGGAAAAAAATCAATACTTAAATCATTTTTTTTACTTTCTATTAGGTACTTGTTTGTCGCGTCTTCCAGTATATATCTTTTGCAAAAATATTTAATCTACAGACACAGAAAGTTAACGATTGTACAGCAGGTACCTGCAGGATATATTTTAATATATCCTGCAATATATCAATATTTCCGCGGACTTATATGATGCCATACGTCATCCGAGCGAGCGTTTAATAACTATTCAAATAACGCTTAAAAAAAAATACTTCTACTACAAATGTTCCCGGAGACTGCTGGAACGATTTCTTGTCAAGGGGGTAGTCTCCTTACATGGTACGGTTATGAAACGGGAGATTGATTTGACGATAAAGCAGCGAAGATGTTAAAATAGACGCGCATCATTTAGCCGGCATAGTGGGAACGATCAATATTGTTAAACAACAATGTATTAATCGACCCCATTCATAGACTTTGTAGGTCTACTTAATATCAGGTAGATACAAAGTCAAATGCCGTGCTTCATTATAAGAAAAACAAAAACAAAGAACTTTTCAAACATCAAAATTGTCACTAAGTGCTCGGAAAAATTTAGTCCCCCAAAGTACATACATAACAGATCGCTCCTGCAGGTTCATTATCTATTTTTTTCTGCTAACTTATGACGCCTTACGTCATCCTAATGGGCTTTTCATAACTATTTAAATCCCAAATATTATACCTACTTTAAAAATATATACAAAAAACAAAACCAATGAACTTATTAAACGTCAAAATTATAACAAAGCGCTCCGAAAAAATTTAGTCCCCCAAGGTGCGCGGAGTCCATTACAGCTTGTACCCACAGGATAATTATCTCATTGTTTCTGTGGACTTATGACGCCTTACGTCATCCTAATAGGCTTTTGATAACTATTTAAATTACAAATATTACACCTACTTTAAAAATATAACCAAAAAACAAAAACAATGAACTTTTCAAACGTCAAAATTATAACAAAGTGCTCGGAAAAAATGTAGTCCCCCAAGGTGCGCGGCGTCCATCACAGCTCGTACCCACAGGATAATTATCTCATTGTTTCTGCGGACTTATGACGCCTTACGTCATCTGAGCGAGCTTTGTCCCTGAAAATTATGGCCGTCCCCGCGGTTATCCGAACGCATTAGGGCCATTATGTCTTTGAATTAGACCCACACGCGTAGGAATTGTTGATTTCTGCTCCAATTATATTTCTTGCCTCTTAGCCTTGAGGAGAATACCTATGTTTGTGATAAAATTATACTGTTATTACTTGGCAGGTAGCATTAAATTACTTTATTATTACTGTTATTATACATGGTAAACGAGTTGGTATAGAGCTTAGAATTAAAAACACCTGAGTTTTTAGGTGCCTAACCAGTTCCAACCCCGGTGTATAGGTACCAATGAATCGTTTGAAACACCACTATAGTGTCTCGGAGGGCTTAAGATGTAGGTCCCAGTTTCACTATATCGACTTGTGAAACTGTTTGAAGATGTATTATTGAGTCTATCCATACACCGCGACGAGCTGCCACTTGTGCAGTGTAGTCATTATACCATCAGCTACGACGAGGCGAGAATAAAATCCTATAACTGGTTACACTGAGATCGTATAGGCGGACTAAGGCGCTCGTGATGTGATGGTACAATTACTACTATATATAATATATTATTTATTAGATATAATTTATTGGGCGAGGTTCTAAGACATATTAATGATAATAGACATGCCTAATAATAAATAAATAAATACCATCACGGGTGCCTTTTTTGGCTTCCGAAAACCGTTTTAACGGCCTCAGGGTACCCAGCTGACGGTTTAACTCGACCTCATTTCGCCGATAGTATAAAACCCAACAAGTGGCGAGCTTGTTGCGGTGTTTATGATGTTATAGCCTCGTTATACAAAGAGGTCACCCATCCCAGTTCCGGCCTTGTTGTCATTTGCCTAACCTGGTTATCAGTTGTGCAGTGACTTAACCACTAGGCTGGGGCCGCTTTTTAAGATACCTCTAATGGGTTGAGAAAATTAAGTTCAAAATTAATCTGTTAATATTACCCTCTCCAGTAGCTGTTTTTCAGATATTACAGAAAAAAAATACACTTTAAGCTGTGTCATCAGTCCTAGTTTCACTATACCAACTTTTTACAGGTGGATATTGGATATAATAGTGGACTACACAGCGACGAGCCTGCTACTTTTGACACAGAATATGTGTATGATGAGTTCGAATTAAAACCCCGTCGTCGAGTGTCAGACCTTACCCAATATATATACATTTTCCATCAATCAGTTCAGCCGTTTCAAAGTTATTAAGTAACAAAAATATATACTAAACCTTTAGATCTATTTATTTATTTATAACAAAATTAAGGAAACAGACAAATATTTACACAATACGAGTAGATACAAATTAATAATAGAGCTATAAACATTTCCACTATTTAAATAACATATAAACTTACATCAGCGATTTGTATAATATATTTAAATTAATATAAATTTAGAGAAAAATAAAATAAAAAACCAGGATAAGAATGCAAAAAAAACATTTAAACATAATTTAAAGAATATCCTAGAAACAAATTAAAAATCTTATACGTAAAATAAAATTAGGTAAGTATATAATATAATTTTTAGTCGGTTAATTGTGTATGTGTAAGCTAATTTAATTAATAAGTGAATGTGTATTTAATTTATTATAAATATTATATTTTTAACAGATCTCATTCTTCATAAATATATACCTAGTTAAAATTTTTGTGGTGCCCTTGCAGGGTCTTGTGTGATATTTACATTTTAATAAAATAATAATACGAAAATAAAAAACGAATAATTAATAGTAGATACCTATAGATGTAAATCTCTCGGTTAAATTCGCACTCGGCTAATTTAGAAACACAAACTAGATTTACAAACACTAAAGCGGTTTCATGGCACAGAAACAACAAATCCACAGGTAGGCGCTAAACGTACCACATTGCAACTTTGCAGATTATGATATACCCATACTGAATTTATGTAATGCGTTGATATTAGCAGCGTTGCCAGAATGTCGGGCGCTGCACACAAAGCCGCTTAATCCCCAGTGCATCCATCACTCGCAGCTAATCCAGCAGCTATACAGCAGCTATCCAGCAGCTTCCTGTTCCCTCTGGCGGAAGTTTATCAGATAATATCCAACGGGTGCGTCGGACAACGTCGGTTTATACGGATTAATAATGTATCATACGCTTTTTAATACGCGTTTAAGTTCTATTTATGGTATTATGGAACGTTTTTTGTTTGTCTCTTAAATTCTTTAATAACTTATCAATTTTAACTTTTTGTTTTAATAGTGTTATCTTAGGTTAGTGAAGTTAGAGTTTGTTTAAAAATATACTTATAAAACATGTTTAAATGTTTAATTCGTGTTCCAATTTTTCCGGTTATGATTATATATATTTATTATTTTGTCATATGTTATTTTTTTTTTTTTAGAATTTTATATTTTTTATCGAGTATAGATGGAACAATATTGCAGGGTAATTTCTGTTTTTTTTTTTTTACTTGAACACCTTTATGGATTTTGTAGAACACATGCCGTTCATATCGGGTCATATTGTTGTTTAACAAAATTGATCGCTTCCACTATGCCGGCTAAATGATGCGGTTACGAAATGGGCAGAGACGGAAACGAATTTGCATTACGAGTCTCCTTTAACAACCTTGAAAAAAATAATTGGTCTAAGAAATTCTACTTGGACAATGACAAATAAAAAAAAAACAACCAGAAAATTAGATTATTGGTTACATAAAAAATGCCTTTACAATTTACATGATTATTAAAATTTAAACTGCAAGTGAGCATAATGCATAATTTCTTGGCATGGCATTCAGATTGTTATTATCATATAGTTGATTAATGTAATGTGTATTTTAAAGTTAATTGTGGTGTCATTATATTTAGGTATTTTAATATACGTGGTGGCCGAGTTGGTTAGACCTTGGACTTAAAAACACTTAGGTCCCTGGTTCGAATCCCGGTGTGTACCAATGAGTTTTTAATTAAAAAAAATATGTACTCGTACATTTGTTTGACAACACCACTATAGTCCCTCGGAGAGCACGTTAAGCTGTCGGTCCCGGTTTCACTATACGAACTTGTGAAACTATTTATAGATGGGTTATTGAGTCTATTCAAAACATCGCGACGAGCTAGCCACTTGTTCGGTGTACCATCATACCATCGGCTACGACGAGGTGGGATTAAAACCCCTCCGCTGGGTACCCTGGGGCCGTCTAAATGGTCTATGGCGCCGTAAGGCACCCGTGGTGATATGTCTGTATGTATGTATTGTGTTTTTAAAATATTTATTTTGTAAATTTACATACCGTAACTAAACATAAAAATCGCCACAAGCTCGCCTGTCACCATCATAAACAGGCGAGCTTGTTGCGATGTTCATGATGGTATATCCTCGTTGTATAAAACGGTCACCCATATAACTTTATCTGACGTTTGACAAATCGGCATTTAGTTATTGTTAAAAAAACATTATATTAAATTTTTAAAGATAAAAATGCAATGAAAAAATTCCTGGTGGCGGGACTCGAACCCACGAAACTCGCTATCGCGGCAAGGCGCTCAACCGCTGAGCCAACCAAGTTCCAGTCAGCCCTCACAAATTTTGTCATTGCTTGTTATCTACTTATACACAGACGCCCTCTATTAGCTTTCTTCTAATAACTCTTATACGAGTGAAGGTATAGCGAGGTTCGTGGGTTCGAGTCCCGCCACCAGGAATTTTTTCATTGCATTTTTATCTTTAATAATTTAATATAAGATTATCCTATAAAGGAATTTATTAAAAAATGCATAAATAAAAAAAAATTAAGAACAGAAGAATTATAATGATATTTATTATATAGAAAGTTTATGCACGAGAATGTTTATTATTGGTAAAATAAAAAAGCTGTGAATTAGGATTGGTGTTCTAATTTTCCCGGTTAAGAATCTATTTAACCGACAAGGATTTATGTTCGGCGTCCATGTAGGATTGCTGGGGAGCGACTGATGTATGCCCATTATTTTTAGGGACCCCGCGGCTGCACAGTCGGTCTGGGAGGAGAGAGGAGATTTATATTGTTACCCATTAGGTTATATGATACCAATTTGTATTACCATCAGAACTAAAGCAATTATTATTATCGACTAAATTATATTATTGAATTATAATAATATATATTTAATGAATGAAAAATAAATAATGAATATAAGTATAGATACCCTATATATTCAACAACAACTTACCTATTATATTCAAACTTTCCATCTTATGTGTTTTTTTTTTTTTTGTTTTTTTTTTTTTTTTTGTTATTTGTATTTTTGTATTTTTTATATTTTTATTTCTAATTTAATTTGTAGTTTGGTGGATGAAAGGGAATGCAAACATTATAATGTTAGTTTGTTTGTTCAACCAGCTCCTTCCACATTACTTTACTTTATTGTTTTATTATTATTATTATTATTATTTTTGTTTAATTACTAATGAAATTGTGAAATGTAATTTGACGGAAGTGCGGGATCTCCTGTTACACAGGTCTCTTGACTTAGCACAGGGGTCCCAACATCCAAACAATGTAATATTTTGGTAAATAAACAAATTTTAATTTAATTTTTTTAAATGTAGGACAATTTACACATATTGCTCTGGTCACAAACTAAGCTCTAGGATTGTACTATGTGTACCAGTACATATTATATTTTATAAACACCCATTTATTTTATTCTACAATTTGTCATAAAATGACAAATTGTAGAGAAAAACGTAGAAATATTTTTTTGCCTTGGGTGGGGATTGAACCCACGACCTATGTTTTCCCTTCTTTCTTTAATCTTAAGTCCTTTAAGCGAGGCGTGAATAAATTTCTCAAGCAGACATAGTGTAATCAACCAATTGAAGCACCATTGCCACTATTAGTTGAGAACATTCTTGAACGTTACATTGCCACTTACCATTAGGTGTATGTAAAGTCACATGTCCTGCACTATTTAAAAAAAAAACTATTATGTTATACCTAAAACTATAAGAATCTGCATACTTCATACTTCAATCTTCAATAAGTTGTTAATTAATAAAAAAAAAAAATTGTTAGAGAAAATTCAATAGTGCCCTGGAAAGCACTTGCTCCTTTAAAATATATTGCACAGAGCAGTAGACTTCCAGCAGTAACGAGATAGTTTCTGAAATCCTAAGCAATGGAATAAAACCAGCTTTAAAGTACATATTGAAATGGGAGGTTTCAGAACAATATACAAACTGAGATAGCCACATTTATTTCACCACAATGGACGCTCTTTAAACGTAGTTAATTTAGAATGGCCTAATTATTCTATAACCATTATTACTATTAAATGTTAACTAGACTGGATGATTTAATGTTTTAACATATTTTTTTTTATTGGCGCAGGGCATCTGACATCTATAGATGGACATGTAAATAGTTTCACAAGTTAGTATAATGTAACTGAGACCGACAGCTGATCATACTCTCCGAGACCCTATAGTGGTGTAGTCAAAGAGCGATACATTTTATGAGGACAGCCTCCGTAGTCTAGTGGTTGCGCTTTTGGCGTTCTATCCAGGGGTCGTGGGTTCAATACCCACCCATGGAAAAAAAATATTAGTACGTTTTTTTTCCGTACAGTTTGTCATGGTCTGGGTGTTTATAACAAAAATATTTATATGTGTTATATCATTGCTTTTGGTGCACATAGTACAAGCCTAAGGCTTAGCTTGTGACTAGATCAATATGTGTAAATTGTCCTACTTATTATTATTATTTATGTTTAATTATACACTATACTATTTATTAAATTTACCTAAATCATTATATTTTAGGCATTTAAGTAGTCATTTTAGTTTAATATAACCACCGTTAGTTTCTTTTTGCGTCATTTACAAAAAAAAATGTTTTATTTATTTCCTAAATTAAAAAAATCACCCGATATAAGTAGCGTTAAAAATTTTATTATAGGATTTATCTATACTCGCCAAAGTATCATCCTAGTAGCAAATTCCTGTCCTAAGATCTAATAAAGGATCTGGACGTACCTACTCTACTCTAACGTCAATGAATAAAACAAAAAGTCATTAGTACAGCGCGCTCTATGCCTTTGTTAAAACTTTTAACAAGACTGTATTCAAACCACTGATTCCTTTCGAAATTGAGTCAGCGAGACCACCATTGTTAAACTTGTACCTATATACAGACAATCAAATAAAAATTCGAACAATTCTTTTCTCGAGACACAATCAAAGTGAAGCAAAACGGACGAAAAAACCTAAATACGTCGCTTGCTGAATTTTGAACCGACTTCTTTACTTTCAGCGCAAGTGTTCTATCCAAATGAAATACCGATTCAGAATTCAAACCAGGTGCGGGCGTCTATGAAATTATAGCAACGAAGCTTCGTATTTCAAGGATTTTCTTTTTGTTCCACGCTCGCTATAATTCTAATATTGATTCTACGAGTGCTACGGCGTAGCTACATAATTATGCTAATAGTTGTTGTGACTGAAATTATTCAAAGTCACAAAGTCAGTTTATATTTACATACATATCATCACGGGTGCTTTACGGCGCCCGAGACCGCCTAGACGGCCCCATTGTTACCAGCGGAGGGGTTTTAATCCCATCTCGTCGTAGCCGATGGTATGAGCCTACACCGAACAAGTGGCTAGCTCGTCGCGATGTTTTGAATAGACTCAATAACCCATCTTTAAATAGTTTTATAAGTTGGTATAGTGAAACCGGGACCGACAGCTTAACGTGCTCCCGAGGCACTATAGTGGTGTTGTCAAACAAATGTACATACATTTTTAAATTAAAAACTCATTGGTGCACACCGGGATTCGGTCCTGTATTTTTAAGTTCTAGGTCTAACGAGCGATGAGCTAGCCACTTGTTTGGTGTACTCATACCATCGGCTACGACGAGGTGGGATTAAAACCCCTCCGCTGGGTACCCGTAAGGCACCCGTGATCGTATGTATGTATATTTTTCTTTAGAAGAATACCCGAAAAAGAATCAAATGTATCAAATAAATATGCCGCCTAATGGTTTCGAATACTCCAACAAATAAATATTGTCTTCGTAAAAATAAAATACCTTTAGACAACAAGCGGGAACTCAATTATGGGTTTAGAATAAAAGTTGAAGTGATTTGTAGTTATTATTCTTTAAGTCATTTTATCTTAATGTTTTTTTATGGGCGACACTAACAGACAAAAATATGTGCTTCATTATTTTCAATATAAAACCCAATATAATTGCTACTGTAACAAAAACACCCTATAGTATCAATTTACTAATAATCCACGGCCCTCGCAATTGTTTCGAACATATACACATATTTGCATTTAGATAATCATCTCGTGTAATTCTATACTTGTATTTATTAAAAGTTTATAATTAATTACCTACTATGAAAGATATAGTGAATTTGCAAGGTTATACTTTGGGCTAATATGAGGTTCTACTATTGAAATCAAACAACTTTTCCTATGGAACCATGTGTCGCAAATGAAAATCTATATTGCCTTCTCCATACAAACTAGTAATATTAAAATGGCCAATTTGTATGGGTAAGCAATTTTTTTTCATTTTCGACACATGGTTCCATGAGAAAAGTTGTTCGATTTAATTACGATTTAAAACCTTGGAGCCGTTGCAGCTTCGCAGGGATGTGGCATCGTTGAGCGTATTTTACCGCCTATACCATGGACAGTGCTCTGAAGAGCTTTTTAACATTATTCCCCCTTCCCCTTTCCGTTACAGGACAACACGCTAGTTGCAAAATGCATGTGTATACCGTGGCGGATGTACCAACTCGTACTAAACGTTTTGGCGATTCATACATCTGCCGTACTATTAAAATGTGAAATGCTCTACCAGCTTGCGTGTTTCCTTCCTCTTATAACCTAGAGTCCTTTAAGCGAAGCGTGAATAGGCATTTTAAGCCGGCATAATGATGGCTACCAGCGGTGCACCTGTATGCATCTGCTTGTTGCTATCATTCATGGATATTGCATACTGCTTAACATCAGGTGTATGCAAGGTCACATGTTGAGCTCTCATAAAAATAAAAATAAACAGTAGAGCAAAGTACAAACTTTTAAATTCACTCTGTATATACCTTTCATAGTAGGCAATTAATAATAAACTTTTAATAAATACCAGCATATAGAATTACACGAGATGATTATCTAAATGCAAAAATGTGTATGTTCGAAATAATTGCAAACCGTGGACTATTAGTAAATTGATACGATGGCCGAGTAATCCTTAATTAAATGTATATTGATTTCTCATCGCTGTAGGTAAGGGAAAATAGTAAAGTATAATTTTACCAAACTACAGATTTTAATTAAAACATACAGACAGCATAAACCTTTATGCTGTCTGTATGTTTTTGGTTTCCATATGTTGCCAATGCATGGTGGCCAGCTAACCACCTAGTCTTACCTACACTTTGGTTATATGGTGTGTGTTCGTTCGGTTTGGTTGCTATTTATTTTTATGTATTATATATAAAAATTACGGCCTAACCAAGTACACTTTGACTTTATCTTATACTCAATAAGTATAGTTTATTTTTTTGACTTTGCATAAATGAAGAGTCAATTAAAAATATTTTTGACTTGACTTGACAATTTTGGTTGGGCTTATTTTGAAAATAAATACTAACAGTGGTATTCGCTGGCTACTCACTAATGGGGTAATAGTCGTGAAGGTGTGGATATATTGCTTAAACGAACTAAATAATATTGAAATCATAGAAGCGAAATTGCGGCGGACAGAAGAAAGAAATACGCCGAAACCTTGTGAGAAATAGCATAGCATAATAGTCCAATATATCGTTTTAATAGACAGTCTCCTTTCTATATATATCTACCACCACGGGTGCCTTACGGCGCCCGAGACCGCCTAGACGGCCTCAGAGTACCCAGAGGTCGGTTTTATTCCTACCTCGTCTTCACCAAGCTAGTGGTCAGCTTGTCGCGATGTTTGGATAGACTTAAATGGACAGCTGAACATGCTCTCGAAGGCACTACAGAAGGGTTGTCAATCAAATGTACATATTAAAAACTCAGCCGGGATTGAACCCGGGACCTAAAAACTGTAATGTTTTTAAGTCGAAATGTCTAACCAAACTGGCCAACAATATATACACCAATTTTTCCTTCTGTTTTGCATGCATCATGACTTTGAAAGGTCTAATATCATGTTCTACTGATCAAATTGAAGAACGTTTCCCATGGAGCCATGTGTCGCAAATGAAAAAAAAAATACCTTCTCTATCTTATAAACTAGTAATGTGTGTTAAAATGACGAATTTGTATGGGAAGCAAGTTTTTTTTTCATGTGCGACACATGTTGCATGGATAAAGTTGTTCGATTCGATCAGTAGAGCCTCATATTAGCTAAAAGTACAACCTTTAAAATTCCAAATGTATAACACAATTTACAAGTCTTGGAGGAACTTTAGCGGTTTGCCAAGTTTTGCAAACAGTTTTTACTGTAGTAACTATATATATAGGAATTAATCAATAACAAAAGGTTTATTTTAAAAATAAAGCGTTTCTATTAGTTGATTCTCATCTATAGTTACAAGCGACTATAGTAGAAACTGTTTACAAAAACTTGTTTGCTACTGCTATAATTTTGCGGCCACTGTACAGTCTTCTAATTTCTAGATCTAAGATATTGCTGGTTATCTGTCAAACGCAGTTACCAGTAGCAGACAGTCGCAGATATGTCAGAAGATTATTGTGCAATTGTATTAAACGCTCCAATAAGCTTCATGGAATTTATTCTTCAGTCAAGTTTTAAGCTTCTCAAATCTAAAAGAAAAAAGCCTATGTTTGGAAAATAATAACAACTAAAATAAAGTTGTTATTCTTGTCTGTCTGTCTTTATTATTTTAAAAGTTACATAACAGAATTTGATACGGTATTTAACAATTATTTGGAGAATATTTTCCGGTAGGTTTATATTTACCCAGAGGCCGTTTGGGCAATTCTGGGACTCTAAAGATAAAGGAAAAAAGGAAGATAATTTATTTGCAATTTTAATTACGAAATGTTGAATTACAGGATTCAGTGCATAATTTGTCCGTTATAGGCTGTCGTAATGTTCGTCGAAGAGGCAATCGGATTGCGAGTGGTAATCTTAAACTTGGAGTGGTACAGAGCCTCGTTTCGACCAAAAAATAATCAAAAATATTTATTTCATGTAACAATGAAAAGTCAAAAAACAAAAGTATATATGTATAACGCCAACTTAATGTGCAGTTGGCTAGCTCGCCATTCCTCCCTCACATACACACATACTCAAAATATAATAACACATAAACGGTTAGGGAACTATTAAACTATATATTGTCCAACCAAACCGGACACACGCTACATAACCAACTAGTATAAGACTAGGTAGTTAGCCTTTCTTTTGTGTTTTAAGCCACAAAATACTAATAAAATAATTTCAGACAACTCATTAAAACTAAGTCTGAGTTGATAGAAGCGTGGTGGCGGTTAAGTCCTTCAGCAAAGTAAACATAGAGCGGAGTTATATGAGAAGCGAGTGGCTAAGCTGGACTGTTTGTTGACTTTTGCCATTAAATCATTTTAGATCAGACAACTTTTATTATTATTTAAATATACGTGGTGGCCGAGTTCGTTAGACCTTGGACTTAAAAACACTTAGGCCTGGTTGGAATCCCGGTGTGTACCAATGAGTTTTTTAATTAAAAAAAATATGTACATTTGTTTGACAACACCACTATAGTGCCTCGGAGAGCACGTTAAGCTGTCGGTCCCGGTTTCACTATACCAACTTGTGAAACTGTTTATAGATGGGTT
This sequence comes from Monopis laevigella, assembly GCA_947458855.1. Lineage (NCBI taxonomy): Eukaryota > Metazoa > Arthropoda > Insecta > Lepidoptera > Tineidae > Monopis > Monopis laevigella. The sequence continues at coordinate 19,577,504 of OX381587.1, forward strand.
ATTGAGTCTATTCAAAACTTCGCGACGAGCTAGCCACTTGTTCGGTGTAGACTCATACCATCGGCTACGACGAGGTGGGATTAAAACCCCTCCGCTGGGTACCCTGGGGCCGTCTAGACGGTCTCGGGCGCCGTAAGGCACCCGTGAAGATATATTTAGATCAGACAACTTTTATTATTTTGATAAACGCTAATAAAATAATAACATTTTTGTTGTGTTATCTCTATATATAGATACTCGTATATAGTCACCGTTTGTTATTCACGCTAAAACTCACAAAAATATTGGGCGACTGTTTTTTTTTAATAATTTTCTTCACTTTATATAGCAGTGGTTTAAAAAAAAAAGTAATAGGGAAAATCTTAAAGAAAAGCTAAAAAATAATATTAACAATTGTGTATGTAAAATGGCTGTATACTTCGCGATTAATTAATTATACTCTATGTTCGCGATTGTTTATTTTGATCATTATTTTGTCATCTGTCACTATATTTTCTATTCATCCCTCCAGTGTGAAAAGGCAAGGATCTTTCGACCATACAACCATAATTTTAGTGACTGTTATATCTTTAAACTGTGACTATTTATTTTAGTTTAAGCTACTACAAGTGCGATAGGATGATGATACATCTCAGAGCCATCATCTTTGGAGGTGATACAAAGTTCACCAGGTCAGCTAGTATTTATAACTAGCGACTCGCCCCGGCTTCGCATGGATTATGTATTATACATATAAACCTTCCGGATGAGATTACCTAAAGAATGGTAAAAATTCGTTGCGTAGTTTAGAAGCTATAGACGTTCAGTGCACAAAATTTCATTCAATATATTTACAATAAAATAAAAAAATACGATTATTTTTAAAATAATTATTACTACCTACGCCTATAGCTTAGATTATTATCATTATTTATTCATTTATATCAAAAATCAAACAGCAACCACATTAAACAAACAGTACAAATTTTATTTACTTTTCATATAGGTACAATTACATTACAAATATTTCCATTTCAAGATTCTTATATGCTTCCGAGTCATCGTAATTATATTATATGGAATGTATGTGTTGTGTGCGTGTATGTGTATGAATATATGTGTGCAAGAAACAGGGAAACAAGTCAATAAAGTCCCCACTTTTTGGATGATTGCGTTTCGTAATGCTGTGAACCTTAATCACTTACTGACAGTATTTAGTGGATCCTAAACTGCGACGAATTCCCTCGGATACTGAAGGGATCCAAATTTTTGTTGCTAGTGCATCCAATACTTCTAGTAAAGACTAAGCGCAAAAGGTCACAAAGACTATACAGCCTTTTGAATACCGAACAATCTGTGTGTGAATTAGTTATTTATTATTATTAGAATACTGTAAAATAATTTCTGTTGAAAGACTGTAAAGTATTATTTTTTTATTTAATAAAAGCTATTTATAAGCAATAGAGTTTTTTTAGCGTTGCTATTACTTTTTTTTATATTAACAAAGATTTTTTTTTTCTGTATTCGTTACTAAAATAAAATTAAAATAGCACAAGGGGCTGAAGTTTACGTATTACAATAATTAAAATGCGGGTTAGTTTACATGGTATAAATCAGCGGTCGACACACTTTTCCGGTCAAGAGCCACATAGGGCAATGTGGGTGTCACTGTCGGGCCGCACACTAAGGGTTTTGTCCACTTATATACCACCTATTATATTCGTTTTTTTTGTAGCTCGGCATATTACTTTGTATTTACCGGATGGTAAGCAGATCTACAAAATTCATGAATGGGGTCGATCAATACATAGTTGTTTAACAGCATTGATCGCTCCCACTATGATTAATATATTTGCCGGCTAATGATGCGGTTACGAAACAGGCAATGACATACAAATTTGCATTACGAGTCTATTTAATAGCCTCGCTGCTTTTTCGTAAAATTAACTGCCCGTTACGTAACAGTATCCTAAATATCAATGCAATAGCCTCCAAAAAACCTATAGACTAAAACCAAAATATATGACTAGATCACTTGTCGGTTTGTGGTAATGAAATCAGTCGGTCGGTCTAATACCGAAGTCATAGATACCTTTTCCTCCCACCTAAAAAAAAACTTAGTTGGCTGGTGCCATATCGTTAAGATTTGTTGAGATTTGGCCACTAATTCGTTCACAACGATAGCCTTGTGAGATGGCGCGTTATCATGGTGGAAAGTCCATGACTTTTCTTTCTACAAATCGGTCTTTTTCGACAAATTTTGTCTCAAACGCCGCGTAACGCTGTGAACATCGTCTTTACTTTTTTTTTGACTTTGACAATGCATATTTTGAGGAAAGACTGGTTTACATGTAAAACCTATGTATTTTCACCAGTTATGTGTTTTATGAATGTGGGCTTGGAATGAATTTGTTCTATAAAATCTTTATAGTCCTTTCGCGATAATTTTTTTGCAGAAAATTCAGGTATTTTGGTACTCGTTTCATGCCCAAAATCGTTTAAAATGGGACGAATTGATTCGTGAGACTTAAAATTTTAAAGGCTATCATATCTTTCAGAGTTAAACAACCATTCAGTCACCATTTATTTTACTTCAGTTTCACAATTTCTTTTATTTTAATGATGTCAAGTTCAGATTAAGCCTTTGATGGAAAACTATATGGTCGACCATCAAAGGCTTGCTTCAATACTGGAGCAAACCTTCCACCACATTGCGACCAGTTTTTAATAAATTCGATTGACTATAATACTTACGAGTATGTAACAATTTCAGCGCTTCAGCACAAGAAATTCTATTTGTGATGCACATGGCAATTGAAACAGATTGTTCAAAATTATTATCCATTGTAAAAATCGCAATGTGCCTACAAAAAAGTATTTGTCGTGACGACAAAAATAATTTCGGCACGACAAAGCTTTTTAAATTATATAATTCCAGTACCTTCTTCACAGAATACCTTTAGAAGTTTCTATTGCACATTTTTCAATATAAATTATTTCAGTAATGGAAAACCATCAATGTTTAATGGCAAATGTAACAAAAATATTAGCCAAACCGACCGTGGTCTCTGTTTATTCCATTATTAAATCTCGCATCGGTGCCTATTTAGTTAATTTTGTACGCAAAATCTGTTTTAGTAGATGGTTAACTATTGAAATTATTTGCTTTGTCGCGGGCCGCACAAATATCGACAGCGGGCCGCATGCGGCCCGCGGGCCGCAGTTTGACGACCACGGGTATAAATCATTAAATATTAAAAATCTTAATTAATAAAGTAAAATGGCTAATTCTAAAATGACTCACATGATCTCTTACTGAGGGTGTTTTTTTTTATCTTAAGAAGGGATTACTCTAGATTGCCTGGTCTTAAATCTTCGGATAAAATGCACAATCACTTAACCATGCGGCCTGTGATATAATTATATAAATTTAATTGCTGAAGGGTAAAGATAATCGTACCGTAAACATGCGGCACATAATGCGTGGTCAACGCAAACTAAGTCCAGGGACGCACTTCTGTTCATTCGCTTTTATTGTTCGTCCAGCTAGTCCCGGAAGCACGTCGCGTCGGCGCGCGTTCTTTGTTTTATAGTTTTAAATTTCGAATGACTTCTTTTCATACATATCATTAGTTGTTGTTATACTCGTGATCCGTAATGTAGAATTCCTAATATACTCCCGTGTTCTATGACGTATTTTCCACTGTACTTTAAAAGCTTTAAATTAGGACCCATTTTATTACTAATATTACTTTGTTTACAATACAATACAATACAAAATTTATTTATTTACCAATAGATGTAGCTACAATTTGACGAGCCTCTTCATTTAAGTTAACAAAACCTGTGTTAGAAGAGGCCCGCTTTTTCAATTTAACAATTATTATGTCATTGGTGAGTGGGTAGGTATGTGAAATTATGTATTGTGAGTATGTGAATTCCTGTGTGTGAAACAGTTACAAATATGTTTGTTTGTGTATGAATGTAGATATACTGGTTTAGAAGATGAGATTTGTTAAGAAGATGGTCTATTTATATTTTTGGTAATATAACCCTATATATGGTACCAAGGATAACAAATAAAAGTAAACAAGCCGAGATTACAGGGGATAGCTACTAAAGTTTGTAAAAACACAGTAAAAAAGTCCTATTCTACCTTAATTGTTAAAAAAGTCGAGCTTTGATCATTAAATTAATGAACATAAATTAAAAGAAATATAAAATATTAAACATAAAAAATAAACAAATAGGCAAGCACGTGATAAATTACGGCTTAGGAAGCGCCAAAGCAATTAAAATGAGGTGTATGTCGTAGAGCTACAATTCAATTTTAAGTGTTGCTGCTTTTGACGTTTTGATATTTTGCTAATTGCGATTCAGGATAGGACCTCTGGGCGGGAGGTAAACTGCTTATAATGAGGCCAAATATTCGGATCACGTCGCAAGCTCACCCCAGGGTTTAGGCTCCACGGATCTTCTTGTTTTTGACATTTCATGATTTCATAATCGCTCCAGAAGTCAATTACGTGTCATTCAGGGTCTGCTTGCGTCTTCCGCTTCGTTCTCCCGTCAAAGAGACGTCTAAAGCCATGAATAATTTTATAATTAGCGTGTGATCCGGGATTTTAATATAAATCTAAATAATGAAGCAATAACGTCAGCCCCAACGTAAACAACATATTTTAATTTTATGTTTTGAGCTCAGGTATATTTTATCTTTTAAATAATTTAAAAACATAAAATGAATTAAAATAAGTTTAGTTTAATATATATATATATCATTACGGGTGCCTTACGGCGCCCGAGACCGCCTAGACCTCCCCAGGGTACCCAGCGGAGGGTTTTTTTTAATTCCACCTCGTCGTAGCCGATGGTATGAGTTCACACCGAACAAGTGGCTAGCTCGTCGCGATGTTTTGAATAGACTCAATAACCCATCTATAAACAGTTTCACAAGTTGGTATAGTGAAACCGGGACCGACAGCTTAACGAGGCACTATATTTATTATTTATTTAAATCTTTATTGCATACAAAATACAAAGGCGGACTTAATGCCGCTGGGCATTCTTGACCATTCAAACCTTCGGGACAATAAAAGCAGTTAATAAGTGAGGTAGGTGCAATACAGTAACTGAGTATATAAACCTACTATAGTGGTGTTGTTAAACAAATGTACATACATTTTTTAATTAAAAACTCATTGGTACACACCGGGATTCGAACCAGGGACCTAAGTGTTTTAAAGTCCAAGGTCTAACCAACTCGGCCACCACGTAATTTTATTTTAGTAGCAAAATATAATCATTTTTGTAACTCTATTTTAATTTAAATAAATAAGTTTATTTTAGAAACAATATATTATATTTGTTGAGACGCCTGTATAATTTAAATAAATAAATTTATTATAACTAGAAACATCGGCGTTACCTAATATGTTTTATGCTGTAAAGGTTTTGTTATTATGTTTTAAATTATATATCAAGCATGAGTTACACAAAAATATATAAAGATTAAAACAAAAAGACGTGATTAATTTACTGAAGAAAACTAGGCAAAACGTCACTAATCTACGAATCTTGAGTTATCCTCAAGATATATATATACAATATATATAGATACGTATACATAATAAAACGAAATCATTCTAAATTTAAAAATATAGAACGCGCGCCAACGTGCTTCCGGGGCAAGGGCTGAGCGAACAATAAAAGCGAATTAACAGAAGTGTGTCCACTGGACTTAGTTTGCATGGACCACGGATTCGCACATGTTTCTTTACTTTAATTGCATTACTATGATTATATTACAAACCGCATGGTCTAGTGGTTGTGCGTTTTATTCAAAGGTCGTGGGTTTGATTTTCACCCAATGCAAACAAATATTAATACGTTTTTATTGCAGTTTGGTTTGGGTGTTTAAAGAATATAATTTGTATTAATATCGTTGCTTATTTGTTTGTAACCTAGGCACTTTGTTTAAAATGTCCTACTCGTATTATTACTAATGTAATCTTAAAAAGTTTCGGTTTTAGTCTGTGGGTTCACCCGTTTTCAGGACACTACTGCACCGATTTCTTGTTAAGTTGGTAGTGTCCTTTCAGGGCGCGGTAACAAAACGGTCAGTTGATTTAACGATCGCATCCGCATAATTTAGACAGTATATTAAAAACAATGGTTTTAAACAACAGTTTTAAACAACAACGACCCCTTTAATGGGCTTTGTAGGTTAGGTCGCTTACCAACAGGTGGATACAAAGTCATATGCCGTGCTCCGATAAAAAAAACGTTTTGTATATTTGTTGTAGATTACCAAACAACAAATTAGTTGTATAAGTTTTTTAACTTAAACTTAAAAGTCCTATATTAGTTGTATAAAGTTTTTTTAGTTGTATAAGATCAACAACGCACGAAGGCGTCGTAAATAAGAATTATACCATCTAACTTTTATTTATCGGATCTCGAATCAAAAACAACTGCCATTTTTTTGGATGTCGAACTAAATCCCCTGGAGGGGGTCAACGCGATACCTCGAGCGTGCCCCGACTCCAAAGTTTAAGAGGTATCAACTTAACCGAACCTGCGGTCAAAAGTCAGGAGTTTTCGACTATCCTGTTATAGCGGCGAAAGGATTACCGCAAACTGAAAATTAGGAAAAGCCACATCCATATAATATACCTATATCTTAAATCAAAACCATTTATAACAGAAATTATATTTTCTTTTCAAATTTCAAATATTATTTATTTCATGTAAATCTTTACAGATATTTATGAATAGTCAAAAAAAAATAAAAAAAGAGTTTTAACAATAAGGTCTAGAGTGCGCTTGGTTAGGCTGCCATATATATATTAATTAATAAAAGGAGTCATTAAATAAAAATATTAAAAAAAAAAAAAAAACAACCAACCGAACGCACGCTACATAACCAACTAGTGTAAGACTAGGTGGTTAGCTGATTCTAGATTCTATTGACCATCCGATTATCATCTGCCATACAAGAGTGCCACCGAGGCGACAAACCTCACCAACCGTATCCACGCCTTAAATATTAGTTCTTATATTATATTATTGTCATTATATTGGCTGTAAATATTTTTGAATGACCATCACAATCGCATTAACATAGTTATATGGATCGGTATCTTCAAGGGCGTAAACACTAGTTGTAAAGTCGACCCCCCCCCCCCCCCCCCGGAGACACCCCGGAGAAAAAGGTACCAGCAAGTAAAAAACTCTGGTGCTTCACACCCACTAACAGAGGAACAGAGCCATTGAGTTACCGATATGCAAGATTTTTATATATAGTACCTACTTACTAAAGATGTTTATGTAAAGATGAGCCTTTTATTGAAATAATACTTTGTTCGTGATGAAGTGCTTACGTCTCAATTCTCTTTCTCTCTTCTCGTCTCCGAAATCTTAAAAGTTAGTTGTACCAACACCTGTCGCACCATTAAAAATGTGAAATACTCTATGTCCTTCATCTTATAATCTAGATTATTATAAACGATTCATGTATAGGAATTTTAAGCCGGCAAATAACGGTTGAAAAAAAATAGTTTTTTTTTTGTGTAAAATGTGCTTAGTTGTCAGTAGAATGCATACCTAGATCGAGCTTAATCCAGCTAAGATATTTCTCTTTTATCTCACTTTTGATTGGCAATGGTGTTTTGAAGCTATATCTATGAAATACGCTGCAAGATTGTCGCGTTATTTAAAGTCAATTATAAATAAATTTTGATCTTATAGTTGTACAATCATATAATATTGTTTTTTTAATAAAATAACTGCGAGAAAGAACCAACGATCCCTGTTTTGGTAAGCTTTCTTAACCACGTATCCGTCTGTTTTTAATATAAATTTTAAACTTCATTATAAAAGCTTAACTAGAAATTTTGTTAAAAAGCTACAATGTCATTTATAAAATTTATTAAAAAGGCTCATCTATACATTTACAACTTTGTCACAGTATCTCAAAGCTAAAACCATTTAAAGCAAAAATTATTTATCATACCGTGTTTTATACATTTTTTTATACCTACGTCGGTGACTCGGAAAGTCTTATAGAGAGGAATAAAAAAAAACTGGAATGTCGGGCGAACGTGACTAGAATTAACTTTGACCTGTGTGCTAGTTTCATTTTACGGAGTGTGGTCAGATCTCTCAGCTCTAGAATTTATATAATCTTTTGAGACTGAAAACGGAATCAGATATAGTGTTTGCTTACAATATTCTATTTTTTACTTTGTTAGCAAAATCAACTTTATTTAAATGTAGTAACATTTATTATTAAAACCTACCTCCTTACTACCTTCACTTTTCGAAAGAAACTGTAACTGTAGCCTCTGAACTGTAGCCAATGACTAAACACATATTTTAAATTAAATTAAGTTCTGTAGTCTAAATTTATGTAAATCTGTAATTCATACGCAAGTGCAAAATAGTGCTCTCCTAAACAGTGTGTCCCTTCTCCTGGTGTATTAGGTAAAAGTGAGTTCTAAAACCCCTGAAAAAGCGGCGCCGCTAGGATTTTGGTAAATGGAAAGAAGAGGAACCCGCACCAACTTTAGGTGGGCCCATCACCCACCTGTATTCCTTATACCACCCACATATATTCATAAAATATTAAAGAGATTAATTGTGAAAAATCCCTGTATGGTAACTCCAACATAAAATAGTCATAAAACACATTAGCACTACATATTTTCGTAAATCATTATCAAAACGTAACACGATTAAATTCGTTTTACGCAATTTATATTTAAGTCACATTCGGCGTAGATAAACACGTCGTGTATTTTATAACGCTTGTTATTTTGATAATTTGTTATTGGAAAATATATTACTTGGTACAAATTATAATAAAAATTTAACTGTATAATTTAGATAGACATTATGGAGTTGTGCTGTAGCTATAAAAATTGTGTTTGAAAGATAGGTTGCTCAGTGTGTATAAGCTCTGTTAATATAATGATGATTTTTTTGATTATATGAGACAGTTACGCAAAGACTTTAAAAAATCAAACCTAGCTAAATCTATTTATTACCCAAAAATTTTGCCTATTGTAAACTAACAAATTGGTATGCTTTCAGGGTATCTATAAATTTCAGCATTTGAAAAATTACATTACAGCTTTACAAGTAGAAATACATTTTTTATTTCAAAGACTGTTGTTTAGTTTTAAGAAGAGAGCTGTCAAACTTTATGAAAATATTTTTTTACCACAGAGTACGGATTCACCGCGGATTCCGTGCTCTGTGGTTTTACTATCTGACAAAAATATAGAGAAAGAAAGACAGGGAGGATATAATTCTAAGAAGTATGAGATAAGGTTCTTGGCTGGATTATGTATCAAAATCATAATAAAAGGGCTAAATAGAAAATTTAAAAATCCAAATTAATATTATTTTGTTCAGTAGCTTACTAGGGCTTAGTGTGAGATTTCGAGTACTACTATAGGTATCTTATTAAGAACTTCAATAAAAAAAAATAAAAAAAAAGTTTTATAAAACAAAATATTTTAAAAAGGCAATATAAACATTTAAATATGATATGTACAGTAGGTACTATCACAATATAAGGCATATACCTACTTACTCACTCATATGCTCATAAACAAAAACATTTATATTATTATACTTAAGCACAAACTCACATATATAAGTTAAATTTCCATACGACACACGCACAAGGCTAAAACAAAAGTCATAAAAAAAACGCTTGCTTCACCCGGGAATCGAACGGACTGAAATCAGAAAAACATAACATTCTGTACTTTTATGTCATCAATCGATATGGTCGGTCATTCATAAGGACAAATTACTTAAGATATATATATATATATATATATATATATATATATATCTTCACGGGAGCCTTATGGCGCACGAGACCGCCTAGACGGCCCCATGAGTCTACACCGAACAAGTGGTTAGCTCGTCGCGATGTTTTGAAAAGACTCAATAACCCATCTATAAACAGTTTCACAGGTTGGTATAGTGAAACTGGGACCGACAGCTCAACGTGCTCTCCGAGGCACTATAGTGGTGTTGTCAAACAAATGTACATATTTTTTTTAATTAAAAACTCATTGGTACACACCGGGATTCGAACTAGGGACCTTAGTGTTTTTAAGTCCAAGGTCTAACCAACTCGGCCACCACGTATATTATATTAAGAAAGATAAACAAAATATTAGTTCATAAAAGATTAATTGTACTGACCACTTATGGAAATAATGTAATTGTACTGACCACTTATGGAAATAATGTAATTGTACTGACCACTTATAGAAATAATGTAATTGTACTGACCACTTATGGAAATAATGTAATTGTACTGACCACTTATGGAAATAATGTAATTGTACTGACCACTTATGGAAATAATGTAATTTCATAATTGTTATATGTGCTGTTCTTCTGAATGTAAAGATTGAAATTTAAGCCAATGCTTTGTTATTATTTGTTTGTGGTAAATAAAATTTCATTTGACTGAACTTTTTCGCTTATCAATATTGGAACAGTTTTATTTAGCTACTTGAAACCTATTTTTTACTTTTATTTTACTTGGTATTTTAGATAAAATATTATTTAAAAGTAATCGATCAGTATAAATCCTAGTCGGTTCGATTCCCGGGTGTGGCAAAGGTATTTTCAAAAATCTTTAAACACAGATTTAATTATTTTTGAAAATAAATGAATGTTTTCTTTTAGTAAAATGAATTGAATTGGGGTACTCCCCCCCCCCCCTAACTACGGCCTTTTTTTTCTTCCTGTAAATTTATATAATAGCTTGCTGACCCCAGCAATTTCGTCTACGTAAATTGTAACTTGCAACGCAAGCCCTCAAAAGGAACAAATTGTCCCCGTTTTCCCAACATTTTCTATTCATTCTTCATGTAGATATTATATAGCCTATAGCCTTTCTTGATAAATACGTTATCCAACACGAATTTTCAAAATCGGTTCAGTAGACCAGAGATTACCCCCTACAACCTCACAAACTTCCTCTTTATAATATACTGGATGTTTTTGTTACGGTGATATTTTTTTTATATAGTGTTCTATGATGAAAATAATGAAACACCTATTTTTTCCTTTTAGTGTTGCCTATACAAAAACATAAAGATAAATAACTTAAAGTACAAAAAAGGTCTAAAAATCACGTAAAGTTTCTACTAAACTCACGAATTAAAGCCTATCACTTGTCTAATTGTGTATTACTTGTTAGATACGAAGACTTATTATGTATTTGTAGGAGCAATTTTAAGCCTATAGACGTTTACTCATATAATAATTTACTTTACGGACTTTTTTTTTGAAGAAAAATTTAAAAAACACCCAGTATAGTAAAGATTATTAGTAAATATAAATGAAATTAGATCAATAATGATAAAATCTAGTTGAATCATAAAAATCATTTATTTGTGAACAAAAGAAAATTTACAAGTACAGATGTTACAATTTGCGGTCGCTTTTGTTCTACCTTACGGTATACAAATATTAGGTAGGTACACAATTTATACTTTTAGGTAGGTATACAATTTCGACAATTACACAGCAGGTACACAATTTATATTATTATACAGCTGAGAGTGACTTATGTACTTGAAAAAACTATAGATAATATATACTTGTATCGTTGTTTCTGGTAAGTACACATAATAAAATTCTAGAGCTCAGTTTGTGACCAGGCAATAAATGTGTAGCATTACATTCTCGTTACTTGACACCACTTTGCTTCACTTCGCTCGACGTCTTCGCGCTGTCTAAAGTGTGACCCGATAGCGATTTTTGCTAGCGATAAAATCCTTTGATGTGCAGTATAAAGAAACCCCACAGCGATTCCAAGGGTCTACGGTGAAGCTTCGTTGAAGTATTGGCTTTACTATCGAGATTACTTAAATATGTTTTGTTTGTTTTTTAACAAAACTGTTGATAAGTCTGTTTTTTGTTTTTACTTTTTTCAATTAAAATAATTTAAAAATAGTATAGGTATTTCATTACAAGTGCGAAAAGCCTGTCATTGCAAAGAGTTCCGACAAATGTCTACCCGAGCCGAGGCGCAGTCGAAGGTGAGGGTTGTCTGAACAAATTGCAATGACGGTTCCGCACGTGTACTGAAAAAATGAAGCAATTTAATAAAATAATAAAAACACAACTAAACTCGACAGTTGGGAAAGAGAACGCACGAGTTCGGAAAAGGTAAAAAAAAGCTTTAGTATGTAATAGCTCACTTCCCGAATGCTATACGTCCCTGCAATACGCCACTTTTTGAGCAACTGTATTAAAAGATATTTTTTAAATTTTCTTATCGGGATAATCTTATATTGATTTTATTAAGAGATAAAAAGCACAAAAACATTACTAATACATAATATTTAAGTATATTATATAAATACCCAAACGGTATAAAAACTTAAAGGCGTTCATTATACGAGTACTGAGTAGTTCACTATAATTTTCAGAGGTTTTATTTAACTACACAAAATCCTACCTAAAAAACGTGAAAATTATTCATTCAATTGTTCTCGAATACAACTGTAGATACAAAACTGCGTTGCTCCTTTTGCTACTTCTCGTAAATTTTCCAATAAAAACTTAATTTAACGCAGTAAAAAGTGCAATTTTTATTCTCCCCGCGTTCGCCTTAAACTTTTCAGGGAGAGCTTTCTTGAGAGTTATGAGGGCAAAGAGGGGGATATTGGAATATATTTTTATGAAGCTCGCAGCGAGTTAATCTGCTAATATTAAACATTTCTCGGGTAGTATTATACTCCTTGTGGTACTGAGTATCACAAACACTACTCGTTAGAGGCGGTACGTTTCGTTTCAAGTAGAAGTAGCGTGCGCGTTATTTTTGTTAGGCGTGTTGTTTTTTTTATGACATATTGCACTGGTCACAAATTAAGCTCTAGGCTTGTACTATGTGTACCAGAAACAACGATATATAATTATATTTCATAAACCGACCGCCTCCGTAGACTAGCGGTTGTGCCATTGGTGTTGTATCCGGAGGTCGTGTGTTCGCTTCCCACCCTTGTCAAAAAATAATAGTAGTAGTACGTTTTTCTTTAGTTTGTCATAGTCTAAGTAGTTATAAAAAATATATTAATATCGTTGTTTATGATACACATAGTACATGCCTAGAGCTTAGTTTGTGACCAGGGCAATATATGTGTAATGTCCTTCAAATTCTTATTTTTCTTATTAACACCCATTAAAACTGTACAGAAAAACGTACTAATATTATTTTGAAAAAACCTTCTCACTGTTCTGTTTATGTTTTGATTTTCAAAAACCCAATTGATATAATAGAGCCTTCAACTTCAACAAATTCTGTAATATCCCTGATATTTATATTATAGTACGATCACGCGCATAGTGTTCACTCGTCCCTTCTAGATTGATCCGTATTCCGTGTTAAGTACACTATACTGGTCTACCTAGTAGTATCTAGCTTCATAACGTCGCTTAAGTATAGATTTCTTGACGACAAAATGTCAACAATAATGATCGTTATTAAATTCTTTGACTGGCCTTATAGAGTTGTTGAGATTTTTTTTTTATTTTGGCATTTGTTTGCATTTTTGCCTTTTATAGAAAACGTTGTTTATTACGATCCTGTGCTGACCTAGCCTAGTATATAGGTATATATAGTATACTAGCTGGTGACCTAAACTGTGTAAGCGTGTTTATTTAAAAACAAAAGAAATGCTATTTGTTTTTTTAATAAATACCGATTATTAAAGGTAACCATGGCTACTATACCCGCGCTTCATAGTGTTTTAACTAAAATTAAAAAAAAAAATATATAGGTATAAATTATTTTATTTATTTATTTAAATCTTTATTGCATATAAAATACAAAGGCGGACGGCATTCTCTACCAGTCAAACCTTCGGGACAATCAAAGCAGTTAATAAGTGAGGTGGGTGCAATACAGTAACTGAGTATATAATGAAGTGAATATTATATAAAATACTTACATTCTAATATACACTATTTAAATATATATATACAACATATACACAATACAACTAACTACAAAATAAGAAAGAAGAAGTAACAAAGTGTCTTATTTTGACTGGAAAATTATTCCAAAATCTTGCAGCGACAACTGCAAACGATTTAGAAACAAAGGTGGTATGATGGGACGAGAAAGCAAGAGTTGTATTAAAAGTAGATCGAAGGGTTTTGTCGTGATGCGAACCAAGTGAATATGTATTCGAAGCAATTTAAAAAAAAAAAAATAGAAAGAAAGAAAGTAATTTTACAAAATTTTACAGATTCTGGGCACTTCCATTAAGTATTTTAATACTTGTTTCCGGAGTCATCACTCTTCACTTAAACAGAGCATTTTTAGTCTTAGTGATACATATCTATATAAGATAGGTATTAAGTTAAATATTAGTTAGTTAACAGTGTAACTAACCCTGATATATAGGTATCATTTTGGGTTTTATATAGTATATGTTACTATCAATCACTGTAGTTTCTAAAAAGATGACATAAAATGTCAACTGTATAAAAATATGTAAATAATAAAAAAGTATTATAATATACCCACCTTCATTATAATATACCCACTTTCATTATAATATACCCACTATCATTATAATATACCCGCTGTCATTATAATTTACCCACTTTTCTTTATAGAACACTTTTTTATATCTAGTGTATTTAAAAACTTTTCCCAAGACACTTAAAACACAAACACTCTGTATAATTGAACACGCTGTATATATATTGAAATATACTATACCCTGTTTTACCCCTAGTGCTAAAAGTTTTTGACATATAAATAAAAAAAACGCATATAAGTAAATCAGTCCAGTAGTTTGCCCCGACAAACAGATAAACAGATAAAACAAGAATTATATAAATGATAGATTATTATTCTTTATAGCTTATATAGAGTCAATCACGCAAATTGTATTATATGTAAATTGTAATATAAGGTCTATTTTATTATAGTAATAAGTACATGTTAAAAATAATCTGTACCTTTTAAAAAGAAAAGCAAATAGTTATTCTTTCATATCACACCCATCATATTGCGGGCAATAGCTAGCTGAAAAATAAAATTGTCAATGTATAAAAAATCGCCAGTACTATCTGCAAACTATTCACTACAAAACCTGTACGGGGAAAAACCATTAAAACAGTTGACAGCCTAACCCAATTTATGTTTTAAACTGCCAATACTGGCGTCAATCTGCCTGCAGCCTCAAACACAAAACCTAGCTGGACCTTATTCTACTAAATGAAATGAATATTATTTTCCTCAAATGGAACATTGGGAAATCAAAGACCAAATTTTACTGTATAAAATATGTGGATACAGACTATTTACTAAATAAAATAGGCTTTAAGTATTCGTCTCGGAATCTAAGATCTCTATAAAATAGCTAATACTTTGGTGGATACAGACTATTTACTAAAAAAAATAGGCTTTAAGTGTTCGTCTCAGAATCTAAGATCTATATAAAATAGCTAATACTTTGGTGGATACAGACTATTTACTAAATAAAATAGGCTTTAAGTGTTCGTCTCGGAATCTAAGATCTCTATAAAATAGCTTATACTTTGGTGGATACAGACTATTTACTAATTAAATAGGTTTTAAGAGTTCGTCTCGGAATCTAAGATCTCTATAAAATAGCTAATACTTTGGTGGATACAGACTATTTACTAAATAAAATAGGTTTTAAGAGTTCGTCTCGGAATCTAAGATCTCTGTAAAAAAGCTAATACTTTAGTGGATACAGATTATTTACTAAATAAAATAGGCTTTATGTGTTCGTCTCGGAATCTAAGATCTCTATGAAATTATTTATTTATTTATTTCCAGAAAACTGTCAGCTATTTAATACAAATACATATTGTCTTATAGAGTAACTTAAATAGCTAATACTTTGGTGGATACAGACTATTTAATAAATAAAATAAGTTATAATTATTCGTCTCGGAATCTAAGATTCTCCATGCGGGTGCCAGGTCAATCACGTGTTTTGGAAGCAGGGAAATAGAGGCGTTCCCGAAATTAAGACGGCGAAGTAGGGTTAAAGGCCTGTTAACTCTCCCCTTCACTGTGTTCACTACTCTCTCTACTCAACCAAATACTATATGATCCTGTTAGCGCCATCCTGGAAACACGCTCCATAAAAGTTCCGACGGCTGTTCTCGGAAGGCCAAGATCCTTCAATAGACGGTGCAAAGACTTTGCTGGAATTCCTCTTGCACCAACTTCCACTGCATAAAGTTGATTTTAAAACTCAACTCCGTTTCTAGTAATTTCGTTTGTGAGATCAAAATATTTGTTCAACTTGATGTTGTGGTCCTCAGGTATGCTTGTTTCCCACGGAACGGTGAGTTCTATAAGTATTACTTTCTTCAAGCATCGAGAGTACACCAGTATGTCTGGTCTATAGGCTGAAACTGTTAGTTCGTCTGGAATCTTGTAATATATTTTGAATGTATCCATGAATATTTTCCAGTCTTGTGCTTTGTCCAGGATTGAGAAAGGTTTACTTTGACTTTTCTTGAGTTATCCCTCCTTTACAAACGTAGTCAGTCTTTCATTTGTTGTTAATCCTTTGCTCTAGCAATACTGAGACTTACAGCTTCACGAATAATTTCTAGAACTTTATCATGTCGGTGCGAATAATGACCTTTTTCAAGTAGAGTTTTGCACCCAGCAAGTATATGGCAGTCTGGCAGTCCCTACAGCAACACCGCACAATGTACATGTCTTATCTGTTGCCTTCCCCCATCTTACCAGATTACTCTGGTCAGGTAGGGACATTTGAAAGGCATTAAGATAGAACTTAATAAGTGCCGGAGACCAATCGTACATGAGTGTGCGCCATTTCAGGGCTGGAGGAATACAAACTTCCCCCAAAGTAAGCCATTCATTCTGTACTTCTAGGGTCATCGCGTGAACTCTGTAGCCATGCTCTTAATCTTCCCTAAGGAAAGATTTAATAACATCTTTATCACATTCCTTTTTCTTCCAACCTAACCCCCTTTTGCTGATCTGGGCACCGCTCATAAATGATTTATGAAACTGAATTCTTGACTCCATCTCAGAGGCCAATGAGTCTTTTGGGAGATATGCAATCATATTATCCCGAGAGTTACTCAGGATTTGTTGCTTGGTTACACGTAGATGTTTGTACAACTCAGATGGCTTTTTAAAATTCATCCCAAATTTTGCCCGTGAACAGCGTAGAGGAGTCAGCGCCCTGTGCTAATTCTGCCCAGAAATTTGAAAGGCATGGCTTCCTCTACTGGGGCTACTTTCTGCCGTGCTATGAATAGTTCTGGGTCGGGTGACGTAAACCTAGTATTTCGTCTGCCCAGACACAGACAGAAGCATTTTGATGGTTTTGTTCCCATGCCGTTCGACCATACACAGAATTCGTCTACCAGAGTAAGCAAATTCTGGCATTGTTTTGGATTGCGTGTTAGCACTGCTAGGTCGTCTGCAAATGCTAAGTAATTAAAACAATGCTATAGTAAGATCACGTAAAGATTATTAGAATTTAAATTATTTTAATTCAGATATGTTTAGTTTATCTTAACCTAGCTACAAAAAAATACTACAATTTAGTTTACTGACTAGCTCTGAAGTAGCCGTGGGCACTAAGAAATTATTATTTTTTTCGTGCATTTTTTAAGAAATAAATGTGTTTTAAACAATATTCATTATTTTTACATCCCCTTTGAAGCATTCTGTTAATATTATGACAAACGCCCATAAGCTTACATTAAAAAAGTTTAAATTGCCAAAAGCGATAAGGTTAATAATTTAATATGGTGGATTTGTATTCTAAAATTTAAAAAAATGTCTTGCAATTTTTTTCTTTCATAAGAACCTTCTCCAGACAAACACAACAAAAAAAGAATTAGCCAAATCGGTCCATCCGTTCACACGTAATGCCGTGACCAACGGAAATAGGGATTAATATATATATATAGATTGGCTTTTATTATATCCTTAATATCCTCAAAAAATTGTAAAAACTTAACTGGTTAAGTTTTTAAAAATAAAAATAAAAACACGTGATTCAATAAAATAAAACTTATGAGAAGTTTTCTTTTATTGAAGCACGGCAGACCTACAATGTCCATGAATGGGGTCGATCAATACATTGTTATCTAACAACATTGGATGCTGCCACTATTCTGGCAAATTGATGCGGTTACGAATAAATAAAAATACCATCACAGATGCCTTTTTGGCTCCCGAGAACCGATTAAACGGCCTCAGGGTACCCAGCGGAGGGATTAACCTGTCCTCATTTCGCCGATGGTATTCAGAGGCAACACTTAACAAGTGTCGAGCTTGTTGCGGTGTTTATGATGAAAATTGTTTATTTTTGCGGTTACGAAATGGGTGCAATTTTCTACGATCATATCCGCTTTGCTTTATTGTCAAATCAATAGCCTGTTTCATAACCACACCTAAAAGGAGGCTATCACCTCAAAATAAAATAGATGCAATAAGCTACTGAAAACCGGTGAACCAAGACCAAAACCGAAGCATGACAAGGTCACTTGACGGTTTTTGAATCAATGGGCGGGTGGTACAAAGCTGGTCAGTTAACCTTCTAAAATTACATAAACCTATCCCACCTAAAATACGTTAAAATTCATAATAATGTAAAGAAAAACGATGAGACAAAGATAGCAATATATAGGTAATTCTCTCATTCTTTAAAACCATATTATATTTGATTGTTCATTTTACTGGTTTGAATTTTATAATATCTTATTTAGATGTTAAAAAAAGGTCGGCAAAGAGCATTACAAATATTCATGAAAAAAAATGTAGAGATTTGTATTATTTTGCATACTTACAGTACTTAAAGCTTAAAAAATGTACTCCCAAGATAACCGTGCCATACAAAAAAACACCTTATAGCAACGACATAACAAAGTTGATTGTAGAGTAACACAAAATAGGTAGTCTACTATATATAGATACTAGGTTCATAGCTGGTTTAAAATAAAACTGAAGCAAAGTTGTAGTTAAAGCGAGCGCATCCCGTGAAATGGGCTAACTTCCGGTCCTAGTTCCGGAACGTTCGGGCAGTGGCTAAGTGGCCTGTCCAGGCTCGCTTACGCGTGATGGATTGCGTCACTCTGTTTCTATAACATTGTCTACGTTCACGATTTATTAACTGACTACGAATTTGCTACGCAGCTACGGTGCTACGGCGGTAGGGTTAGAAGCTTTGGAAAATAAATTCGAATTTCAAATAAATTATTATATTAGAGATGTGCCGTAGGATAATAAGATCGATTTAATTTAATAGTCGGTAAAATGAAGTATTTGAATTTGAAGTATAAAATGAATTAACATTCATTCATTAAAACGACATGTATCGATTTATATAGGTTGTTGTACTAAGACCCTATTTATCTATTTTTTAAAAATATTGCTCCAAGTACAAAGGTGGATTTAATACTAACTAAATAAAGAAGTGCAAGCAAAATTAGCATAATTGAACCTAAACCAATTCTTTCCATTTTTTTCCATTATGATCTATTATGTAAAAAAATGGTTTAGGTTCAATTATGGTAATTTTGCTTCCACTTTTTTTTTTTTTTAGTTTAGTATAAGGCTATTATTTTGCATTACATTACATTTATATGTGTAAACTTATTAATGGCCTATATTAAAATACTATAACTAATTATACATTTTTTAGCCGTAAGTTTACCTAAAGTCTAATATATTAACAAATACCGCTAGGCATTCTCTACCAGTCAAACCTTTGGGACAAATTGATAGCTATGTAAGGTATATATGCAATTATAGTAAATATAAAATATAATAAAAATGTAAGTGTAATAATGAAAGTAAACATTTAAGTTACTAAACAGCTACTTATAATGCATCCACAATACATACACTAAAATATTACATATGTACATACACAATAATATAGTATATAAAATTAATAATACTTACATATTAAAATAATAAAGAAATATATATATACCTATTATATACCTATGTATAAGTTTTTATTTTTTTGTATTAACCTTTGACATATCGATTTGAGTTAAAAAAAACTAGGCGTAATAGACCCGACATTTAATAGGGTTTGGAACAATAATCGTAATGCAAATTAGTCTTTGTAACCGCCCATTTCGGAGCCGCATCATTTAGCCGGTATAGTGGGAGATACCATAGTCTTTTTAGGCATGCTTAGTTACCATTAGGGAGATACAAAGTCACATGACGTGCTACAATTGTATATAGGTAATATTGTTATAATTAAAATTTTCTGAAACAGACCAAATATTTGGAAATTGAAACTTTTTAATATAGAAACAGTTTTAACGCAATATATTTTAGATTAGATTATGTTTACATTATTTTTGTTTAGTTTAATATTTTCTCATTAATTAAACATTTCAAAATTAAACTGATTTATTATTAATATGCCTAATTCTACGAAAAAAATACAAAACGCAATGCTTTATTAATTGCCATGCCGTGCTTCTATGAAAAAGTCTGTTTACTATGAATTATTCAAGATTATTTTTAAACAGAACGCATACCTCTCAATCGCATAATGTCTAGTTATAATAAAGATCTTCACGATGTGGATCTGTTTCGGCTCACTCGAAGCCTTTACAGAAAGTCAGTCATGGAGGTTCTGTCAAGCTAGATATCAGGTATTGTGTACATAATTTATATTCTATTCTGTAATATTTTCTTGTTAAATGCTTTTTCTTTTGTGTCCTTTATCTTACATACATAAGTGTGGATAATGAAGCTGTTTACACAATTAGTAACTTAAATACCTATATTTAAATTGTAATAAATATTGTGTAATTGTTTGTTTTCCTGAATAAAGTAAAATAAAATAAAAAACAGATTTATGCCATTTTAAAAATTAATATAATTAAATTTTTAA
This sequence comes from Monopis laevigella, assembly GCA_947458855.1. Classification (NCBI taxonomy): domain Eukaryota; kingdom Metazoa; phylum Arthropoda; class Insecta; order Lepidoptera; family Tineidae; genus Monopis; species Monopis laevigella. The sequence continues at coordinate 19,598,425 of OX381587.1, forward strand.
ACTCGTCAAATGACCTATTCATGTTTCGGTTTTATTCTATGGATTCACCGGTTTTCCGGAGACTACTGCATCAATTTGTAGTCGAGGGGGTCGAAGGCGACTTCCTTTCATGTTGCGTTTATGAAATGGGCGGCGACATGAACATATTGGCATTACGCAATTTGTTAATTATATTGAGTCTATTTTAATATCTTTACAGGTTTATCGTCAAACAATCGCCCGTTTCGTAACAGTACCATGAAGTCTACGGTCTAATCAACTGAGAGAGACAATGTTCATAGCTACCCATGGATTCCGGGCGCTTTTTGGGTCGAAGTCGTGGTTGGGAGGCAGGGAAGTAAACAGCAGTGTTTGAATTTGAGACCATGAGACCACTAGGTTAAAGGCTTTTCCAGATATCAACTCTCGCCTTCACTCTCTACAGTATCCCCTCTACCCAATCAAATACAATGCGATCCTATCGGCATCTTCTGGAAACGTATTCCATAAAGGTTGCCGATCTTGGGAGACCAAGATCCTTTAAAAGACAATGTAAAGACTGCTGGAATTCCTCTTGCACCGACTTTAACTGCATAACGTTATATCATTACTATCGCATAACGTTAAAACCGTTACTAGTAGGTAATTAAATCAATAAAAAGTATTTATTAAAGAATAAACAATAAAATTCCATAAAGGATGCCGATCTTAAGAGACCAAGATACTTTAAAAGACAATGCAAAGACTGCTGGAATTCATTTTGCACCAACTTTAACTGCATAACGTTGGGTATTAAAACTATTAGTACGTAATTTAATTAAAAAAAAAAAAAGAATAAAATGTAAATTCGTGAGATCATTTGTACGACTTTTGTCTAAACAAAAAAAAAAGTAGTTTCTTGTAAAAACAATAAAAAGTAGGTATGTAATTAAAGAAAAATCTTGTTAAAATAGTTGTAAGTACGTACAGTTTACATTGCATAGTTACACGAGAAGTTGTTCAGATTCTCCACACGAAGTTGTTATTTAGTTTTCTGTTTCGATTACTCTCAAATAGAAGCGGTGGGTATCAGAAAAAGTTCCTTTCTCTACAGATAACATTGGTTTACTTTAAGAATAGTTATATACATACCTTCTCTGTGTACAATGTACCTGAGCTGATTATTTTTAAAATAAAATATATTATGTACGTACTTACATACACATACACCATCAAGCCTTTATCCCTGTTAGGGTTAGGCAAAGAGTAATGTATGCCACATAGCACGATTTATACAGTATTAGTCTAGTATTTCTCTAGCTTCCTCCACATTTTTGCACCGATTCACAGACGGGTCAAATTTTAGATTTGAATAAATGAATGAATTAAAAAAAAAAAAATGCATAAAAGCTTAATACTATTGTACATAGGCGAGCTTAATGCCTACACCTTTGAGAGATTGATAAAATGGCAGAGTGCTGATGCAAACATAAATAATATAAGGATATATGAAGAAACTATTAGGTAAATAAAACAATACAATATACCTACTTAATAGTATACATAACTATAAACATTAATACATATTGTATAATGATATGTATTAATTCACATACATAAATAAATAGATTCCTACGTACATACATCCATACATAAATAAATATATACATGCATACAATTCTACATTATTATTAACACTTTTGATATTTAAGGAGAAAAGAGTGAGGATGGCTTTTAAAGAGCCCGAACACTTCTGTCCGGTCACCGAGATTGTTGCAGAGTGATGCTGCGGTTACTGTAAAATAATTGGAATATCTGGTCGAAGAACGCATGGAAATAACAAGGAGGTTGTTGTTTACCTCATCCTGGATTATGGATAGAAGAGAGGTATTGGAAGCGCTCTTTTAAATAAGTAAGGGAAAGAGGATAAGGGAAAGAAGTCTTCGTAGGGTTATTTTTTAAGAACATGAGATGTTCTGCGGAAACAAAGGCGCTGAGAACGGCTTTCTCTGAGAGAAATACGCCAACACGATCGCTGCACAGACGGTCTCTGCATCGATGGCCTCCGCACAGAAGTCCCAGGCGGACCATTCTCCTACCGTTGACCAGCTTAACTAATAGAAGACCTAAAGAGGGACCTCACCATAACAATGAGGAATATGATTAGTGCTAGAGTAGGTAAGTCAAGTTTGCTTATTCCAGATGCTCCTACTTTAATCCGGCGTCCGCCTTTAGTGGTTGACCGCAAGAGGGACTCGGCCACTAAAGCCCTCACCAAAAACACCGAAAAGCGAGAACTGCCACGTCTGACAACGACACAGCGCACGGAAACAAAAGACTGCCCGATGCGCGGCAAGCTATAAAGGAAACGAACCAACGACCTTCAACTTTCAACCAACAAGAGGAACCACTGACTCTCCTGGATGGTTGGAGTTAAATAGTGAAGAAGGGGAAAAAGGTCACTAAATCCTCTCCGCCGGCGGTCCCTAAAGTCAAAAGACCTGCGCCAATAACAAAACTAGCTGTCCCCCGTACTGCCGCTATCGTAGTGGCACTGAAGCCGGAAGCCGAAGCTAATTATGCTTTCATCATAGCCAAGGCCACTGCCACACTCAAATTGGTAGACGTAGCAGGGCTTGAGCATGTACGGATACGCAAGACGGCTGCCGGCGCTAGAATCATAGAGGTGCCTGGTTAAGATAGCGGAAGGGCGGCTGACAACCTTTGTAAAAGGATGGCTGACCTCGTCGGCGACATGGCAAATGTATACCGGTCTGTTAAATTGGCGGGCCTACGAGTATCAGGCCTAGACGAATCGGTGACAGCTAAGGCATTCGGAAATGCAGTGGCGGCAGAGGTGCGGTGTCCACCGAGCCAAATCAAAGTCGGAAAGCTTAGCATAGTGCCCAGTGGGACCGGGTCGGTGGTGGTCCAGTGTCCAGTGACGGCGGCCAACATATTAATGGTCACAGGACCCATTCTTGTGGTATGGTCATCAGCTCACGTGACGGCACTGCAACCAACGCGAATCCGATGCTACCGATGCATGGGCACCGGCTCTCTGCCCTTTATCTTTGGACAGGAGCGCCCCCTGCTTTAGGTGCAGCCGGCCGGATCACCGCATAGTCGAATGCAAGGAGAAGCCCTTCTGTGCAGTGTGCAAAGCAAAGAGGCCAGCTAACTACTAAATGGGGGGACTACGATGTGCCCCTCCAGCTACTAGAGGGATGGAGGCTCTTCCTGGAGACCAGACAAATGCCGCACAACGGAGGAACAAAGCCAAACTGGGTGGGAGCCACTGACGAAAGCATTGCTCTAATGGTGCCGACAACGTGAAACATCTCCCTCATAGGAATAGAAAGAGGAGAAGGCTACGCTATGGGGAGGGTGGGTAATATTACGGTACTTGGAGTATACTTTTCCCCCAACCAACCACTAAGGGCCTTCGAATACTATCTGGACAAACTAAGCGAGGTTATAAGGAGAGCTGCTCCCACACAAATCCTGGTCCTGGGCGATCTTAATGCTAAAAACGCAGCTTGGGATTGTTCACACACTGACCCTAAAGGAGCGGCCCTCTATGACTGGGCCACTACATTAAGACTAGAGGTGCTTAATTGGGGAGGTGTCAACACGTGCGTGAGGAGACAGGGCGGATCTTTAGTGGATATATCCCTCGCAAACCCTGCTGCGGCTATACGTATCGGCGATTGGCGCGTCCTAGAGGACACGGAGACCCTCTCCGATCATCGTTATATAAGAATGAGACTAGAATCGGGGTATAGCCTTCTAATAACCTACGAAGGAGGTGCAACCTATTCCCCAGATGGAAAAATACTAGTCTGCACACTGAGATAGTAGATGAAGCCGCTATGATATTAGCATGGTGTGCCCCCCATCCCAAGACACCGACGTAGACTCACGAGCTACCTATTTCCGTACAGCCCTCACTGCAGTGTGTGATGCGGCTATGCCTCGAGCGAAACGCAGCGTGGGATTGTCAACACACTGACCCTAAAGGAGCGGCCCTCTATGACTGGGCCACTACATTAAGACTAGAGGTGTTTAATTGGGCAGCTTAACTAAAAGAAGACCTAAAGACCTCACCATAAGAATGAGAAATATGATTAGTGCTCGAGTAGGTGAGTAAAGTTTACTTATTCCAGATGCTCCTACTTCAATCCGGCGCACGCCTTTAGTGGTTGACCGCAAGAGGGACTCGGCCACTAAAGCTCTCACCAACAACACCGAAAAGCGAGAACTGCCACGTCTGATAACGATACAGCGCACGGAAACTCGGCCCACAACAAAAGACTGCCCGATGCGCGGCAAGCTCTAAAGAAAACGAACCAACGACCTTCAACTTTCAACCAACAATAGGAACCACTGACTCTCCTGGTTGGTTGGAATTAAATAGTGAAGAAGGGGAAAAAGGTCACTAAATCCTCTCCACCGGCGGTTCCTAAAGTCAAAAGACCTGCGCCAATAACAAAACTAGCTGTCTCCCGTACTGCCGCTATCGTAGTGGCACTGAAGCCGTAAGCCGAAGCTAATTATGCTTCCATCATAGCCAAGGCCACTGCCACACTCAAATTGGTAGACGTAGGGCTTGAGCACGTACGCATACGCAAGACGGCTGCCGGCGCTAGAATCATAGAGGTGCCTGGTTAAGATAGCGGAAGGGCGGCTGACAACCTTTGTAAAAGGATGGCTGACCTCGTTGGCGATATGGCAAATGTATACCGGTCTGTTAAATTGGCGGGCCTACGAGTACCAGGCCTAGACGAATCGGTGACAGCTAAGGCATTCGGAAATGCAGTGGCGGTAGAGGTGCGGTGTCCACCGAGCCAAATCAAAGTCGGAAAGCTTAGCATAGTGCCCAGTGGGACCGGGTCGGTGGTGGTACAGTGTCCAGTGACGGCGGCCAACATATTACTGGTCACAGGACCCATTCTTGTGGTATGGTCATCAGCTCACGTGAGGGCACTGCAACCAACGCGAATCCGATGCTACCGATGCATGGGCACCGGCTCTCTGCCCTTTATCTGTGGACAGGAGCGCCCCCTGCTTTAGGTGCAGCCGGCCGGATCACCGCATAGTCGAATGCAAGGAGAAGCCCTTCTGTGCAGTGTGCAAAGCAAAGAGGCCAGCTAACCACGCAATGGGGGGACTACGATGTGCCCCTCCAGCTACTAGAGGGATGGAGGCTCTTCCTGGAGACCAGACAAATGCCGCACAACGGAGGAACAAAGCATGGACACGTAAATGTCAGTACAACTGCAACTACTCCAGACGAACGGAAACCACTCTGCCTGTGCACAAGATCTTCTCATGCAAACTATGGCAGAGTGGAAAATAGATGCGGTAGTAATTTCAGAGCCATACTTTGTTCCTCTTCAGTCAAACTGGATGGGAGCGACTGACGGAAGCTTTGCTTTAATGGTGTCGACAACGTAAAACATCTCCCTCATAGGAATAGAAAGAGGAGAAGGCTACGCTATGGGGAGGGTGGGTAATGTTACGGTCCTTGGATTATACTTTTCCCCCAACCAACCACTAAGGGCCTTCGAATACTATCTGGACAAACTAAGCGAGGTTATAAGGAGAGCTGCTCCCATACAAATCCTGGTCCTGGGCGATCTTAATGAGAAACGCAGCTTAGGATTGTCCACACACTGACCCTAAAGGAGCGGCCCTCTATGACTGGGCCACTACATTAAGACTAGAGGTGCTTAATTGGGGAGGTGTCAACACGTGCGTGAGGAGACAGGGCGGATCTATAGTGGATATATCCCTCGCAAACCCTGCTGCGGCTATACGTATCGGCGATTGGCGCGTCCTAGAGGACACGGAGACCCTCTCCGATCATCGTTATATAAGAATGAGACTAGAATCGGGGTATAGCCTTCTAATAACCTACGAAGGAGGTGCAACCTATTCCCCAGATGGAAAAATACTAGTTTGGACACTGAGATGGAAGATGAAGCCGCTATGATAAAAGCATGGTGTGCCCCCCCATCCCAAGACACCGACGTAGACTCACGAGCTACCCATTTCCGTACAGCCCTCACTGCAGTGTGTGATGCGGCTATGCCTCGAGCGAGACGGTTACCCTCCAAAAAACAAGTTTATTGGTGGTCCGAGGAAATAGCAGCTCTTCGCTACGCATGTAACCGTGCTCGCCGTGCCTACACAAGGTGCCGTAGAAGGCACACAGCAGAGGATGAAGATTGACTATACAGGGCCCTAACGAACCTCTAAATAGGCGCTGACGCAGGAAATCGCTCGAAGGAAAAATGAGGCGAGGGAAGAGTTTCTAGCAACGCTGGACCGGAATCCTTGGGGTAGACCATACAAGCTTGTGCGTAGCAAGATCAAACAAAAAAAATCCAACGGAGTCCATGCAGCCAGAACTCCTGAACGAGATCGTTACTGGCCTATTCCCCACATCGCAGAACATCACCCCTCCGAACGTGACCATACTACCGGAGTCAGAGGGACCTGAAGAACCGATCCCATTGATCACAGACGAGGAAATGGAGCTAGCAACTAACCGGCTTAAGACTAGCAAGAAGGCACCAGGACCGGACGGAGTGCCTGGGAAAGTACTTGCGCTGACACTGAACCATCTGAGCGGTTGTGTAAAAGACCTCTTCGATGACTGTCTCAGAGTGGGCTGCTTCCCCAAGATCTGAAAAGAGGGGAAACTTAGCCTTGTGCGGAAGGAAGGCCGCCCAATCGACCCCCCCTCAGGCTATCGCTATTGCCCCCTGGTACTTTAAGACGAGACTGGTAAAATGCTTGAGAGAATCCTGGCCAGCCGAATTGCCGACCACCTCCATGAGGTAGGCTCGAACCTTAACGACAAGCAATTCGGATTCAGGACAGGACTATCCACAATGGACGCCTTGAGGGAGTTTACAAACTATGCCGATGGAGAGGGTGTTGTGGCGGTATCGCTAGATATAGCAAACGCTTTCGGGACACTGTTCTACCCAATACTGAGAGAGGCGTTCCGATTTCATAGGATGCCCCGGTATCTAACCGACTGCGGACACGGAAAATGATGTGGGGTAATCGGTCCAAAAATCGTTTTTTTTTTTGGCAATCATAACTTTTGTTTGAAACTTTTTTTAATACGAACCTTTCCTTTTTTTGTAAACAAAAAAAAGGGTTTTTCACCAACTTTCCGATTTTATGCATATTTTTGATTACTGGATCTCGACTTAGGACGCAAAATAACAGACAGACTGGCCTAACCTTCGGGAAGGGAACGTCTGTCGGGTAGAGACAATGTTCTTAGCAAACCATGGATTCACCGTGCGGATGCCGGGTCCATCGCGTGGAATGAACTGCAGCGTTCCAGGACTTGAGACCGCGAAGTAGGTTTAAAGGCCTTTTGAACTCTCACCTGCATTGTGTTCACTACCCTCTCTACTCGACCAAATACTATATGATCCTGTTAGCGCCATCCTGGAAACACGCTTCATAAAAGTTCCAGCGGCTGTTCTCGGAAGGCTAAGATCCTTCAATAGACGGTGCAAAGACTTTGCTGGAATTCCTCTTGCACCAATTTCCACTGCATAAAGTTGAATTTTAATCCGTTTCTAGTAATTTCGTTTGTGAGATAAAATATTTGTTCGACTTGATGTTGTGGTATGTTTATTTCCCACGGAACGGTGAGTTCTATAAGTATTACTTTCTTCAAGCACCGAGAGTACACCAGTATGTCTGGTCTATAGGCTGAAACTGCTAGTTCGTCTGGAATCTATATATAATATAAAATAATACTAGTAAAATTGTATTAATGTATGTTTTATATTTCCTCGGCTATCTATTTTATAATCGGAAAAAATCCGATCGTAAACGTTTTATCATTATACTAGAATCGGCAATAGATTTTATATCCACGTAGCAAGTCGGAAAGTGCCATTAGCGTCCAAATATAGAAGTAAGGATGCTTCCGGGTGACATGTATAGAATAAAAATGAGTTCTAGACGCCCGCGCCACATCGAAATCCACCATTCTCTACTTTTAGAAATAAAAGAAAATTGCACATGAACATCTATAAATGTTTTTCTGTATACACAGTTAACTTCTTGGTAAATTGAATGTGTCATAAAAATATCTAAATGTACATTTTGATTAAACAATCGAAATAAAATAAAAAAAAATACGTTAAGTTTTAGTGCTGTTTTAAAACAGTTGATCGTAATGAAAATTAGACTATGTCGCCGTAACCGCATCATTTAGCCGACATAGTTATTTTATTTTATTTTTATGAGAGCTCGGCATGTGCCCTCACATCTACCTGATGGAAAGCAGTATGAAGGTCCAAGAACAAATGCAACCAACAATTACGATCTACGTAACCGTTGATTGCACCTATTATGCCGGTTTAAGATGCCTATACGGTTTTTTAAATAGAAGGAAACAAGCAAGCAGGTAGAGCATTCCACAATTTAATAGTGCGAGCGATTTTCAATGTTTTTAATAAAACTGTATAGACACAAAGTGTCCCAATTAAAAATAATAATAATATTTTGTTTTAAGACATGTGACTTTATATCTACCTCATGGTAACCAGCAATGATCGCTCCCACTATGTCATTAAACGCCTCCCCCCTCCCCATACCTTGACCTGGGGTTTGAAATCTAAATTCAGGCTACTTGGGGAAACACTAAGGATGATATTTTATTCCCATCAGACCGTTTCTTTACCAGTTAGTAAATCATATAGGGTAGCTCTCTCTAACTATATTATATAAATTATTGAAAAGAGAACCAAACAATTGTGTGAAAGAATAATTAAAAAACAGATGATCCGTATTTAAAAAAAAACTATACCTTTTTAACCTAGTTTGGGTTAAAAAAAAGTATCGATTTTTTTTTACAAAAAAGGAGCTAGTAAATTAATTATTATAAACAATACAATTAAATGATGAAGGCTGAGAAATATATCATATATTTTTTATAATTGGAGTAGGACAAATAGATAATTTTAAAATATTTTTGAATACATAGGAAATTAGCCATTTGGTGTTTTGTAATAATAAAACTGTCACGTACAATTATAAGACTTGTTGCATTATAGTAGGTATTACGTTTCTTTTTGTGTTACAAGTGCAATACGTGACACAAAAGGCAAGTGGCGTTGGCAACCTGAATGCTGCTAAATTGCTTATTGTACTAACTTAAATATTCATGAACCTAGTACATACGTACGTTTGTATACTCTTTGGAAGTTTAAAAGCTGAATTTTGTTTATTACATGAAGTTTTTCATATACTAAACTTTTTATTTTAATAATAAATAATAGTACAATCTAAAGCAAATTATAAGAAGCGTAAGAAGTGTTCCTTATTAGTTGAAATATATAAAATCAATTAAAGGTATTTTTTTTTCTTCTAAATATTTGAATTAAACAAAAAAGTAAGTAAAGTAAAAATGTATAAAAATATGACATACATATTATTGATTTTGGTGACATATATCCCTAGTGACCACACTAGGATTCCCTGTATTGTGGTGACTAGTCTATTTCTTGTTTTAGTATATATATATATATATATATATATATATATATATATTCTCTAGTTCAAATATTTAGAATTAATAATAATTATCTGAAACAAATAAAGTGTGTTGGATGTGTTTCTTACTTGGTAAAATATAATAAATTGAAGCTATAAAATTTTATTGACAAATATTTCGCCTTTCTATGGAGCGGCGTCATCAGTGACAGAATTAATAATAGTCGTTTAATAAATCGTTAAATTAATTAACATAAAAATAACTGCGGAGAACCATGCGCCAGGAAAATATTTTTAATTTGATCTGTAGAATCTCATATAAACCCAAAATACAACCTTTCAAAATCAAACTGTACATACATACTTACATATCATCACGGGTGCCTTACGGCGCCCGAGGCCGCCTAGACGGCCTCAGGGTACCCAGTGGAGGGGTTTTAATCCCACCTCGTCGTAGCCAATGGTATGAGTCTACATCGAACAAGTGGCTAGCTCGTCGCGATGTTTTGTTAATAGTCTCAATAACCCATCTATAAACAGTTTTACAAGTTGGTATAGTGAAACCGGGACCGACAGCTTAACGTGCTCTCCGTGCGCTAACTTAACTGTATGGGTAAAATACCGATATTTTCATTATAAAACTCTTCTAAGTAGATTTATATAAAAATCCTAAAAGCCTAAAAGCATCTTCTATTATTTGCAGTTACCCTGATATCCTCGACTGAGACATGCCAATACATCAAGAGGTATTACCGTTTGAGAAATTGGCGGAAGGTGACGCGATCAACGGGGAGGATAGGGCGGCGCCATACTCGCATATAAATTCAGTGTTTATTACCTTCTGATCGAAAATCTGGCCTGGAACGCTCTAAATATTGGAAAGGTGCTATTGAAAAGTGCAACAATATTGCTGAGTTTATATTAGAAAGTTTATTATTAGGGTATAGTACACTTTTAAAGCAAATTGGAATTCTTATGGGATAAAGAAGAATGGCAGTCGTGTAAATTCAGTGTCTCATATAGGCTTCGCATTTCATATTTCAAATATTATAGCAATAAAATGTAGGACATTTTTTTTATTATTGCCCTGGTCAAACTCTCACAATACAAATACACGCCAAATTTATTCAAAAATCTTACTTAAATAAATGGTAATCATAGTATTCGTATTTAATGTTTTATGGATATTTTAAAAGATAAAATGCAATGAAAAAATCCTGGTGGGCGGGACTCGAACCCAAGCTCCTCGCTTTCGCGGCAATGTACTCAACCACTGAGCCAACCAGGTTCCAATCACCGCTCACGAAATTTGACATTGCTTGTTATCTACTTAGGTATACACAGACGCCCTCTATATACTTCTGCTTCTAAAAAAATACTCATTTGAGGGAAGTTAGATGGCAGAGAAGTCTGTTTTTTTGTTTTACTTTTATTCAGTATTTTATATTTTTTATAAATTCCTTATCAGGATAATCTATTGTTCATTTATTGTTGGAATTCACTAAATAAACAACTTTTTATTATTAAGTATTAAGGACTACACACGCTATAAAACTACGTTAAAAATCATAACATCTATAGAGTAGCCGAAAGAAAATTTTATTGTATAAAACGATACGAGTGTATCCACTATTAATACCATGATTATAATGAATAAATGTACCTACACATTCTTTGGTTTTTTAAAAAAAGAAAACCAAAGAATGTGTTAATTATTTTTTTTTAATCATATACCAGCATCTTCTCTTACTTTCCCTTTCAGACCATTATATATAAAATAATCGGTCTAATAAAAGCAAAAAATATAAGGTATAGTGATAAATATTATTAAAGAAAGAATCTCTGGAACCATTTGGAATATAAACATAATATTTGGAATATCAGAGCGAAATGAATAACACTTTACATAATTATTAATGCGTGCAAAGCCACGGGCGAAACCTAGTATACAGTTTAGTAGTATATTGGTACCTATTCTATCACCCGGTGAATGTTATTTATGTGGCGTTAAGTAAAAGAAGTGAGATGACAATAAATACCCATAAGTAAATGGTTGTGTAAATATTATCTGTATGTATTTGGTGTCCTCTCTCATATTTATTTAGATTATTTAGGTACATACTATTACAGTATCTGAAAGTCGCACGTCCTCTTCAAGGCATCAGCTGAAAATCAGCGTTACAGCATACTCGCAAGCATGTGCTGAGCTGATTTCCTGTTTGTCACCACGCAACAATCTTTTTTTTTTTTTTTTTTAATATAGCAGGACATGTGACCCTACATCCACCTGATGGTAAGTGCCAATGTAACGTTCAAGAATGTTCTCAACCAATAGTAGCTATGGTGCTTGCTTCAATTGGTTGATTCCACTATGTCTGCTTGAGAAACTTATTCACGCTACGCTTAAAGGACTCTGAATTAAAGGAAGAAGGGAAAACGCACGCAGGCAAGGCATTCCACCTTTTTATCTCTCTTATTTATTTTGTATTTTATTAATAATGTAATTTTATTTGTGTGACTTTTATGCGTGGTGTTCAAATAAAGTTTTTTTTTCTTGTTTTATTCTTTATTATAATTATATTATATATTGCAAGCCTAGAAGTTGAATTCAATTCCACTTTTCACTCAATAAACATCTGTCTCATTGACTCATTATGTTTACGTCAGGGAACTTTTTACCCGGATATATCAGGGTAAGAAGCTACATTGTTCTACATCAGAAAATATTAATAATTTCATTGTTCGTTTTAAACTATTGTAGTTTTAGGAGTTTTTATATTTTTATGTGGTAAAAGTGTTCTTCTAGCAACATCAGAGTGGACTAATGTAAATATCCGTTTTTTTTATCTTTTAGTGCGAGATTTTCATATCGTACCAGGAGGTGTATAAAAGCCTGATTAAAACCACGCACCATTAAAGAGATATACGACACACCTTTGGAACATCTTTGCTTCAAAAGAAATTAAAAATATAATAACTATTATTAAAATGTAATATATTCAATAAAATAGTATGTGAGGTTAATATTAAACAGTAATGTTATATAATATAATAAATCAAGTTAAATTTCAAGCAAAAGTTATAAAATTTATGATTGAAATAAAAAAGATGGAGCAAATAAAATTTTGGTGCAAACTATGACCACCTTAGTGATCACGCGCACCATGCTAAGCTAAACTTTAATCGATATGATGCAATACCGACATAATACAAATCTGGCGACATTGAAAATTGACAGACGAAGTCATTTTGTTTAAAGTAATTGTACGGCTACAATAGCGTATATGTCACACCAAACCTTATTTGATATATACACATAGATAGCTGTGTATGTACAGTTATTTTTATATAAATATATATATAGTTTCTGACATGTCTATTTGACCATTTATATTCTAGCCCTATCTCGGAGGTTCTGAATGCGCCTTACTGCATAGTAATTTCCGGGGGAAAATTAACTTTCTATCCATCTTTTGAAATAACTACGTATAGGTATAGCCTCCTAGATTAACTATCCTGTGTCTTACAAAAAAATAATTTTCTACTCTTTTTATTAATTTAGTTTTTTACAAAAAAGTAAATTACTAGTTTAAAATAATAAAGGCTATTTAAAACAATTTAGAAAATTGTAAGAATTATTTTTTAAATTAAATTAAATAAATTAACCAAAAAGTTGACGTATAAATATTTAACTTTTTATAATGGAACACGTGACTTTATATGACAAAATAAACTTGGGCAAGTGCTAACAATCCCCTGCAGATGGTTTTGATATTTATCTATACTAATATAAGGTGAAGAGTTTGTTTGGTTAAACGCGCTGATCTCAGGAACTACAGGTTCGAATTGAAAAATTATTTTAGTATTGGATAGCCGATTTATCGGGGAAGGCTATAGCCTATATAACATCACGCCACGTCTAATAGGTGCAGAGCATCAATGAAAAATGTTGCAAAAACTGATAGAAATTATTCATTTTGAGAGCTTCAGTTGCGTGCGCTGTAAACTGTTAAAGTTACGCAGATGAAGTTGCGTAGGTCAGCTAGTATATTATTGAAATATTTTATTATTTAAAGGTTTTTACTTTTAGGCATGATTTTTTCTTTTCGTATTTATATTATAACCTGAAATATATATTTTTAACGAAAAAATCGTTTAGCTAGCTTTAGAGATAAGGCGGTTGGAAAGTAATTTCACCGACTTTTTAATTATAATGAAATTATCAAATTATATTAAACATATTATTATATACAAGTAGCTGCCCATCCCGGTTTTTCACTGGTATACTTAATGAATAAAATATATAAAATCTTCCCTTTAAGAACACGCAAATTAAAAAATCCTCTTTGGGCGTTTAAACGGCCAGTGAGGATTTGTTCAAAAAAGTTTTTTTTTCAAAAAAAACAACAAGATTAGGTAAATTCAATGACCGACAAAAATATTATTTTAATAATTCTGCGACAAACAATAATTGAGTATTACTGGAAGTGCAAAAGCTCATTTTGTACGAATGCAGTGTCCAAAGGTTCATATAATAACATAAAAATCTTACCCTTAAAATAACTTACAACAAACAATACTTTATTAGCGTAAAACCAAAAATTAAACTTTCTGAATATACTGAAACTGCCGACTGAAAAATTGAATATGTAATAAATAGAATCCGAGTCCAACCGCTCGTGGCAGCGGCGCCATGGAGTTAAAGTTACGACCAGTTAGTGTCCACTGCAATGTTAGAAGCTAGTATAGAATAAAACTTTACATTCACACAATTTTTTATTTTTTATAGAAATACTGTGAAAATATGTTATATTTTTTTCTTGAGCTAGGTAGAGTTTTATATTAAATAAAAAAGCACCGACTTTAAGAAGAACGTTAACTCTATTTTTAATATCGAAGTTTTAGGCTTTGAAATAAACCCATCGTTCGGTTTCCTTATCACCGCCCTTACAACGGTTATGGACCTAGACATATTGCGGTTTTAGTCTGTGGGTTCAGCGGTTTTTAGGTGACTCCTGCATCGATTACTTTAAGAGGCAAAGCGGACGGTTTATTTGACGATATCACAGTTAGGATATATTTAGTCAAATAATATTAGTAAGTTTAATGGTTTAGTAATAGAATTGTAATGCAAAGTCTTATAAATATATGTACATTTGTTTGACAACACCACTATAGTGCCTCGGAGAGCACGTTAAGCTGTCGGTCCCGGTTTCACTATACCAACTTGTGAAACTGTTTATGGGATGATACGAGATGGGTTATTGAGTCTATTTAAAACATCGCAACGGGCTAGCCACTTGATCGGTGTAGACTCATACCATAGGCTACGACGAGGTGGGATTAAAACCCCTCCGCTGTGTAACCTGGGGCCGTCTAGGCGGTATCGGACGCCGTAAGGCACCCATGATCAAATGTATATGTGTGTATATATTAATCGACTCATTTCACGGCATGTGTACCTTCATTTCACTATGAAGGTACACATGCCGTGCGTATATAAAACTTTAGGATTTTGAGTAGCTACGGGTGATTTCTAATAGTTTTTTTATGTAGTAAGCATTTAATAAATACTACACTACACTACATCCGTAATTAAATTTAACGACTACAAACTAAAAAGTAACTTTAAGCTCTATAACATACAAAAAGTCCTCTCTCAGCTTCATTTCAGCTTGACATCCTATTTATTATTATTTCTTTTAATACCGGTGATATGCCTACATGTGCAATCGTGTTGCAAGTTCCTAGAAGCAGGAAGTGAGTGCTTACATAGAAATATTAAATATATAGAAGTGTCATTTAGACAACGCTTAAAATAGTCTGTAAAATACATCATGAGATTTCTGGGAGTAGGAGCAGTGAATTTTTCTTTGTGTTTATCAATTTTCCAGCTATGCTGGGAGCTCAACCAGGATGCAGAGGAAAATGAAAATGAAAATTTCTTTATTGCATTATTTGTAGTACAATATGTGTTATAAAATATGTAAGTCGTGTATTCAAATAGTCATTTCTGACAAGCAACAAATATTATCAAACATAATACCTATTATTAATTAAGTAAATTACATAATTATGATTTTTATATATAAGTAGGTAACTACATCGTTGAAGAAACACATAATATTTCTTGTAGGAGGTTATTTCACATAATATATTTCATAAGCAATAATTACTATATATAGGTAGTTGTAATAATAAATTCCTCAATTACGGTATGAACTTTAAGGCTGAGTTGCATAAAATGTCTGTTAAAGTAATTGTAATGATAAAAGTTAAAAATGGTGTCGAATGTACCAACCGTCATTCGACTTTTAAAATAAAACTGATACATTTGACGCCATTTTTAACTTTAATCGTTACAATTACTTTAACAGACACTTTGCTGCTACTGGAGCAAAATTATTTATTTATTATTTAATAGGTGGGTCAAATGTGAAAACACTTCTATATTTTATTATGTCTGTGATATTGTAGCTATTGGTGTAAAAGCTAGACGCGATCATTTTATCGGAAATGAACTCGTAACGTCGAAGTTGCAGCAGTTTGTAATATATTTACTGTTTCCATTTGAGTAGTTATAGTTGTTTTATGATTGAACTCTCTGAGGAAAAGTACTAGTTTTTAATTTAGCTAGAAATTTTGTTTATTTTTGTCGTCCACCGTAGTAATAGTATTTTTTTTTATTGCACCACGATTCTTAAAATAAAAGAAATATTGTGACAAAAAATATGGAGAAATCAAAAAAAGTTTTGTTTTACTCTACTACAAAATGAACATATTGCTGGATCGGGGTAAGGACTGGGGTAAGCTCAGGGTTTGGGGCATTATCGGGGTAAGCACTGGGGCATACATCATCGTTCTACTCCACCGCCCGCTCCCTGGATTTATTTTGAATATAAATTTCCTACTCATCTAAGAATAAAGCAGTACAAGTGAAAAACATTGTAAATAGGTACTAAGAGATGTTTTGTTACTCCGATAGTTTTCTTTATTGTTTTTAGATGGGATCCCTCACATTTCAGCTCCAATTCGGACCACCCGGTTTCTTTAGCACCGCCCATCCATCTGCCATGCTATAAAAATGTAAAATGCTCTACCTTTGCGTGTTTTCTTTCACTAATAACCTAGTATTTTTTTTATAGATAAAATGCAATGAAAAATATCCTGGTGGGCGGGACTCGAACCCACGAACCTCGCTTTCGCGGCAAGGCGCTCAACCGCTGAGCCAACCAAGTTCCAGTCAGCCCTCGCGAATTTTGTCATTGCTTGTTATCTACTTATACACAGCCCACTATTAGCTTTTCTTCTAATAATTCTATGAGTGAAGTTAAAAGTCCTAGTTTCTAATGCTAGATGGCAATCTAGCATTAGAAACTGGTCTGGTTTTTGTTTTGACTTTTTTCATTTTTTTTATATCTATGCATATTTATAAATTCCTTATCAGGATAATCTTATATTATTTTTTTTAAAGATAAAATGCAATGAAAATATCCTGGTGGGCGGGACTCGAACCCACCAACCTCGCTTTCGCGGCAAGGCGCTCAACCGCTGAGCCAACCAGTTTCCAGTCAGCTCTCACGAATTTTGTCATTGCTTGTTATCTAGAGAACATATAAATATAACCTAGAGTCCTTTAAACCTAAAAGTGAACGAGAATCTTAAGCCGGCAACCAGCTATATACCTGTACGCATCTGCTGCTGGTTAATATGTGGACGCAAGGTCGCGTCTTGAGCTCTTATCAAAATTATATTAAAAAAATATGAAAATCTGTGAGCTAGTGTTTAGCGTTTCAGTTTTAGTCTGTAGATTCACCGGAATTCAGTAGCATACTGCATCGATTTCTTGTCGAGGTGGTAGTCTACTTTCAGATGATCCAGCAGCGAGAATATTATAATCAGACTCGTAATGCATTAGCTGGCACAGTGGGAGCGACCAATGTTATCGAACAACAATGTATTGATAGACTCCATTCATTTAATCTGTAGGTACTATTAGGTAGATACAAAGTCTCATGTCTCCAGTAAAAAAAAAGAGAGTCACATTTCGTGCGTCAATAAATAATGCCGATTCCACCACAAATGTACTTCCAAGATTTATTTCTTTTCCATAAATAAAATGTTAAAATATTAAAGAAAAATCTTTTTTATTCCTGGAATATACCTTGGGGACAGGGACTTATTCGGCTGAACCGAACTGTAAGTGACGCTAATGAAATTTGAGTTACTTTTTTGAGCAAAAATAATTATGGCAGTAAATGGTATTACTGACAGAATTCTGAAGGTTTTCAAAACTAACTATATATAATAATAAACATATGTATATAGAACATTTAACATATTTATCTGGTCATATACTCAGTTTAGTTTGTGACCTTGTATAGTGTATCATAATCTCACGGCATGAAAAAAAAAATCACTATACTAATAGACTGCCATATTAAAAATATTATCATTTTCTGAGAATATTTAATTTTTATTTATATTAATAAACATCACTTAGCTCACAGGTGACTCCTGCATCGATTTCTTATCAAGGCGGTAGTTTTATAGTGCGGGTACGAAACCAGCGATAGATTTGACGATAAAGCAGCGCGGATATTAAAATAGACTCGTAATACAAATACGTCTCTGTCGCCGCCCATTTCGTAACCGCATCATTTAGCCCGGCATATAGGGGTCGATTAATTTTGTTAAACAACAATGTATTTACCGACCCTATTTATGGACTAAGCAGACCTACAGGGTCTGCTTACCATACATGAACAAAATCACATGCCGTGCTCCAATTAAATAAAAAACAACCTTTATACATAGACATGTATAAAGGTTGTTTTTTAAAATTAGAATAACCGATAGCCTAGACAGGCTATCGGTTATTCCAATTTTACATCTACAGATTTGTTCGCTTTGGAACTAAAAAAATTGTAAATTATATACTCAACAACAGTGATGCAAAATTTTACTATGAATTATTTTATTTAATACATTAAAGCAGCAAGTACATTTTTTTTATATATGAGACAATTTTACATATACCTATTGCTTTGATCACAAAATAAACTCTAGACTTGTACTATGTGTACTAGAAATAACAATATAATACATGTATGTACATTGGTTTAACAACACCGCTATCAGTCCCAGTTTCACTATACCAACTTATGAAACTGTTTATAGAAGGGTTATCTAAATACCGCTACGAGCTAGCCACTTGTTCGGTGTGGATTCATACCATCGGCTAACACGAAGTGGGATTAAAAACCCCTCAGCTGAAACCGTCTAGGCGGTCTCGGGCGCCGTAAGGCACCCGTGATGATATGTATGTAGGCTCCAAGGCAAACTATACAGAAAAATGTACTAATATAGTTTTGCTTTAAATGGGAATCGAACCCATGCCCCGGATACAACGCCTACGGTAAAACGTTAGGCCACAGAAGTGGTTGCACTTTTTATGAAAATAGTTCTTATAATATTAGTGTCATAATAATTGATTTCTTAATCCTGGCATGTTTTTGAATTAGAAAATTACGGTAAATGTAATATATGTAATTTTATTAAATTATACGTTCCAATCATATAACTAAATAAAATCTTGTAAATATATCAAACATTTAAAACTTTTGGTTCTCTAGATCCACAATTAATACAACTCCTTAGACTAGTGGTTGCGCCTTTGACGTTGTATCCGGAGGTCGTGGATTCGATTGTTACGCATAGCAAAAAAAAATATAGTACGTTTTTCCGTACAGTTTGTCAGAGTCTGGGTGTTTATAAAATATAATATGTATTATATCGTTGTTTCTGGTACACATAGTACAAGCCTAGAGCTTAGTTTATGACCAGAGCGATATGTGTAAAATTGTAACATATTATTAAAAAACATATTAAAAAAAATTATTGCACTTAAGTGCTATCTCTATAAAGCTACAGATATGACTACAGTTATATATCTGTAGCTTTTTAGAGATTTTTATAACTGTGTTATTTTTATAACTGTGTAGTAACTATCGTGATCATTAATAGGATCGCTTTATGAACCCCACCTATAGCTACTAGCGACAATAACTTATGGTAGAGCAACTGTACTTATTAAAATAAATAGGTAAGAATACCTGTATACATTTGTATGTTTTGAAAATATTAAAGCTAAAAAATTGTTAAGGAAAATTTTATCTCTGAAAAAGGAAAAGAATTTAAGGGAATATTTAAATGAAAAAATAACATTGAATGTTTTTGCCGTGTGCCCGGTAAAGTAGAGTGAAAGAGAGTAGATAACTATGAAGAAGAAGCCCTCTTAGAATAGGAGTTTGTTTCGGAAAACACTCAACTATTATTTATATTACAGATGTCAATAATAACTACATATATACATACATATCATCACGGGTGCCTTACGGCGCCCGAGACCGCCTAGACAGCCCCAGAGTACCTAGCTAAGGGGTTTTTAATCCCACCTCGTCGTAGCCGATGGTATGAGTCTACACCGAACAAGTGGCTAGCTCGTCACGATGTTTTGAATAGGCTCAATAACCCATCTATAAACAGTTTCATAAGTTTCATAACTATATAGGTAGCCCATAAATTATTTTTCATTTTAGTTTTGTTTTAATTTTATGTTATACTTAAGATATTAAAGAAGAGAACTGTTAGCCAATAAGGAAAATAAACTAATATTTTGATCATGAAAAGAAGACTTTTGATTATATTATAATATTTCCTAGGTAACAAACACCAAGTTGGAAAAGTACCTACCTAGGTAACACTAAATTAAAATAGTACCTACATAGGTAACACTAAATTCAAACAGTGCATAGGTAAATTAAAGTAATATATAGATAACACTAAATTAAAACAGTACGTATAAGTAACACTAAATTATAACAGTACCTAGGTAACACCAAATTAGAAGAGTTCCTAGGTGACACTAAATTAAAACAGTACCTAGGTAACACTAAATTAAAGTAACACTAAATTAAAACAACACTTTGGTAACACTAAATTAATATAGTGCTTAGGTAACACAACATTTTGGTATTAGACAGGTATATTAAACTATAAAAGTAAGAGCTATAAAGTGAAGTCTTAATCAAGAATTAACACTCGGTCATCTTTCCGAACCAAACTTTTTTTACTAAACTTCAAAACAGGGCGAATTTCGTGTAAAAGATCTTGCATCTTTAAAAATATTGTAAGACATCAATATTCCTTTTAATAACTTTTAACTTTTTTTTTAATTTGTATCATTTGAGTCAGGTATTTATTATTATTGTTCGATTACTTGTTATAAATAAATATAAATTGTTTGTAATTTTAATAATAAATTAAATTGATTTAATAGTTAATGTTATGGTAAAACTGTATTAGTACACAACTACCTATTTCTTTAACATTTGCATGCCAGTTGTGGTAAAATATGTTAAACATTTTTATATAAATTTTATCCATCTTTATGTAACCATATTTACGCAAATAAATTTTCTTTATCTTTTATCTTCAACTATTTTATAAACTACAGAAAACCGCGGAACATACTATGGATTCAAACAGAGAAGCCACCTTGTTACATTGTATGAACCCAATGCAAAACAAACTTTAGTCAAAATGAAGAAAATATTTTCTCTAAAAATGTCATACTCTTTTCCCCGGTCGCGATATATCGCAACAAAGCCAAACGAGATCTAGACTTGCATGCCGCTGCCCGGCTGGAGATATTGCCTGTAACTGTCACCGGCAATGGCACAAAACTAGCTCATGCTCTTGTTCAACCGAGTGGCCAACCGCTCCTACTTTACAGTCGAATACCGAAAGCAACCAAGCCATTTAAAACCTAATCTACCGACAATTAAAGACTATACTCACTTGAAGAGTTTAGGTCTTAAATTGAGCAACTCAGCTTTGTTTTTATATCGGTTTCCGTTTACTACCAAATCAGCTGGAATATTGTTGAAATATTATTTAATAACTGTTTTACTAGTTTTTGTTTGACACAATTTCCATTTCATTTGTGCTTTCAAACTTTACGAATTGTTTTTATCGAAAGTTTCATTTTTTCGATTAACCTATTTAAAAAGTAAAATGTATTTGTTGGAATAGAATAGACCGCTTATTTATTTAGTTTTAATTGGACCTCAGAATGCGACTCTATATTTCCGATGGTAAGCTAAAAGGCTTAACAATTCAATATATTGTTGTTTAACAAAATTGGTCGCTCTTACTATGCCGGGTAAATGATACGGTTACAAAATAGGCGGCGACAAAGAAGCCAAGATAAAGCGGCGAGGATATTAAAGTCAACTCAAATCAACCGCCCGTTCTTCAACCGCACCCAGAAAAGAAATTCCACCTCGACAAGAAATCGATGCAGTATGCTCCTAAAAACCGGTGAACCCATAGACTAAAACCGAAACATATCAACGCCAATTGATGTGGCGTACCATCTATGTAATGACCTTTTTAATAAGGAGACATATTATATATTTACTTTCAATTACTTATCGATGCGAAGATGTTTCCTAAAAGAAAAAATAAGTTTAAAAGAATAACAAACAATATCGACAAACGCAAACGTTCCTTACGCAAACGTTCCTTACGCAAACGTTCCTTACGCAAACGTTCCTTACACAAACGAGTACAGTAGGTGGTTATTTACAGTTGGAGCTGGTATTTTCATGAGATAGGTTCCAGCTATAGAGCTAGCTGTGTAAGCAATACTGCAAGTCTTGACGTCAAGGAAAATGGATACAAGAAACGTATTTCCACTAACTGTCATGACAAACAATTACTTGGATATTTTCTTTTCATAAGTATTTTCTGAGCAATAAAATCTCAGAAATTTCACATAGTGGATAAGGTTGTTTTTCCACGATTATTTTTCTTACAAGTAGTTACGTATTTTTATGGCTCTTATATTTTGTACCTAAGGATTTGGAACGTTAAACTGTTCGGTCCCAGTTTCGTTATACCATCTTGTAAAACTGTTTAAAGTTTATACAGACATTGCGTCGAGCCTGTCACTTAGAATTCTAGTAGATGAAAGATCGATATTCACACTGGCCAATATTAAAAATACTGTCACTAATAATAATAAAATTATGTAGTAGTATATAGGTCAACCAACTTACACATATTGCTCTGGTCACAAACTAAGCTCTAGGTTTGTACTTTATTTTATAAACACCCAGACCATGACAAACTGTACAGAATAAAGTACTATTTTTTTTTTTTGCTATGGATAAGAATCTAACCCACGACCTCTGAGTACAACACAAAATGCACCCACAAGTATACGGAGGTGTTTAAATTTCATAGGTCAACCTTCGATCAACAGTTGCATTGATGAATGAAGGTGAGAACCTATTTTATTAATATAAATAATATTGTGTATAAGAAAGGTTTTTGCAAGTTTTATATATTTGAAAGCGAAAGTGCTAAAACGATAAAGTAAATATTATTTTATATCTATTACATATTATATACATGTTATTATTTATTCTAAACTTCTTACTAGGCTATTATTATTAATAACTATTGACAAAAATTATTAAATAATTGACTAAGAAGATTCAAGGATTTCTTGAAAAAGTACCCATAGCACTAGCTTGCGTTACCGCGTTGGTTAGATGGATACTTTTTGTCCTAAACGAAATCCTGATTTTGGATCCCCGGTCACTCCTCTTACCCGAAGAAATCTTTATATATAAGTCTTTTACTCGAAGAAATAACAAAAGTTTTTGTTTCCTTGGACCCATCGTCTCAACTATAAAAAGAAACTAAATTAAATAATTTAATTATATATTATCTCTTATATTATGTTTTATATAGTTAATATATACTAATATTATAAAGAGGTAAAGTTTGTGAGATTGTGAGGTTGTAGGGGGTAATTAAACCCTGTATCTACTGAACCGATTTTAAAATTTCTTTTGGTGTTGGCTATATATATAACATGACGCTACCACCAATAGAAGCGGAGTATCAATAAACAATGTTGCAAAACAGAGAAAAAAATATTCCTTTACATAGCTTCCGTTGCATGCGCTGCGTAAAAGGTTAAAGCTACGCAGACGAAGTTGCACTGGTCAGCTAGAATAATATTACAAAGTTTGTGAGGTTGTAGGGGGTAATCTCTGGATTTATAGAACCGATTTTGAAAATTATTTTAGTATTGGATAGCCTTAGTTTATTAAGGAAGGCTATAGTCTATATAACATCACGCTACGACCAAAAGGAGCGGAACATAAATGAAAAATGTTGAGAAAACGCGGAAAATTTGTTCCTTTTGAGAGCTTCCGTTGTGTGAGCTGCCTAAACAGTTAAAGTTACGCAGCCGAAGCTAGTGTTTTATAAAACTAATGAAAATTTTCGCAAAATAATAAACTACAGAAAGCGGACAATAATAGTTAAGAACAAAGTAATTCATACTATTTAGGTACCCCACAATAATCCAACAATTAATGAAACAAAGATGAAAATACCAGCTTGTAATTTTGTCTGGCAGTCGCCACCACCCATGCGGTCTAAGTGTAAGGATTTGTCACACAATTTAAGCTAAATTCCACGTAATAACGTATTCACGCTGCAGATAATTTGCGCTCAGAATAGCTAAGAGCAAGCCCCAAATGCAATTACAACATTCCAGCAGAACCAAAATTCAGCCACATGCAACCAATGTTTCCGGCCCTACAATACGAGCGTTTACCACAATACATTAATCTAAGTGGTGGACCGAATGCCGAATAACTAAAATGACACTGCGTTTTGTGGTCCGCTTCACTGGACAGCTCGGCCCGGTGTTGCCAGGCTTTGTTGCAAATTATATCGTTAAACATTAATTATATATTTTTCAGTGACTCAATAAATAAATTTCTTAATCTAAGTAGTGTACCTAATACCAAATGAATAAAATTACCGCATATTAGACACACTTACCATGATCAGATTGAAAAGGTTCTAAAATACGGTGCAATTAAAAGTCTCCGAAATCGGCGTCAATGTATGCGAAGAGTTATGACTGTAGACGAGGCAAATGTAGAGATAGAGACAAGTGGCGCTCGGTTGTCTCTGCCTACCCCGTAAGGGATCCGGCGTGAAGATAAATAAATAAAATCACCGCCTCCGTTGACTAATAGTTGCGCTTTTGGTGTTGTATCCGGAGGTCATTGGTTATGAACCTGTTGGTGGGAACCCTTGTCAAAAAAAAATAGTACGTTTTTCTGTGCATGGTCTGGGTGTTTATAAAATAGCATTTTATAAGTATTAATATCGTTGTTTCTGGTACACATAGTAGAAGTCTAGAGCTTAGTTATGACCAGGGCATCTTTTTTTTATGCCCCTAAAAATTTAAGACACTGCGTTTTGTGGCCCGCGTCACTGGACAGCTCGACTAGGTGTGACCAGGCTTAATGTTTCAAATTATATTTTTAAATAGTAATAATATATTTTTCAGTACCTACTAAATAAGTAAATCACATAATACATTAATCTAAGCGGTGGACCGAATATTGAATAAATATAATGACACTGCGTTTTGTGGTCCGCTTCACTGGACAGCCGTCCCGGTTTTACCAGGCTTAATTTTGAAAATGATATCGTTAAACATTAATAATATATTTTTCAGTGACTAAATAAGCAAATTACATACCTAATACATTAATCAAAGTGATGGATACTAATTAAATAAAATTACACTACGTTTTGTAGTCAGCTTTATCAGTTTTGTAATTTGTTACAATTGAGAATTTCCTCTTTTTACGAATGGAAATGAACAAGTAAAAGTAAGTATTTTTAGTTATAAGTAGATATTTATGTATATATACATTGATATTATTAGTTTTTTTAATTAAGCACCCAACTCATCTTCGCACACAATCTTAAAGGTTAGCTGGTAGATAATACCTAAGGCAAGTTTGCCTTTGTACATAACTTTTGTTTACTGTGCAATAAAGTGTTTAAATAAATATTTTTTGTTTCAGATGCGAAAACAGTAATGTTTCGGTTTTAGTTTGTTGGTTTATCACCGGATTTCAGGAGATTACTGCATCGATTTATTGTCGAGGTGGTAGTCTTCTTTCAGGGTGCGGTTACGAAGTGGGTAATGAAATTGAGGTTAAGGCAGCGAGGATATTAAAATATACTCGTAATGCAATACGTCTTTGTCGCCGCCCGCTCATTTTGTAATCGCTTCATTTAGCCGGTATTGTGGGGACGAACAATGTTGTTTAAGAACAATTATAAATTGACATTGCAAATAAAATTTTATTGATATAAAATCAAAAATATTTTACAATAAACAGTTTCAAATTAAACAATATAAATCTTGTCCGTGTGGAATGGTGGCAAGAGCACTGGCTGCATTCCCTCGCTGTATCGCAATGCTGATTCTTTGAGCGAGGAATGAGCCAGCCCTCTTGTCACCAGAAGAGGCGATTAAGCGCGGTGTGATTACTTTTATAAAACTTTTTGCGCTGGAACTCCTTGGGCCTAGCGTCTCAACTGATCATTGCAAATTGTATTTGTCGCCGCTCATTACGTAATCGCATCATTTAGCTGGCATAATGGGAGCGATCAATGTTGTTTAAGAACAATTATTGATGGGGTCACCATTTATGGACTTTGTAGGTCTCCTCACAACCAGATAGATACAAAGTCACATGCCGTGCTCCAATAAAAAATAAAAAAAACATTCATTAGCTAAAAATAGCGATGTTTCAGCACAGGTACCAAAATACCTAGCTTTTCTGACCTCATAGTTGAGGAGTTCTAGGAATGCAGTTGGTCCGACATCGCACGGGATCAAATGACCGCATTTCCTCTCTGCTTCCATCCCTCTTTTGAATTCCAGTTTCGTATTATATCTAATGCAAACATATATATTATTGTATTTTAGTAGACGTGCTTTCAGTACCAAATAAAATAATTGCCATTAATTAACAATATAAAGGGTGACTTTGAAAAGATGTACTTTGGGCTAATATTAAAAAATTAAAAATACTTTATTTCAGTAACAAAAATCACATTACATACACACAGTTACACATGGGTTGGAGTCAGCTTTTAGGTAGGGCACTCCTGTGTCAGTTGGCCCCGCACTTCCAAACATAGTAGGTATTCACTGTATCAGTGATTATTATGCATATTATAGTACATTTATATAATCTAGAAAACAAAAAACAAAAAAACAAAAAAAAACAAATATCCATCCAATTATACAAAATAAAATTTTCAAGGTAAAAGTTATAGCGTGTGCATGTATCTATGTTATATATGTGTGAGTGTGTGTGTATGAGTATGTGTGTGTGTAAAACTGTGTGGGCGTGCGTGTACGTGATTGTGTTTCAATAAAGTATCTACTCTATATAACATTTTTGTATTTAATATGAGGTTCTGCTGATCAAGTCGAACAACTTTTTCCATAGATCCATGTGTCGCAATGAAAAAAAAAATTGCCTTCTCCATACAAACTTATTATGTTAAAATGACCAATTTATAATCCAAAAAATTAATCACAAAAAAAAGAGGGAAAAGTTGTTCGATCAGCAGAATCTCATATTAGCCCACAATACATGCTTTCAAATTTACCCTGTATTAAGTGCACGCAAAAATCAGATACCAAGGTTAACTATCAAATTATATAAGTAATAAAAACCTATAAAGTTTACAATACGTACAAATTTACGCATCGGATTATTATTATATATAAGTGTAAATATAACATGATTTAATTTTTCTAAATTATTCACATCTCCTAAATTAAACAATCAAGAAAATAACATACATTTTCCGTTTTTTTAAGAGTCCTATTATGACTATTCTGGCTGTGCCCGGCTATATTTCTCTCCCAGTTTAATTATCGATATCTAAATATATATAACTCAAAAGTGACTGACTGACTAACTGACATAGTGATCTATCAACGCACAGCCCAAACCACTGGACGGATCGGGCTGAAATTTGGCATGCAGGTAGATGTTATGACGTAGGCATCCGCTAAGAAAGGATTTTGATAAATTCTACCCCCAAGGGGATAAAATAGGGGGTGGAAATTTGTGTGATAAAAAAATAACTATTCCACGCGGACGAAGTCGCGAGCATAGCTAGTTATAGTAATAAGATGATGATAAGAAATCGTAATTGTTATTACAAAGTTTTTGAGTAAGTAGTAAATGATAAATTTCTGCCGCTCTTCCTTAATAGATATTATGAAAGTGACAGCATAAATAGCTTATTCCAAATAAAACGAAACGAGTGAATAACGTTTATTAATCTCGTAAAAGACCTATAATTCTGGCAATCATACATAACATAATAATAATATACTCTGTACATCTCTTAAATTACTTTAAGTATAAAAATCTTCTAAATAAACTACTTTGTACATATTCTTAACATAACTTCACGGCACCCGTGACCGCTAGGGAGCCTCCAGGGTAGAGTTGTTTTTATTCCCACCTCGTCATAGCCCGATATTATAAGTCTACATCGAAAAAGTGACAAGTTCATCACGGTGTTTGTATAGATATCAACAGTTTTACAATTTGGTATAATGAAACTGGGACTGAAAGTTAAACTATCAGTGTTGTCAAACTTAATTGTACTTATTTTTTTGGAGTAAAAACTCATTCGCACTTTTGAATGTTGTGTATATGTTTGTGTGTTTGTTTCAACGATATACCTAATTATATAATATTTTTATAATTAAATTAATTTAAGTAATAATAGTATGTTGTATTTAGAATGTGTTGCTTGTCAGAAATGACTATTTGTATCATGAAGGAAAAAACCGTGCCCGTCCGCGCGCCGCTGCGCGTTTTTTTAGCTTCATGATTTGTATGATTAACCTAATTTATAACACCTATTGTATTACAAATAATGCAATTAAGAATTTTTATTTCATTTTATTTCACTACTAAGAACTATAGTGTTTTTAAGTGTATAGTCAACTCCTTCGCCACGTACTTAAATATACCTACAAATATCTTGTCTAATAAATTTAAGCCTATGAGTTAAGGTAAAAAATTCAAACAATTTAAAACAGGAAATAGTAAAATTTACTATCACTAAATACTTAACTCCTGGCAATAAATAACGAAAGAGTTACAACCTTCCGGGTTACAGCAAAAGGAACATATAGCAGATCGAAAAACAAACAAGTGGCTAAGCTGGAATGTTACAAGGCGAATTACAGTAGAACTAAAGGGAAAATGAGGCGAAAAAGAATATTTCGTACACCCCAAATGAGGATGCGGCACGACATGCAGAAGTATAGAAGTTAGGGCATGTTGTCGCATATAAAAGTGAGTCGAAACATGCAAAACGAGAAAAAAGTTAGTGGATTTACTAACTGGGTTGGTGTTTGGAACTGCTGTTGAAACTATGTACCTAACTAACAGAAAATAAATAAAAAGACGACCAAGTGCTGGTAGTATTTTTTCTATTAGGGTTCTGTACACAATTAATATTTAATTCTAATCAAAAAAATCAAAATTCAAAATATTTCGTAGAATCATGTTTGGTAATATAGTTTTTAAAATAAAGTATCGTCACTAACATGAACCCTGCTAGGGCACAGCAAAATGTTATATAAATAACTGTAAATATTGTTTTTATTATTATTTAGTTTTTTTTTTTTTTTAGAAATACCTATACCTAATTATAATGCATTTAATATATAATAAAATGTCTACGTTATCTAAGTTACGAGTTAAATAATTTATAATAATTAATTATATATATGTTTTGAAATATAAATTAAAAAACTAAGTGGTGGCCTAGTTGGTTAGACCTTGGACTTAAAAACACTTAGGTCCCTGGTTCGAATCCCGGTGTGTACCAATGAGTTTTTAATTATAAAAATTATGTACATTTGTTTGACAACACCACTATAGTGCCTCGGAGAGCACGTTAAGCTGTCGGTCCCGGTTTCACTATACCAACTTGTGAAACTGTTTATAGATGGGTTATTGAGTCTATTCAAAACATCGCAACGAGCTAGCCACTTGTTCGGTGTAGACTCATACCATCGGCTACGACGAGGTGGGATTAAAACCCCTCCGCTGGGTACCCTGGGGCCGTCTAGGCGGTCTCGAGCGCCGTAAGGCACCCGTGATGATACATACATATAAAAAACTATCAAATTATATAAGTAATAAAAACCTATAAAGTTTACAATACTTAAAAATTTACGATTGTATATAAGTGTAAAAATAACATGATTTTATTTTTCTAAATTATTCACATCTCCTAAATTAATTTTACGCATTTGGCGTTGTCTTGGGTTCGATTCCCACTCATGGCAAATTAATTTTATTATAATTAAATGGTCAGGGAATTTCTACATAGTACAAGGATAGAGTTTAGTTCGTAACCAGGGCAATTTGTTTATAATACTTCGAAGATAATATACATACCTAGTTATAATATTATATTTTATAAACAAAAACAAAGATGTAAAAACCATCAAATAACTAGGTCATGTTTTGGTTTTATACTGTGGGTTCACAGGTTTTCCGGAGACTACTGCATAGATTTATCGTCGAAAGGGTAGTCTCCTTTCATAGTACGGTTACGAAACGGGCAATTGATTTGTCCATGTCGCCGCCCATTTCGTAACCGCATAATTTAGCCGGCATAGTGGGAGCGATCAATATTGTTAAACAACAATGTAGATATTGATCGACCCCATTCATGGACCTTGTAGGACTGCTTGATTAATATCAGGTACCTAGATAAAAAGTCACACGCCGTGCTCCATTATTTAAAAAAAACGTACTAATATTACGTTTCTATCAGAATCGAACCCCAGGATACAACGCCAAAGCCGCAACCAAATCTATAAACCCATTTTGTAATTTAAATAAGTAAATTTATTTGCCTCATTTTGGCATGTGGTTATTTGATCGGGAGAACACAACGGCCGCGGTAATCCACGTCGGTGTTGCAACCAGATGTCGGCCTGTGTCCTATATCCTACATACAGCCTCGTTCCCGGGGCGTCCTGCCAAAATGTACTTGTAAACATGCTTATTAACAATAATGAAGCGATGGGACGTGCGCTCGCGGCATAAGATGCAATAGCTTGCAATGTAAAGAGAGTTTTGAACATTTTTTTATGGAACTTTGAACATGTATTTTTTTTATTTCACAAATAATAATTAATATTATATACGTGGTGGCCGATAGAGTTAGACCTTAGACTTAAAAACACTTAGGTCCCTGGTTCATACCCCGGTGTGCAATGAGTTTTTAATCTATAATAAATATGTACATTTTGTTTAACAATACCACTATGGTGTTCTTTTCAATTTTAAGGATACTGTTTTTGGTGATAAGTAAACATTTCACTGTTATGTATAAGAGCCGGATTCCCACAACGCAGGGAAACCTAAAGTGGGAACTGTGTTCAACGCAATTGTATTATTCTCCTAATAATGATTTAATATTATTATTAATATATTATTATTATACTATAGTGCCTCAGAGAGTACGTTAAGCTGTCACATTAAAGATTCCTAGATTCATAAAAAGCTATACCTATGTATATATATATTTATTTACATATACATACGTGGTGGCCGAGTTGGTTAGACCTTGGACTTAAAAACACTAAGGTCCCTGGTTCGAATCCCGGTGTGTACCAATGAGTTTTTAATTTAAAAAATTATGTATATTTATTTGACAACACCACTATAGTGCCTCGGAGAGCACGTTAAGCTGTCGGTCCCGGTTTCACTATACTAACTTGTGAAACTGTTTATAGATGGATTATTCAACGAACAAGTCGCTGTAGACTCATACCATCGGCTACGACGAGGTGGGATTAAAACCCCTCCGCTGGGTACCCTAGAGCAATCTAGGCGATCTCGGGCGCCGTAAGGCGCCCGTGATGATATGTGTGTGTGTGTATTCTATTATATTTAATAATAAAATGTACGAGTATTTATGCCACATTAAAGATTCCATAAAGAGCTATACCTATATATATTTATTTTCATAAGTAGTATTGGACATTCCATTGTTGAACAATTAAATACTTCAAAAAACAAATTTAGTTTATATTTTTAAAATACCTATTAGCTATCTAAGATCATAGGTACCGATTTTTTTTTTATTTCATTTAAATGTATAATGAAATTGATTCAGTATTAATTTATTCTACTCAATTTATACATTTTACCTAGGTAATAAGAAACACATCTAACACACTGTATTTGTTTCATTAAGAAGATTAAAATTTCAATGTCAATTCAATAAAAATAAAAACAAATTTAGTTTATTATATATTCAGGAATATTACTAACAGCAGGTGGTTGAAGAGTCACCGAGCGTTAATATCCTAAGGCGGAGATAGCTCGACCCTCCGTAAATCTGATTACCCACGGAACCAGCCTGAATAATAATCGTGTCCTTAAAGCTACTGTACCCTGCCTTACTTGGTTATGTCAACCGGTGAAAATAAAAACAATACTTAAACTTACATAAAGATCACCTAAAAGAACTTTATCAAAAAAAAAAAAAAGCTTTTACTATGTATAAACTACTAAGGCCTAACCTAACCAAGCGACGTTAATTTGACATGCCTATTTAAAATAATATTTAAGAATATTTGAAATAATGTGGTATTTTTTTTTTGTTTTTTAATGGAGCACGGCATATGGGTTGGTATACGTGGTGGCCGAGTTGGTTAGACCTTGGACTTAAAAACGCTTGGGTCCCTGGTTCGAACCCCGGTGTGTATCAATAAGTTTTTAATTTAAAAAAAAATGTACATCACTATAGTGTCTCGGAGAGTACGTTAAGCTGTCGGTCCCGGTTTCACTATACCAACTTGTGAAACTGTTTATAGATCGGTTATTGAGTCTATTCAAAACATCGCGATGAGCTAGCCACTTGTTCGGTGTAGACTCGTACCATCGGCTCCGCTGGGTACCCTGGAGCCGTCTAGGCGATCTCGGGCTACGATAGAGAAGAATTACATTACGAGTATATTTTAATATCCTCGCTATCTTATCATCAATTCAATCGCCCGTTTCGTAACCGTACCATAAAAGAAGACTACCCCCTCGACATAAAATCGATGCAATAGTCTCCTAAAAATCAGTCAAACCAAAGATTAAACCAAAAACATCACTAGGTCAATTCACGGTTTTAGCATCGGTACCGCGGTAACGATAACGGTCGGTGCAAGTAATATAGATCTTGTATACCTAAAATTAATTACAGTACATATATTATCTCGTATACAGGTATATAATTAAAAAAAATCGATTTTTTTCTATATAAGTCTACATAGTTAATATTAAAAAATAAGTTTGTTTGATTCAAAAAATCATTTAAAAAAAATACGAAATTTAATTATGACAATTATTTAAAAAAAACTTAAAGAGTTGACGAGAGATCCAAAGTCAAATCTATTAATTCAACATAAAGTATCTATAGCAATTCAGCTTGGCAACGTTGCTAGTGTTATGGGTACTTTTTCAGCACCTTAACGTTTTTTTTTTTCTCGCAATTAGTTACAGAGTTGCTTGGCATATTCTGGATCTTTTTCCATATGTTTTTCTATAGAGAATTTTGGTATACTATGTAGGTTAAAAAAGTATATACGAGTATACTTCTTAAAAAAATACTGTGTGTTCACATTCATACCTTTTATACGTCAATGTATTCAACTATAAAATTTCAGGTATTTATGTTGGTTTCATAATGGTCCGTTTATAAATAGCTGTCACCAGCAGTGGCTTCAGGGGTGGTATTACAGAAGTAGGTAATGCAGCTGGCATGCTTGGCACTATGCCGCTGGAAATCTGTTCTTAGATAAATATTTTTTGTTATAACTTTGTCTTTGAGATTTATGACTTCATTTTAGTGGAGAATTTGTTATAAATAGAGGAAACCATAAATAAACTTTCTCCGAATTCCATTAGCAAAATGAGGACGGGTTAATTTTGATACTCTGAGGCCGTTTAGACGGTTCTCGGGAACCGAAAAGGCACCCGTGATGTTATTTATTTTACCATAATTTATTGTTAAATTTAGCCAACAAAATGTTGATAATTGTAAACTAGCTACGTGGGGGACAGGTATTTCTTAGTATGGGGGCCAGACAGAATTAAAAAAAATATTCTTTAATAAATATACTTACTTTTTTTTACAGATCAAATTCGAGATGTCCTTAAAAAATGACAAAGACGAAGCCTAAAATACAAACGCGCCTGTATTAATCGGTGCACGGATGTGAAGGAAGTTAGGGAAGTATGTAGAGACCGTGCGAAGTGGCGTACATTGCTCTCTGCTTACCCCTTAACAGGGTTACAAGCGTGATGGTATGTATGTGTGTATGTTTTTTTTATGATCACATAAACGGACCGAGATAAACGTTGCATTCTATATGTACTAGAGATTACATGGGATAAAATCTCAAAAAGTACGGTATATTCTATAGTTGACCTACAAAACAGGTTTTAGGTTAAAGGTGGACGATTTGACCCTTCCGGCTTCCGGATACCTGTTTCCTTAAATATAGAGATATTCCATGTGGAAGCGTTTCGGCTGGTCACCCTGAAAGGACCTGAAAATTGCTAATCATTTAGGGACGTGAGAAGTTAAAGTTTATAAAAAAATATATAGTTTTTTTAATGTAATTCTATACATACACTTATTTTCCTGGTCCTAAATGATGCTCTACGCATGTTCTATGTGTAGTGTGTACCAGACACAGTGAATAAATACCCAGACAGAAAAACCGTGCTAATATTATTTTTTGTGAGCAAGAATCGATCCCAGAACTACACAACGCCAAATTGAAAGGAGATCAACCGTTTTTGTTCCCATACAAGGGAACAAAAACGCTAGGCCCATGAATTTCTCCGTAGTTCTTCATCTCCCCGCAAAGAAAACTTTACAGAAATATTAAGTTATTAAATATCTTCATATTTTGAAAATTATACAAAATTCGACAGGTGCGTTTCAGAGAAAACAATTAATTAAACTATCGAGCGGCGGCCTGTGTTAAAAAGAATCCAAGCCGCTTTTTATCTTTAAAAAAAAAAACTTTTAATGGCGGGCAATATTTTTAAGTCGGGAAGCAAAGAACACAATAGCATTGCCTACTGCAAATGTGCCAACATAGATGTGTAAAGAAAATTAATACTTATTATTGTATTAAACGTAGTATGTCTTATAGCGGATTTTTGGTGGTTGAATAGCGAAGTTTTAACTAGCGTATTATGAAGATACCACAGCAACAGCTGCTTTCTGATAATTATCGTGATAAGTTATTACCTTTTCTTCAACACTTTTTTATTAAAATAACCATAATAATAATAACCGAGCAGGGTTGAATGGTTCTTCTTCTCGTTTAAAATATCTAAAGTATTTGCTATCTATGCAATAAAATGAGAAATTATAATCGCCCACTATACAAACTAAAGACTAAAGTGGCAATAATTTTCTTATATTTGCTAAAAACTGTATTTATCAATACACGCAATTCAGCTTAGAATAATAAGGCCTAGAAAACGAATATGCCCCCGACAAGTGAGTGCCATTCCTAAATATTTATGTTCTACAACAACATGTAAACAAAAAGTTTTTTTTTGAACTATCACTCTAGGCGTTATTATGCTTAAGCACTAAATAAGATTAAAGAGTCTGTCACTGAATTTGGAAATAACGATTTAACCAAAATGCATTTTTTGGATATTTTTCATAACAACCCCGTTTTTTTAAAAAAAAATCTGTCAGTATGTTTCGATTATATATAATTTATAGCTCAAGTTAATAATATAAAGTCGAATGACAACTGGTACATTCGACGCCATTTTTAACTTTAAACAATTACTTTAACGGACCCTTTGTGCAACTCTACACAACAGCCTTAATAACAATTAATAATAATTTAAAAGGTAACTATTTATTTCAATAATACAAAATAAATAGTTTCGTTATTGGTAACTATTCACCTCGCGAGTCTACGCACTTCTCACATTGACAGGAAGAAGCAATTTAAAGATGGCGTGTTATTTTGTTCAAATTAAGTTTAATTAATTTACTAAAATATCCCCACTGTACAATTTTAAAATAATTTCTCAAAATGTTTGTAAAATTATATAATTATTTTTAGTCGAAATATCTTTAAGGGGAGATTAAATTTAGGGTGGGCCTGGATTCGGTTGAACTCCTTTCCAAAAATTGTGAAAAACTTAACAGTTAGTTTTATAAGAAGACTAGGTCACAAAAAGTTTAATGGTTCCTGTGAAATCCTGTGATATTACGAAAAAAGCGAAACTTAATTTTTGTTCTATCTTTTCCTATTCAAATTTTGAAACGTAGTGAAACGCGTGCCCTATTAATTTATAAGTACATATTAAGTTTACATTCTGTAGCACCTCCCATTACCAAGATATTAACTTTCCTAAAAATAACATTTATCCCCCTTTTTACCCCCTTGGAATTTGAATTAAAAAAAAAGACAACAGAAGCTACTGTCGAAATTTCATATTCCTAGCTACAGTAGTTTCGTGGGCTATGATGAGTAAGTCAGTCAGTCAATCAGTCATGACAATCACTTACGAGTATATATATATTGGGCCCTAGCACAACATCATCGATAGCCTCGATAAATCGACAAAATCGATACATATCGATTTTATGAAGGAATGTGATTGTCTGTTTTATTATTATTATTAATGCTTACTACATAGGGGCTTAGCATAACCACATTGATATATATCGACAGTCGATAAAATGATGCTTATGAATGAACATTCATTCATAAAATCGATATGTATCGATTTATCGAGGCTATCGATGCTGTTGTGCTAAGGCCCATAATATGGATACAAAGATATTGGTAATCACCCGTACTTACTAGAAAACCTTTAAGGTTTACTTACTAGAAAACCTTTAAGGTTTACTTACTAGAAAACCTTTAAGGTTTACTTGCTAGAAAACCTTTAAGGTTTACTTACTAGAAAACCTTTAAGGTTTACTTACTAGAAAACCTTTAAGGTACCCCGTACTTACTAGAAAACCTTTAAGGTATATGTGAGGTTATATTTTATATCACGAGTATAAAGTTTCGGTTGTATAAGTATGATATCCGGTTTTCTTAAAAAAGTACGCAACCCTAAAATCACACCTCAGTAATTTAAAATGATGTCTGAAACAGTTTCAGAAGCAACGTATCAGAACATTGCGTACTGGTAGAACTGAAGGTTGATTCCCTGCCCAGTGGGATTACGCCAAACGAAGAAAAGGAAACCGGAAAATAATCCGTAATCCGAAAGACGTGACCCAAATTCTTTCCTAAACAACGTCGATTTGATATCGCCTCCAAAACAATTTGATTTAAATTTCCCTTCTTTTTAACGTCTCCGGCTTCATGTTCCAATTTAACGACATGACGATTCAATAAAGGCTTTACAGGAAAATTTATGATTAAACGATTTATTTAGGATTCGGGGCCTTAGAGGAAAATAAACAGAAGCCTTATTAACTGGTTCTCTTTGTTTATCTATAGATAGATAGATAATTCTATCATTTAAAATACAGATTAAATCATTATTTGGAAATCCAAACTAAACATGTAGGTATTATGGGTAC
Organism: Monopis laevigella; assembly: GCA_947458855.1. Classification (NCBI taxonomy): domain Eukaryota; kingdom Metazoa; phylum Arthropoda; class Insecta; order Lepidoptera; family Tineidae; genus Monopis; species Monopis laevigella. The sequence goes on from OX381587.1 coordinate 19,635,520, forward strand.
TATTGGAACCTGGACTTAAAGATTTACTATTTTAATAATAATAATATGTAGCATAATTTACACATATTGCTCTGGTCACACACTGAACTCTAGGCTTGTACTATGTGTACCAGAAACAATGATATAATACATATTATAATTTTTAAACACACAGACCATGACAAACTATCCAAAATATACAAAATCGTACTAATATTTTTGTTGCCATGCGTGGGAATCGAACCGACGACCTCTGGATATAACGTTAAGGCACAACCACTAGTCTAGGGAGGCGATCGAAATTAATCTTTTGCGTAAATGAGTTACTAATCATGTAATTACTATTATAGCTTTAAAACTATTTCTATTAAGCAATAAATATAAAGTGAAAAAGCACAAAGAAAATGTTAAATTATAAAATATTATATTTTAATGCTTAATAAGTATAATATTGTAAAAGTTGAAAATACCTGGTAGACGAAATAATACTTTTGTAATTATCAACACTAGATGTCACGCCATTCTAACTGTTCTTGTTACTAGCCACTAGTGTTGGCGTTACGGGGTTAGCTTACTTTTGTTTTAAAAAATGCTATTCGCTAGTTTTTTGTAAAATTTGTGGTATTTTTCTACCATGACAACAATGTATTGATCGACCCCATTTAAGAACTTTTTAGGTCTGCTTACCCTTAGGTAAATACGAAGTCAAATGCCGTGTTCATAACTTAAAAAAAAAAACATATTAATTGGCATAAAACGAAATCAAAAGCAAATACAACTACCTATTCTTAGGCTTACATATCATCACCGCTTAGACGGCCCCAGGGTACCCAGCGGAGTGGTTTTTTAATCCCACCTTGTCGTAGCCGATGTTATGAGTAACAAGTGGCTAGCTCGTCGCGATATTTTGAATAGACTCAATTACCATCTATAAACAGTTTCACAAGTTGATATAGTGAAACCGGGACCGACAGCTTAACGTGCTCTCCGAGGCAATATAGTGGTGTTGTCAAACAAATGTACATTTTTTTTTAAATTAAAAACTCATTGGTACACACTGGGATTCGAACCTTAGTGTTTTTAAGTCCAAGGTCTAACCAACTCGGCCACCACGTATATTCTTAAGCTTACAACTATTTAAAAAATACAAAAGCCTATAATGTATATAAGCCCATTGTGAGAGGCGTAGCATGTAAACAAACCCGTAAACGGGCAGACTGAAAACGATGCTTACCATCAGAACTAACGAGCGACTAGCTTAACAGAAGTAAAAAAGTTCCTGAATAAAATACGAGTTGAATTTTCAGGCGTTTTTTATGCGTTTGTTGGAAACAAAGGGGAGGAGGGAGAAATTTGTAATCGGGTTAATGTTAAAGAGCAGCTCGTTTACATTAACCGCCTTTGTGTTAAGCAAATGAGAACTGCTCTCTAGAGACACTTAACATTTTAAAAAACCTGAACTCAGTTCAATTACGAGTAAAGAATTTTGAACGAAGACAGTTTCTTCTTGTGAAAATATTTTTACAGGAAAAACTAAAACTTCTATGCAAGTAAAGTTTTCTTGCTCTCAGTTTCTGAATTGAGTATTTGAGTATAAACTTTAATAAAGTTAAATAACAGACGGTAAAACTTCAGAAAATTATCTTTATTAATTCCATAATCATAGAAAATTAATTGAATTGTATAACTGTGACTGTATTTTCACAGCTATATTTTCGTAATTAAAATACATATTTTAATTTTTTTTTTAGTAATAGAAAGCTTACTAAACTATTGCAAAACCTAGGTCAAACAGTAAAAAGTTAGATTTTTAGGTCTCTATAACTTCACTGCTGATCATACAGATGCAAACACCGTCAAGTGACTAGTGTTTCAAATTAATTTTTTTTTTACTACCGAACCCCAGGGGTCAGCAGTTTTCAGGAGACTACTGAATTGATTTATTGTCAAGGTTGTAGACTTTTTTCAGGCTGCGGTTACAAAACAGTTTAATTTAACGATAAAGCAGAGAGGATACGTAACGGACATTTAATTTTGGGTCGCACATTTCGTAAACGTATAATTTAGCCGACATAGTACAATCGATCTGTGCTGTTAAAAAACAGGTTTTTAACTATCTTACATTTGACATTTCAAATGTATTATTTCTATCTTGAAATTATAAACATGTACGGTATAATGTCATAACGAAATCTAAGCAACGGAATCATTAAATCTATAATAAACGTAAAAAAAAACAAGTGGTGATTAAGTACCTATTTTGTACAACGTACGTGTATGTAGATGTAGACACGAAAACGAAATTGTAGATTTAAATTGCAGTCGCGTGTTTCAATCGAAAACAGGTCAAAACTACCTACTTGTTTGCTATGTTTCATAGAAGTGTCATTCAATTTAAGGGTATCCATCGATAGAGTGTATTTAAATTTAATTTTGCTTTTATTGTTTTTTAAACAATTCAAAATGGCAATCAATAACCCTAGTTTTTTTTTTATAATGTAGTTTTTTACTGGGTCCTTTCGCTTTGAATAAAAAATACATATTGTTAATTTTAAATTATAGGTACTTGAGTTTTGTGGTGGCCGCCGGAATTATTACCTATTGATTCTCAAAGATAATGAGTTTATTCTACTTTGTTGTCCTAATGTAATGTAATATTACTGTTTTTATTAATGTTAAAAATTACTAAAAACCTTGCTATCAATTTTACAAAAACTATGGTCTATTTAGTAATAATAATAAATAAAAAAACACAAAATGTTAATTTGAACACAATTACAACTCGCATTATTATTTTACCATATCAATATTATTAATTACTTAGTATTTACCTATAAAATATATATAAAAACATTTAGACCGGCAAATGTACTAAAAAAATACAAATAATGATACTGAAGAAACGAAATTTCAAATACAACGTCGACAACGTTACTAATACAAAGAAATTCTTTCTCTTTTGCACATAATGCACTTTTAAGTACCGAACGTTCAAGGTCGTTTGACATGCAGATGCCCTTAACAACAAACCTTGACACCATTATGTTAGTACTAAATCTTTATATATACTTAAAGCTTTGCAGGAAATTCAGAAAAGTTCGCAAATTCTAAATTAGGTTCGACCCGAGAATTAGATCAAGTTCATTAAGCTTGTTAAAGATCACCAGCGGTCAAAGAGCCTGTATCGCAAGTCAGGCCTTGGTTTTTTAACATCGGGTTTTAGTACGCACCTTTTTGGGGATTAAAGCTTTAGGGTTTGCAGATTTCGTTCTCATTTCACAGTGAATGGATATTGGAGAAATTTGATGGGATCATTCGATAGAATAGGAAGTGTTTCGCAAAGTGCCTTATTTTGGCAGTCACAATGACACCGATTTAAGGCGAACGATCGAGTTAGATCCACGTACATGGAACGGGCGGGCTTGCGAGGCGATCTGTACTCGATGTGTTGTGCTTATACGACTTCACAATCCAAGTTTCTCTCGATTCCGACTTACAAGTCTTTTGTTGAAATGGATTTTAAATTTTCCTAAGAAAATCGCTTTTCGATATAAATTACTGAATCGAATTGGTTTTTGGTGCTGAAAATGCTATATTTTATACAACTCGCGGAGATTTATTCAGCTGGTGACTACAACTTAGTCGTTGTCGTTGGATCTGTATTTTTTGTATAGTACTGTATCTACACCTATACTTAAAAGTTATTTCCTATGTAGTTAAATATATGTACACAACACAGGGAAACCTAAAGTGGGAACTGCGCACTAAAATTATTTTTGTAACTTTTCTCTGAAATAAACAATTTTATTTATTTTTTATTTTATATGTCAAAACGATATATTAATAGGTAAATATTCATGCATTTAAATAATAATAAAATAGACACTTCAGAAAGGTTATTCTTGGAGGTTAGCAATTCTTTGATTCTACCAATCGGTGTTAAAGGAAAAAGGGCCGAACGCCTATCCGCAGCGCAGCACAAATAATAGCAATAATATGTAGGATATTTCACTCATTGTTATGGTCACAAACTAAGCTCTAGGTTTGTACTATGTGTACCAGAAACAACCATATAATACATGAACTATAATAATACAAAATACAAGTGATGTCAAAAACTCCATAATGTAACAATGCGTTCATCTATATAATGAGGATTATTTTGACCGTCTCCGTGTCCTAGCAGTTACATATACCATAGGCGTTATATATTTTGACCGTCTCCGTGTTCTAGTAGTTACTTATACCATAGGCGTTATATATTTTGACCGTCTCCGTGTTCTAGTAGTTACTTATACCATAGGCGTTATATATTTTGACCGTCTCCGTGTTCTAGTAGTTAAATATACCAAAGGCGTTATATATGTTGACCGTCTCCGTGTTCTAGTAGTTACCTATACCATAGGCGTTATATATTTGACTGTCTCCGTGTTCTAGTAGTTACCTATACCATAGGCGTTATATATTTTGACCGTCTCCGTGTTCTAGTAGTTACATTTACCATTGGCGTTATATCCGGAGGAGTCGTGGGTTCAGCCCCCGAGGCAAAATATTATCGGTTTTATGTATAGTCTGGGCCTGGATGTTTATATAATGTAATATGTATTATATCATTGTTTCTGGTACACATGTAAAAGCCTAGAGCTTAGTTTGTGACCAGAGCAATATGTGTAAATTGACCTACATATTATTATTATGTAAATATTATATATCTATTAATAATTTATAATATTTTAAATATGCAGTAACACGGCGAAATTTTTTATTTTGTGCTTTCGTTGAATTGTAAAGACTGTTTAAAATTTCGCTTAATCAGCAAGAATGTATAAGTAGAGTTAATATACAGTATTTGTTGCGTTATTATTTAGCTTAATTTTTGTTTCTTTCAGGTGTAAACCCCGGTGTAACGATTGGTTATTTTATAATAAAAATGCATGCGGTATATATATAGTGAAAATGGGACCTACAGCTTAACGTGATCTCCGAGGAAATATATGTGAATATTGGTGATGTCAAATAAATGTAGGTACATTATTTTATTAATAAATACTTATTTGATATATATTTGACAGCCGTCGTAGACTAGTGGTTGCGCTTTTGGCGTTGTATCCGGAGGTCGTGGGTTCGATTCCCACTCATGGCAAAAAAAATGTACGTTTTTCTGTACAGTTTGTCATTGTCTGGGTGTTTATAAAAATATAATATATATTATATCATTGTTTCTGGTACACATAGTACAAGCCTAGAGCTTAGTTTGTGACCAGAGCAATATGTGTAAATTGTCCTACATATTATATTATTATTATTATTTATACACAGTACAAACCATTTTTAAGTCTAAAGTAACTCTACCCTAGGTATATAAAATATAGTATATAGATATAGTATAAATTAACAACATAATACATAATAAATTGTGGTAGGATGTGAGGTGGTATGTTTTTGTTATGTGCGGATAATTTAGCAAGAAGTCGCCTAGGGACGCCGCCGTATTCTCTCATACAGACCCTATACACTACCGACTGAATTAAATATGTATGTTATGTATATATTCATAATATATATGTTTACTTACTTTTTATGAAATATATTTTATTATTACAAAAATTCTGATGAAATCTCTATTTTAACACAAAATCAAACTATCTATATATTAATAACTATTTTAAAAAAATCTACCGCTTTCGGTGGAAAGTTTAAAACCATGTTTTCCAGATGCAAAAACATTTGGAAAAAATCTAGCGAAACTATTAATTGATGCATCTGAAGATCAACGTGCATATCGCTGGAAATTCAGAGAGGGAACAGTATGAGTATTTTAGGCACGTGCGCAGCATCGTAAGACTTAAACGTTTTTTTTTAATAATTTAGTTTTACATTTATTAATAAGTCATTGTTTATAATCTTATAATTTTTTTTTTAATAAGCTTTTGCTATAATAAACAAAATATTTATGAACATAGGTAATAGAGTGTAAGACTTATTGTGTTAAAAATAGTGAATTATTTTTGTAATGTTCTGTGAATTGTTGGTTGGTTTATTAATAACATAATTAATAATAGATATATTATTTATTTATTAAAAAAGAGAACATACAGTTACAATTAGATAAATAAAATACAAAACAATCAATAACACATATTCCAGTTAGGTTTTGTTTATTTTGTTTATGTAGAAAAATATATAATATTTACGCCTAAAACAATGCATAACATATTTAAAACTATAATAGGAACAATTTAGAAATATAAACTAAGCTATCATTACATTTTAATATTGATATAAGTAACGTAAATACATGAATCAAGAATAATCTTAGTATTATAGTAAATAACTATTTACTATAATAATAGGGTGTAAGACTTATTGTGTTAAAAACAGTGAATATTTTTTTGTAATATTCTGTGGAAATTTTGCTTGGTTTGGTTAAAGTAAAGGTTTGACTTTTAAATGCGATATTTTAAGCTCGTCTTTGTAGTAATGTGTAATACATACCTACCTATACACACCATCACGGCTGTATTCATGTTAACTTCCCTATGGCCTCATTCTCTACATCCATGAACCGATTCATGCTAGACTTATTCAAAAAAGCCAGACACTTCTAAATACCTCAAGGATTTCTTTCATTTCTGAGCCCGCATCACGACCGAATCCTTCGTTCTGCCTTTAATTCAACTCTTTTTATTCCTACTCTTCACTCTATTTTTCGCCTACATTTCTATTTTTTTTTGACAGTTAATGCTATGATACAATCTACATTCGAAACATTAAAAATATAGGTAGGTATATATATTATAAGATTATTAATAATAATAGGTTTTTCAACAAGAACTTTGTTTTCTAAAACAAAATAAAACAATAAAATTATATGAAGATGATTGAATTTTTTATTGAATTACTTATACAGAGAAAAGTTCGGCAATTTTGAATGAAAAAGGATATCTGGCAAATGACCACCACAAGCACGCTGGAAATGCGGTAACGGTCAATGGATCATGCTATCGCGAGATGTTAACAACTCAATTTTAGCCTATTATTGATGATGTGGATATCACTGACACGTGGATTCAACAGGACGGTGCCACATGTCACACATCCAATGAAACAATTAATTTATTGCAAACCAAATTTCCCGATCGCATAATTTCACGAAACTCTAACAGCTGAGTGACCAGCCAGATCGTGTGATTTAACACCACTGGATTTTTTTGTTTGTGGGGCTATGTTAAGGACTGAGTCTATACGGAGCCAATCGAATCGATTGTAGCCTTAAAACTCAAAAACCGTGATGTGATTAACGAAATTGTCCCGCCATTTTGTCAAAAAGTTATTAAAAACTTTGATGAAAGAGACGACATTTGTCAGCGTGTTTGTGGTGGACATTTGCCAGATATAATTTTTCATTCATAATTGCTGAACTTTTTTCTTTGTAATTCAATTTAAAAAAAATCACCTTCATCAATTTTTTTTGTTTTAGAAAACAAAGTTCTTGTTGAAAAACCCTATACAAACTATTGGAAAAACCCCTATACAAAATTAAAGGAGTGACCAAAAGCAATTAAGGATTTCTTAAAAAAGTACCCATAGCACTACCTGCGTTTTCGCGTTGGATAACATTATCATATTTGATAAGCTATAAATCAAGTAATTTGTATACATATACGTGGTGGCCGAGTTGGTTAGACCTTGGACTTAAAAATACTTAGGTCCCGGTTTCACTATACCAACTTGTGAAACTGTTTATAGATGGGTTATTGAGTCTATTCAAAACATCGCGACGAGCTAGCCACTAGTTTGGTGTAGACTCATACCATCGGCTACGACGAGGTGGGATTAAAACCCCTCCGCTGGGTATGTATCAACAAACATACCTTACGGCGCCCGAGACCGCCTAGACGGCCCCAGGGTTTCCAGCAAATACATATTTTCTGAAATTCGATTACTCGCTTTTTTTTTGCAAATTGCTTGTTGTGTTATATTATTATAGTACGTTTTTATTGTTGTATATATGTTTGTCCTACATATTATTATTATTATATTGAATGTGTGTATATGTTTTGTTAGCCTTATTTATGTATGTACTTATTATTATAGCTAAGTATAATACACTCTATATTAATATTTTATTATTTTATTTATTACACCTTTCGAGTATATACGTGGTGGCCGAGTTGGTTAGACCGTGGACTTAAAAACTATAAGGTCCCTGGTTCGAATCCCGGTGTGTACCAATGAGTTTTTAACTTAAAAATTTATGTACATTTGTTTGACAACACCACTATAGTGCCTCGGAGAGCACGTTAAGCTGTCGGTCCCGGTTTCACTATACCAACTTGTGAAACTGTTTATAGATGGGTTATTGAGTCTATTCAAAACATCGCGACGAGCTAGCCACTTGTTCGGTGTAGACTCATACCATCGGCTACGACGAGGTGGGATTAAAACCCCTCCGCTGGGTACCCTGGGGCCGTCTAGACGGGTATATATATATATATATATATATATATACACCTTTCGTTTTGTTCTTATTTTAGTCCATTAAAAGTTTAAAATAAATAAATAATTTAATCGTATCCGAACCCGAGTGAGTGTATAGGGTTCCTCTACACATTGTATAATAAAATATGCAGTTAATAGTTTGCTACCACGAAAAGTTGGTTCATAACTAGTGTTTACGGTTGCCTCAGGGGACACTAAAATAATAAAATGGAAATTTGTAAATCACTATAGGAGGCCAGGGCGGTACTAAATGATCCCTGTTCGGCTATAACCTAGGCAGGGCATTTAATGGAGCGTAAAACGTTTTCGATTAAAACGCGCATGGGCGGCGTACTAACGCTCCATGGGCGTAACACTTAACGCGGCGTAGGCTACGTTTTAATGAGACCAATGAGCATTGGGGGTAAGAACAATATTATTTTATGCGGATTACCGACGTATTGAAACTTACTACGAATGGTTGTCGTTAAATTTTATTAGGAGGTTGTTGGCCGGGAATCAATAGCTGTATAACCAATTTTTTATTTAAGCCAGTTTCATACCAGAAATAAAAATACAAATTGCACCATTGTATAGCACTAGGCCCGCAAGAAATAAGGTTGTATTGTATACAATAGAATAATGTATTTCTGAAATCAGGAATGGAGGAAAGGAATGAAGTGAAATATGTTTTTTTTTTACAAAATGTATTATTTTAAATACGTGTTTAAAAAAGATTGTAACTGGTCAACAACAAGGCGCTCAACCGCCAAGCCAACCAGGTTCCAGTCACCCCTCACGAATTTTGTCATTGCTTGTTATCTACCCATACACAGACGCCCTCTATTAGCTTTCTTCTACTAACTCTATACGAGTGAAGTTAGAAGTCCTAGTTTCTAATACTAGGTGGCAGAGGAGTTTGTTTTTTATTTTTACTTTTTTCAGTATTTTATATTTATGCATTTTTATAAATTCCTTATTAAAATACCAGCTAGATCCCGGATCCCTACCAGCTTTTTTAGCTTCCGTACATCACAGTCTCACTTGTAAATAAAATTATTTCCAAGTCACTTGCTGACTTTGAGATGAGCTGTATGAACGGAGCTATTGAAGCTTGGAGAGAAACTTGTCCGAATGTTAGCTTACCATCCAATCCAAAATCACAAAAGAATCGGGATATACCAATAATATAAATTATTCAAAATGATCTTTTAATCAGATACGAGAAATCACGCGCGCCTCTTAGCCACATACGAATACGAATCTGGAGCTTGGCTTAAAGCAATACCTTCACCTCATCTAGACACTTTACTTGATCCGGAATCTACTCCAATTGCTGTGGCGCTCCGATTCGGGGCACCCATATGTCGTACACACAAGTGTGTTTGCGGTAGCGACGGTGTTTACGGGCTTTCTTGTAGCTTGTGCGCCGGTCGTATTTCACGTCACAATAAAATTAATTTCATTTTTAGTAAATCTCTAACAACAGCAGGCTTTTCAAACATTTAAGAACCCCCTGGTATCATACGTGATGACGGCCAGCGTCCAGATGGCATGACACTTGTGCCGTGGAAACGAGGACGTGCCCTGATTTGGGACGCCACGTGTATAGATACAGTAGCCCCATCACACGTGCAGGCCTCCTGTTTATTAGCAGGGACAGCCGCGGTACAGGCTGAAAATTTAAAGCGGACCAAGTACGCCAGTGCTCCTTTGAATTCTTAGGTTTTGCAGTGGAAAGTTTCGGCGTGTGGTCGCCCGGTGCAAAGATTTTAAACAATGTATTTCTAAAATCTTGAAAGAAAAGACCGGAGAACGGCGCGCCGGATCTTTCTTACTTCAAAAAATAAGCCTGGAAATTCAAAGGGGTAATGCCGCTGGCGTTCTCGGAACTCTACCACTCTCTGCCGGTCTAGAGGAGTTCTATCACCTATAGGACGAATACCTCCTAAACTTACCTTAATTTTAATAATATTAAATACTTATTGTAATATAATAAAAAAGGTAATAAATAAATGGCACCAGGAACATAGTCTTGTATTTGTATAGACACACAATTTTGACTCCGTGGTGTTGTCAAACAACTTTTTTAGAACATTAATTGAACAATAACTGATTGGTACAGGATCCATTAAGTAAGCTTCAGAAACTAACAAATGTTATAAAAGTTGTATGTGTATGTGTATGTGTAGGTATGTGTAGGTAGATTAATCCCGTAATCAAAATCGCTTCGAGCCAGAACGTTTTGTATTAGTCTGATTAAAAGTTGCTCGCAATTTAACTCTGTCTAACATCGGGACTGGAAGTCGGATTGGCAACTGGTAAAGGATTTAAATACAGAACGCTAAAATAATCGTATTCAATCCATACTAATTATAAATGCCAAAATAACTGTTTATTCGCTTCGCTGTTTGTTTGTTACGTTTTCACGCCGAAACCGCTGAACCAATTTAGATTAAATTTTGTATGGAGATAGTTTGAGACTCTGGAAAGGACATAGGGTTTATCACTTTTCGACATAGCTTTAGAGAGTACAGCAGCGTGTTTGTGTTTTAAGGCTCTCTTAGGAAGAAATATTAAATACCTACACCAGAGGCTCTACCATAGGTTTGCGCATTGTAGCAACGTAACGTATTTGTATACGTATACGTGCACAACAACCAATAGGGCCGCATTATTCAATCCTGTTACCAAAAAATAAAGCGATCTTATTGGTTGTTCCTCACGTATACGTAAATGAATACGATACGTTTCTACAATGTGCAAACCCATGGTAGAGCCTCTGGTGTAGGTATTTAATATTATATTGTGGTCGCAATGGCGTTTATACCTATAATACCAATGTCACATAGTTTTCCAAATTTATCAAAATGAGGAAAGAAACATTTGAAGTAAACTACAACTCTATCAGTTTATATATATATATATATATATCATCACGGGTGCCTTAAGGCATCCGAGATCGCCTAGACGGCCTCAGGGTACCCAGCGGGGGTATCCTGAGGCCGTCTAGGTGTTTAATCCCAGCACGTTACCAAAAATAAAGCGATCTTATTGGTTGTAACTCACGTATGTATACGTAAACGAATACGTTACGTTTCTACAATGCGCTAACCCATGGTAGAGCCTCAGATAGGGAAAAGTGTTATGATTGAGGGAAAGTTGGGTATATTAAAATGATTCAACTGAAATAAAATATTTTTGATTTTATTAAATTTTCACCAAAAAAAAAAGAAACTAATTAAGGCACCCGAGATCGCCTAGACGCCCCAGAGTACCCAGCGGGGGTACCCTGAGGCCGTCTAGGTGTTTCATCTCACCTCGTCGTAACCGATGGTAAGAGTCTACACCGAACGAGTAGCTAGCTCGTCGCAATGTTTGGGTAGACTCAATAAATACAATAAATAACCCACCATAAAGTTTAATAAGTACGTATAGTGAAACTGAGACCGATAGCTTAACGTTCTCTCCGAGGCACTATAGTGGTGTTGTTAAATAAATGTATATATTTTTTAGATTAAAAACTCATTGGTACCGATGTTTAAACCAGGGACCTAAGTGTTTTTAAGTATAAGGTCTGAGCGATAGAAAATCACTCATTTTAAATTAAATATAAATTTAATCTATTTTATGTGTTGCATTGCAGTGGGCAATTTTTACAACCAAAAAACAAAAGATATTATTTTGACACGACAATAAAATAAACTGACGTTTTTCTTCTTAAATATAAATCTTCATAAAATGTTGTGACTAAGGTCGCAACAATCTCCGAGGCCTTGAAAATAACTACTCTTCAATTTTTACTGGTAGAGGGCATAAACGATTGATAGCTTGACGCAACACACCTTTATGAATTTTCACATCAAAAACTCTACATTTGTTATCCGATACTGGATATGTTCTTATAAGTTCCCAATTAAAAAATGACCTGGCGTTAAACAAGATAGATCAACAGGGCTTGAGGATAAAGGAGTTAGAGGCCTGGATTTAAGTATGGACTCGATTTGAGCAAATAATGTACCAAGTTCTTCGAAAGTAAAGTGCGTATTTCCAACAACGCGCTTCAAAAAATATTTTGCCGACTTCACGGCCGATTCCCACAAACCTCCGAAATTCGGCGAGTAGGCAGGCGAATCCGAAGATTGCAGGTTCGTGTCCTGTCACGGTCGCCAAAATGAGCGATAGAAAAACACTCATTTTAAATTAAATATAAATTTAATCTATTTTATGTGTTGCATTGCAGTGGGCAATTTTTACAACCAAAAAACAAAAGATATTATTTTGACATGACAATAAAAAAAACTGACGTTTTTCTTCTTAAATAAAAATCTTCATAAAATGTTGTGACTAAGGTCGCAACAAGGTCTAACCAACTCGCCAACACGTATATTTTTAATGACTATGTCTATTGGTATTGAATCTGTGGTGGTAACAAAATCGGTGGGTCTTAAAGTTATTCCCCTTACACTTGTCTACATCGAACAAGTGGCTAGCTCGTCGCGATGTTTAAATAGACTCAATAACCCATCCATAAACAGTTTCATTGGTACCGGGGTTTGAACCACGTATACGTATAAGAATACTTTACGTTGCTACAATGCGCTAACCCATGGTAGAGACTTTGGTCGATCGGCCTAGCAAAGATCTTCCTCCCACCTAAAAATATTAATAGCTACCTGTTTTATTTAGTTATTTATTTAAGCATGATACGACAAGATGTAGCCATTACATTGTTGTAATAGGCTTAAGGTCCACAAATTGAGCTATAATGAATATATCTATTGATATTGAATCTGTGGTGGTAACAAAATCGATCGGTAACTCTAAAAGTTATAGAGTCCTGCCTCCCCCTAAACAATGGTATAGGTATTTCCTAAGTAATTAATTATTAATTTTGTTTAGACAGAGTTGGTTTTCCGAAGTCCATAACGGACAGCCTGATTCTTGGTAATATCAAAATATATTAACAAGAAAAGCTACATGATCCAAATTCTAAGAAATTAACAAATGTGTCTAGGCATTTAGATTAGAATATTATTTATTTATTTAATAAATCCTCGGTCCGGATATTTTTTTAAATATTTTTCGGACATATTTTTGATTGGTTGAAGTGATAACAGAATATGGCGGCAACGAACTTGTTTGACATTTCGTTTTATAGACCATTTAAGGCACATGGCTATTCCATATTTTATTAATAGTTAGTATATTCATGTTAGTAAAGTTGGAATAGAATTTTTAATTATTTCTAACTGCTCTAATATATTTAAATGCAAACCTTTCTTTTGGTTGGAATGTAGAATTTCGAATTTATTTATATCAAATTGGTGGTCTGCAAACATATTTTAGATACAGACCACCAATTTGATATAAATAAATTCGAAATTCTACATTCCAATCAAAAGAAAAGTTTGCATTTAAATATTTATATAATAAGCAGTTAGAAATAATTAAAAATTCTATTCCAATTTTATTAAATGACCAAATTAACATTTCCAGCTCTCCAATTCTAAATTTATTTAAACCCACACCCATGAACCATACCAACCAGTCCTGAAGATGTCTCGTTAAGAGGCGAAACACGTGTCGAAGACTACAGTGTTCGTTTGTTGGTGATATTTCTTTGTGTTGTTACATGTAACAAATAATTTAATACACCAACATTATAAGCGGAAGAAACTCTATAATCATTTCCAATTTTAATAATTACATTTTTTAATTAAAAATTATTGGTACACACCGGGGTTTGAACCAGGGACCTAAGTGTTTTTATGTCTAAGGTCTAACCTACTCGGCCACCACGTATACACTATAATATATAGTGTAAAAACTTATATTTAATTTTCATAACACCTGTCTGCCACTTAGCGTTCCCATAAATCCGTGCTTAACAAGTATATATTCAATTATTTTAACTGCTAGTATTACTTTGTAACTATCTAATTATTATTTTTTTGTTAATATTTTACATTTTATTTCCTTAGGATATACGTGATGGCCGAGTATATACGTGGTGGCCGAGTTGTTTAGAACTTGGAATTAAAAACACTTAGGTCCCTGGTTCGAATCCCGGTGAGTACCAATGAGTTTTTAATTTAAAAAAAAAAATTACATTTGTTTGACAACACTGCTATAGTGCCTCAGACAGCACGTTAAGCTGTCGGACGCGGTTTCACTATACCAACTTGTGAAACTGTTTATAGATGGGTTATCGAGTCTATTCAAAACATCGCGACGAGCTAGCCACTTGTTCGGTGTAGACTCATACCATCGGCTACGACGAGGTGGGATTAAAAACCCATCCGGGTACCCCCTGGGGCCGTCTAGGCGGTCTCAGGCGCCGTAAGGCACCCGTGATGATATGTATGTATGTATTTCCTTAGGTACCTATTTTTGTTGACTTTCGTTTTCAATTTTAAGATTACGATCGTAATCTTATTTTTTAATGGAGCTCGGCACGTTCATGAATGGGGTCGATCAATACATTGTTGTTTAACAATATTGATCGCTTCCACTATGCCGGCAATGATTTGGTTACATAATTGGCGGGACAAAGACGTACTACGAGTCTATTTTAATATCCTAGCACCTTCAACGTCAAATCAGTCGCCCATTTCGTAATCGCATCAACAAAGGAGACTACCACCTCAACAATAAATCGATGCAGTAGTCACCGGCAAATCGTGAACCCACAGACCAAAACCGAAACATGACTAGGTCACTTGATAGTTTTTGCATCTGTATGGGCGGCGGTAACTAGTCCGGTCGGCCGGCCTAGCACAATTATTAGAGGCCTTCCTCCCACCTAAATATCCATACTTATATTATAAATTCGCCAGTGACTCTGTTTGTTGGTTTGTTTGTTTGTTTGTTACGTGTTCATGCCTAACTGGCTAAACTGATTTAGATGAAATTTGATATGGAGATAGTTTTACACTCTGGTAAGGACATGGGGTAAACCTACATTTTCTACAAAGATATACAGGGTTTTTAAACACATCAGATAGAATAAATGGGTCTATGAAGAAAAGTTGCATCCATGGCATAAAAAATTGTACGTTTTTCTGTACAGTTTGTCATGATTTGGGTGTTTATAAAATACTAGCTATGCTCGTCCGCGTGGAATAGTTATTATTTGATCAAATACAAATTCATTTATTCGTTGGTTTATAGGTTATACAGATGTTCACATAATTGTTGGTCCTCTACACACGGCCACTTTAATGGCGTACAAAAATATTTTTATACACTATTTTGACATTATTACAAACTAAAATATATGGTAAAAAAATATGTTATAAACTATAGATATATAGTTTATAACATATTTTTTTACCATATAATGATATACCTGTTATGTACTGTTTATACTTTTATTAATGTCTACTGGTTAAATAAAATGTATTTACTAATATTAATTATATGAAAAATATTACAATTATTGTCAATATTATTATTTTATTAACATGGATATAATATTTATTATTATTATAAAAATTAATAAAGCATTAAAATCTAAATACCTAAAATAAAAATGACCAAAAAAAAAACCCCCTATCACAATTATAATACCTAAATAAAAGAAAAAATATATATATATATATAAACCTACATAAAATTAAATTAAATAAAAAATTTCGTCCAACCCCGACATAGCGCCAATAGTCCCAAGGACAGATGCAGCATTGCCACGTTGTATAGCCAGACTAATCCTTTGTGCCAAAAACGTACTCGAACGAGTATCTCCAGAGGTCTGGATCAATCGCCGGCCAATAAGGTCCACCAACTGACGCGCGTCGTTGCTCCACGAACCGAGGGTCTCCACTGCAAAGGCAGAGAAAACAAAACTGTCTTGTATGTGGGAGTATTTAACATGTTTTGCATTCTCGGCCTTCGCGGCGGCAGATCCTGCGATTCGTGAAGAACTGTTTAGATTAGTGGGGGCAAGGGTGTCTGTGCACGTTGAATCCCATACAAGTGATTTACCTTGGCACCAGGGTACCAACGTCATACCGTCGGGCCTTTTCCCATCCGATCGGGAGACGCCTAAAGGTTCAAGGGTACTAGGTATATTAATTGATGCCAAGGATCGCTTGAGGATCTCATTCAACTGTGCATGGCGAGACATTCTGCCCGCACTTCTTGCGCACGAAAGTCCGTGATGACCGTATTGGTCGACCATTGATCCGCAGACACATTTATGAGCTTTACATATTTCGGCACCTACTCGCAGTCCTACGGAGATCCGCAGGGTGTCCCGGTCCAGAAGCGTACCTAGAGATGGTGATGGATACGCTTCCAGCCAGAGACCTGACTCCTTCTGTTGAACTGCAAGTAAACGAGCCTTGTCCGAAACATTTATTGAGGAATGCCTAGTCCACCAAATTTAACTGGCTGAGTTGCCTGAATCCATGAATTTTGTTCCAGTTTTATATTTAATATTTTTTCTAATGAAATTTTACAAATTGCATCAAATTTTTCTAATAGTGATAAGTACATCCAAAACGGGCATGATCGTACATAAAATACTAGTCTGGGTATACAAAAGCAATGACGCAGTAAAAATAACGCTATGTGAGGTTGGATTTGTTCTAAACGACTTACAAAAAATTAAAATTTATCCACTTTATCATCTATTAGAGACGGCAAAGCCTCGCTTTTTATAGGACAGCCAAGTAGGTATAAACTATTGTTGTCTAAAGGTTTTATTTCCGGCAATATTTGTTGTAAGTTTTCAGTTATTGCAGAAATTTCTTGTGGCGAGTTAGAGCCAAAGCAGTAATATTCACATTTATTTGTATTTATATTAAGGCCTATTTCGGAAAATTTGTCTTTAATAATTCTTATGTCATCTAACACTGTGGATGGTTTACCAATCAAGGTACCATCGTCAAGATACCACAAATTTAGACTGCTATTTAAAGATTTAATAATATTATGGATCGATAAGCTAAAAATTGCAGGGCCTAAAGGATCACCTTGTTGGCAACCTTTGCACGATTGTATAATATTATTTCCAAAAAACAAATTTGAATTATTATGATAACATTGCCAAAGATAAGGGTATAAATTTGGAATTTTTTCTTTCACACAATTTAGAATATGATTCCTATTAATTGAATTAAATGCATTACATACATCGAGTTTCACTAAAACTTCAGATGTTTTAGCATTTTCTAAATAAGTGCGTACAGTGTGCACGGTTACTTCGCATCCTGCAGCAGTGCCAAAACCTAACTGTGTCGGTCTGAAGTGGTTTCCTAGAGATTCCATAACACTGTGGCATGCTACTTTAGAGGCCAAACGACGAAAAGTACAACCTATCGCTATAGGTCTTACACCCCCATCTTTTTTACGCAAAGCAAACAAAGAAGCCCCATATAAGTATTTTTAAAAATCTTCACATATTTTACCCGAAAACATAAAATTAGGCTAATCGGACCCGGAAAGCTACAGGTTCCTCAACCTAGGTGATGTCAACAACATATTTGGGGTGACTGAGGTGTGAGGTGAATAGCATTGGGGAAGACATAAAAGCTCTCATAGAGTCGAAGGGTTTAACTGATGTGAAAACCCTGGTGCCAACACCAAAAGCAATAAAATAAGAAGATCCGTTCCTCGTGCAGGTGCGCCGATTTCAGGGTATGCGGAGGTAGAGACAAGTAGCACTCAGTTGTATCTGTCGACCCCGCAAAGGATCTGTCGTAATGATAAACAATATAATCATAGGTGAACTAAAGCGCTTTTATTTCTACTTTGTCTTGGTGTTTGTATAAACTTAATTAAAAACAGTGAAACGGGGACTGACAGCTTAACATCCGTATATTGTCAAAGAAAAAACTAATTTGTTCACAGCGGGAATGAACTGTACTTAAGTCTAGGTTAACGAACCACCATATTGTACTCGTATTTAGAATCTAATTAGTACTAATTACTATAATAATAAATAATTAGCATTATTGAAATTATAATACAAGATATAGGTCAGATTTAATTTGGTAATTATATTAGGTAATAGATAAGAAGAAAAATAATAAAATTTATTTCAAAGCTGCTTACTTATGTAGGAGTTAGTACTTTATTCTTCAACATTTGGTATTATTAATTTATAACCAATAAAATAATTGAAAAAAGAAGCTATAAGAATATTAATTACAGTTCATATTAGAAATAGTAATTTAATTTCAGATACCACGGCCTTACCGTCTTTTGATAAAATGATGTATCGTTTCGTTATTAAAATTTAGAGAATTTTGTTACTTTAACGTTTCATGGTTGATTCCCATCGCACGTTTTTCATCACAGTTTCTCATTTCTGAGTGTTATAATAGTCAATATATCAAGATATTTTCATTTATTATCGACATTTTTTTATCAGTTATCACTTATGATGGACGAAATGCGACCTGCTAGCTTGGCCAGAGGACCATTTTCAAGATATCTGGTGATCAGAGTACGTAAAAACGGTACTCACCTTACTTAAATTCTGACAGTTAATTTTTACTTATATGTTACACGACTTCCCATAACCAGTATTACCTTATTTATTTAAAATAATTTATTGCCCGAAATATGCGAACTTAATGCCTTAGGCAATTTCTACCAGCTAACGTTTGGGAGAGTGAAAGATTATGCTTAGGATGTAAAATCAAATAAAATAACAATTCAAAGTCAAATTCAAAAATATTTATTTCATGTAAACCTTTACAGGTATTTATACAAGAAAAACTATATTTAGTATAAGGTCTAAGTGTGCGCTTGGTTACGCTCTTGCATACATAAAATAAATAGAAACCAACCGAAAACACACATAACAAACCAGTGTAAGACTAGGTGGTTAGCTGGTTCCATTGACCAGTCCATCGTTATCTGCCACCGAGCCGACCAACCTAACAGAATATATATACGCTCCAAATATCCACTATAAGTAATAATTAATATAAAAGTACAAAAATGTATCAATCAGAGCGCAAACACTGACCGCATGTTGGTCCCCCAGAGACACCCCGGTGAAAAAGGTACCAGCAAGTAAAAAACTCTGGCGTTCCACATATGTACCTGACCATCAGGAGATATGCTCATTTACTAGCTTATAATTATAGCATATGATAATTTACCCTCATCCTGCTGAAGAGCACGATTAGAACACCCCATAGCAGATAAAACATTTTGCAATATAGAAATAGTACAGAATCACAAAACACTATAGCCCCCCGATGCCCGCGCCAGTCTATCCGACAATTTTGTGAGACCTCCGCTTTTAACATAATAATTAAACTATGCGTGTCCAGCAGAGATCCAAGGCCCTTACAGCAGCACCCAATCACGAACGTAACGTATGTGTCAGCCATCCTCCTGCTCAAACAGGCCCTTAGGGTGCAGACCAGAACCCGGCACACGCACCACCACTGCAATGACCTTCAATGGAGAGGAAATCCGCTGGACACATCATATTACTAGGACACATTACTAGGCCATATGCATTATAGAATCTGAGACACGCACAAACATCGAAAACATCGAAAACGGAATTTAAAGGATATCTAGCGAATAGTATATAAACTAATTAAATATTACATGTAGATACTTAAATATACATACAATACATATACTACTTATATAAATCATACAATATTATATATTTACCTTACAGACGCTTTCAAGCACTCATAAAACTTAATCTTACTTACAATCTGAATTATTTACACTATTTTTATGATATAATAAAGTTCTAGAAATTATTCGTGAAGCTGTAAGTCTCAGCATTGCTAGAGCCAGAAAAGGATTATCAACAAATGAAAGTCTAACTACTTTTGTAAAGGAGGGACAACTCAAGAAAACTCAAAGTAAACCTTTCTCAATCCTGGACAAAGCACAAGACTGGAAAATATTCATGGATACATTCAAAATACATTAGAAGATTCCAGACGAACTAGCAGTTTCAGCCTATAGACCAGACATACTGTGTACTCTTGGTACTTGAAGAAAGTAATACTTATATAACTCACCGTTCCGTGGGAAACAAACATACCTAAGGACCACAACATCAAGTCGAACAAATATTTTGATGTCACAAACGAAATTACTAGAAACGGATTTAAAACTCAACTTTATGCAGTGGAAGTTGGTGCAAGAGGAATTCCAGCAAAGTCTTTGCACCGTCTATTGAAGGATCTTTGCCTTCCGAGATCAGCCGTCGAAACTTTTATAGAGCGTGTTTCCAAGATGGCGCTAACAGGATCATATAATATTTGGTTGAGTAGAGAGGGTAGTAAGCACAGTGCAGGTGAGAGTTCAAAAAGCCTTTAAACCTACTTCGCGGTCTCAAGTCCGGGAACGCTGCAGTTCATTCCCCTGCCTTACAACCACGGTTGAGCCATGGATAGCTAAGGACATTGTCTCTCTCTGTTACCCAGATAATTATTTTAAAATATTACAAGAAGGCGGACCGATCCAAGCGGAGAAACATCTCCTAAACCCAATTTTAATACCGTATTGACTATGAGCTAGAATATGGCCAAACTAGTAGGTAGGCATACCATTACAGTAGGTACGTACATACTAACTTTAAACACATCAGAAAATAAGTGACGTCTGGCGGCCCTGGGATCTTGAGCTATATTGTTCTGTAATTAGTAATGATCGGTAATTCGAGTGTATATCCAATAAGATTTTATTTTATATATAAAGAGTCCTGAGAAATCTGATATTTTTTATATGAAAATATTTAAAAAATATTCAGAAACGCATTTTATTCTCGGGAAAAAGTGAAATTTTGTTATCATTAACCACCTAGTCTTACACTAGTTGGTTAAGTAGTGTGTTTGGTTCGGTAGTATTTTTCATATTAAGATTCCCATTCCATCGCGGTTCAGTTCTAAATCTGATTTTGAGGTATAATAAATATTTGTCGTTATTTTGTTAATGAATAGCTGCCTAACCAAACGCACTCTAAGACCTCATTATTAAACTTTTTTTTTGACAATTCATAAATATCTGTAAAGATTTACCTAAAATAAATCGTCTCCATTCCTGGAGTTTGTAGGTCTTTTTCTAACGTGACCGTAAAGAGTCAAATATCGTGCTTCGATAATAAATCATCATCATTATCATAATCAGCCGTTGGTCGTCCACAGCTGGACATAAGCCTCTGCTATATATTTCCAAAAGGGCCGGTTCGAAGCGGCTTACATCCAGCAAGATTTCCAAAAGGACCGTTTGGAAGCGGCTTGCAGCTAGCGAGTTCCTTAAAAATCCATCCAGCGATAATAAATGCTTACAAAGTTTTGCCAAACAATAAAGTTTCACTAACAGAAAATATTAAGTTATTTTTACATGTAAAAGTTAAACAGTAAAAGTTATTGAACTCAGTTCTCCCTGCGGCTGTTTGAGTGGTCTCAGTGAAGTAGAATATATTAGACGCTCATATTTCGATAAAAAGACGGAGTTCAAAGAACTTTGTGGATGTGGGATTTGAGCAGATATAGACATGTATAGAGACCGTCTAAGCTAAAACTAAACGTGCCCCTACGCACATTACATGTGTATAGAGACGCAATTAATTGAAGATGATTTGTGATTATTGTAAGAACTCTTCCTCCATGGTATACTTATAATAGAAAGGGTTGGAAGACATTGTAAAAGGACTTTGCCAAAAGGTACACTAAAAACAAATAAATCCCTGTGTGAACAATTTTAATTTAATTGTAAATGTAATTGTAAGTTTTTAATAATAAAGGCTATTATTATTATGACTTATGACTACAAATCTCTGAAACTGAACGGTTTTCAGGAGACTACTGCATCGACTTCTTGTCGAGGTGGTAGTCTTCGTCATTGTCGCTCCCCATTTCGTAGATACAAAGTTACATGTCGTGCTCCAATAAAAAAAAACTGTAATTAGAATATGTAGATGCAGTTCATGAATAGTCACAATCGCAATATATGACACGGAGTCGCAAAAAAAATTCAAAACGCTTTGACTTTTTACTAGCACGAATCCCCAAGCCAAGACTTCAAAGATGTGCTATAAAATAAGCAGACATTTTTTTATTGAATTATGTCAGCATGGTTGCCTGAAGATTTGTCACATTTTTGTAGGGTATTATCGGGTTATTCTCACGATAGGCCTTAGCCCAAAGGTTTTAGATTAATTCGGAAAAGTAGTTATTAAGGATTATGGTTATTATGGGAAATTGTGAATTATGGAACCATGTGCATTGTGGAATTTAATGACAATTTAAAAAATTAAAATTATGACCATTTTTCTCTATTAACAATTTTCCTATATTTACCATTTTTACATAATGACAACTTTTCCACAATATTCACGTGCCCTAAGCAAATTTTTCACATCTTCCACTTTCTTATAATGCATACTTCCCCTAATAAACATTTTCCAATATTTCCTACATTTACAGAATAAGTACTTTTTACAATTTCCATATCCCCATAATTCACTCTGTCATAATACATATTTTCCTAAAATTCCCAATTACTTTTGATTCTACAGCCAAATTTTAAAAGGTTTGCTTTTTCGGCTTCAGGGGCCTAATAAATAAATTGAGTATCAACTGGGTTTCTTATTTTTACCATAGAAAATGTGTAAAAATTTGACTTCTATCCAAATAATAAAATATTCGATTCATTTAGTGAATCAGGCCTTAGCTTATATGTGAAATATCCATGTACTGTCCCGCATATTAATTAATATTACATACACATTTTAAAATAAAACAAGTGAATTACCTAATACTCCAAAGGCTGATTAAGTTTCATAACAATATATTGATTGGTATCTTAATTGACATATTTAGATCCAATCCAATTGTCCTGAATTCTGGTAATAAGCTTATTGAAGGATAATATACTAATTAGTGGGTAGCGGAAGGATTAATATAATGGTTTGATAAACGTAAATAGGCGAGTCTTCATTTAAATTGTTTCAATACACCAAACTTCTCATAAGTAGTTATAGTCTGTCTCGGAATAGAGTCTGTCGCTTTATTGTCGCAAAGTATATGACGAGCATCGTAAATCGCCGTGCGTACTAAGTATCGTGGTACGAGGCACGCAGTTGTTGATAATCGTAAATCGCCGTGCGTACTAAGTATCGTGGTACGAGGCACGCAGTTGTTGATAATGATAAGGTATAAAGGAAAATAAAACTGGTGAATTAAAAGATACCTCTAATAAAGCGTGTGAGCGGGAAACAAAAAAAAATCTTGCGCGGAAAACTTGGAAAAAATACAGTTTTTGCTATAATATTTTGAATTTTACAACAACGCTAGGCCATGAATTAGATCTTATACATATACATAACTTATAAAACATATAGCTTTATAATCTGCTCTATATTGAAGTAATAGGAAATATAGATAAAAAATGGAGGTAACTTTGAGATTTTTTTCTATCGAGGCAACTTTATACTATATATTTTCAAAGAGTTTTTAACAATGAGTTTTTAATTTAAAAATTTATGAACATTTGTTTGACAACACCACTATCACTATAGAGGGAGCACGTTAAGCTGTCGGTCCCGGTTTTACTATACCAACTTGTGAAACTGTTTATAGATGGGTTATTGAGTCTATTCAAAATATCACAACGAGCTAGCCACTTGTTCGGTGTAGACTCATACCATCGGCTACAACGAGGTGGGATTAAAACCCCTCCGCTGGGTACCCTGGGGCCGTCTAGGCGGTCTCGGGCGCCGTAAGGCACCCGTGATGATACATATATATTTTCAAAGAGCCAGTTGCTTCTAAATATCTTGTATTATTACTATGTTTTTGTATATATTTGTTGGGTTTGAGGTAACCTCATAATCAGAGATCTAGATTTCAGATTTGCTTTATGAGTCCTCTAAAGCGCGGCGCCGCCGGATGGACTACAAATAATTTGCGGACCGCTATGTGTAATGAGTTAAGAAACTCTGATATATATATATTTTTATGATCTCTCGGCGAACAGACTTTAGGTGGAAGGGATGTCTCCATAATTTCACTAGGCCAACCGACATATCTTGTTACCACCGCTCATTTCAGGCAAAAACCGTCAAGTGACCTAGTCATGTTTCGGTTTTCAGGAGACAGAGGATTGATTTCTTTCGATGAAATCTCCTTTCTGGGTGCGATTACGAAACGGGCAGTTGATACGACGATAAAGCAGCGAGGACATTCAAATATACTCATATTACTACCGGTGGACATTAGACAAGCTCCTAACAGGGGTATCTTTAAGAGACTAGTGTATAAACACTTTCTGAATGTGTGAATGTGTCTTCTCCTTTTTATTATTCGTTTGGGCCCACTCTTTCATCTCATCCTGTGTTTCTGCTTTAAATAATTATTGTGCTATGCGTAGTGCTGTTGCTGTAATATTAGCTATTTTATTATCATGATATTATTTAAACTGTAGTTCTAGGGCCTTAGTTAGCCAAGAACTTGCTAACAAAATGTTAAACTTGCTTCTTCTTCTTGTTGCTAACAAATTAAGTCACTGCGCAACTGATAACAAGGTTAAGCAGATGACAACAAGGCCGGACCTGGGATGGGTGATCGCTTTACATAACGAGGCAATTTCATCATAAACACCGCAACAAGCTTGCCACTTGTTAGGTGTTGCTTCCGAATACCATCGGCGAAATGTGGACGGGTACTCCGCTGGGTACTTGAGGCCGTTTCAATGGTTCTCGGAAACCAAATAGGCACCCGTGATGGTATTTATTATTTTGTTTGCTAACAAAATGTATGGAATTGACGTTAGGGAATGACGTGGCCATTGAATCAAAATGTCATTTCCATACATTATAACGTTGCACATGAATTATTAGCTATCTTGTAAATTATAAACCACAAAATCATCTGTAGTGCTCGCATTCATTTAAATCTATATAATAAAAAATATATAAAATGTTTCTTTTTGTTTAATTTAATTTTAGTACGAAATTTTGATTGTTTGAACATGTTTATTGTCGCCATCTTATGCATTGATTGGTTATAATATTTTTTGTTTTCACATTTTGTTATTGGCCATTTTCTGTTATCATTTGTAGACAGGCGATTTTAGGCCTTAGATCGTAATATTATACTTCCATGCTACGGCCCCATGATTTCTTAAGTATATTACTTATTTCATGTTATTACTTTATCTGTAAATTTCTTAGCAAAATTCGCCGAAGTAATATCTAATATAGTTTGTTGTGGTCGTTAATATTGCGAATGGTTGCCATTGAAACGTCAAATTGAGACAGAATTCCCTGAAAAGAATAATCAACTTTTTATTTACTTGAATTTGGTTTGTATAGTAAATAAAAGTACGAATTCTGTTCGCGCACTTAGGGTTCCATAGAAAAATTGAAATTTTCAAAGTTTTTTAGGAAAAAAATGTTATCTCAATTATTTAAGATTGAAATTATGTTTCTTTACAATTTAATTTAATATTTTTTGTCGAAATTATTACGTTAGTTTTCTATATTATAAAGAGAATAGAGTTTATTCTTTGTTTGTTTCGGATAAACTCAAAAATTACTAAACTGGTTTAAAAAAATATTTTACTAATAAAAAGCTATATTATCTATCATTGAGTAACATGGGCTGTATTTTATTTTCGATTAGATTTATTTTTAATTAAATGCGCAGGAGGAACCGCGGGGCGCAGTTGCTTAGTAAATAACTTTAAAACTAGCTACTTAAAATTAAAATTACTTGAGGTCTATAATATGTAGTACATAATAATATATTCTAGTTTTTTACTTTCTACCTCAAATGGTTACATATACAATATTTTATTTCAAATGTCATAGTTTGGACACTTAGAAGAACTACACACACCTATAATACTAACATTTTTTTTTTCAACCGGTTTTCGAGATATCAGCTTGGACAGAGAGACTTTTTAAAAAATAATAATTTTATTTAAAAAAAATCAATGTATAAGTACAAAACTTCGGGAATAAAATAAAATACATGTAGGTAGGTAATGAAAAACAAAATTAATGTAACAAAATTGTGTAGTAGACAAGCCCAGCAGAGCTTTCGCTTCATCGAGCGCGGCAGTACGTTACATCAGCACACTGAGTGGGAGCCCGCGTCAGCTCGGCTTTGCGAACTCGCTCCCAACGCATATGCGCGCCGTGATTGATAGCCCATTCAAATAAATGGAAAAGCTGTATAAATCATAAGGGGATACAGTATCCATACTAGTGAACCTGACTTAGCTACCATATTTAGTTATGCATGAAATTCAATTTAGTTATCGCGCGAGCTCGCCAAAGCAATTTATAGGTAGAAATTGAAATGCATTTAATTTTTTGTTATGACACGTTTTTTGGAGCATGTGGAGTGAAACATTACGCGGAATAGCATAGGCGTTTTAATATACATTTTGAGTGAATAATAGATTTTGTTATGTTCTATAGTTTTGTTGTAAATTGAATTGGGGTTATTGTTGTATTTGAAATTTTACTCCTACATTGTAATGTTTTGTTGTTTGTCAGAAATTATAATTCCACCTTATTATTTACTTTATAATCTAAACATAGTACTTAGTTTATATAAACTTATTTTTAAATATGTACCCTTGCCTATTAGGTATAGGTACTCGTAGTTTTACGACAAGTCTTAGTCTGTTTCCTGTGCTGCTCTGTTTTATGTTTTGAATTACATTTATTAAAGCTTAATCTTCATTTGCCATCCTAAAGGTGTCATTTATTCCCTTTTTCTTCTTTCCACTTTCCTCTTTTTTCCTACGCCACATTTAATTTAATATTCATGGTTACTTTGGAAGGTTTTACTTTGATCTTATATGATGCTCTACTGATCTAATCAAAAACTTTTCCCATGGAACCATGTATCACAAATGCCTTCTCTATACAAACAAGGAATGTTAAAATAATAAATTTGTATGGAGAAGCCAATTTTTTTCCGATACATGCTTCCACCGGTAAAGGTTATTGATTTGATCAGTAGTGCCTCGTATTAGACCAAAGCACAACCTTCCAATGTCACCTATATATATATTTTTAGAAAATTTACATTACAATACGACAATATAATATAATTTTGACTTCCGGAAGGCATTTGACAGAGTGGACAATGACATACTGTTAAGAAAGATGCTTCAGCAGGCGTTACGCCGCAGTTACTTAAACTCTTCGCTAACTATTTTCAATCGAAAGCAGTATGTCCAGTATAGAAACTCTAGGTCTGCAAACTCTTTGGGGTGCAAGAGCTAGAAAGAACTTAGGATGGGTAATGAGGTAAAACGAGACTTTTCTGACCCTGGAACCCTGGTAGTGTTGTACAACTCCATATATGTCCGGAGTATATATTAAGGGGAAAAGGTAGTATGCCTACTATATTACATACACCAATTATCTCTGTTTTTACCAGATAGGTACCTGCGCGCGTGCGGCCATACACTATTTGCAGATGTGAGGTCTCGCACACATCTCTTACAAGTGCACCATTTCTCCCCGCCCAATCAGTTTTCTGAATAAAATCGTGCAAAACTGTAAGGAGTTTGATATATTCGCTTCATCTGAGACTGAGACCAAAGCAGTTGTCCTGAGGTACTTGGAGCCATTATAATTTAAATTATTGTATTAGATAATTCATTAATTAAATTTTTCTATTAAATAAATAAATAATATAAATAAATATCATAATCAAATATACAAAAGTAAATAACAATGCTTCCAGATTTTTCAACCTATATATTTATTTTATCCTCCAGAAAATATATTTTTAGAGCAACGTCTAAAGTACAATAATTCAAGAGGATGCTTCGCGTAACAATATGTCCCGCGATGTTCACTGTAACATTAGTCTTCGATATTCGTCCACAAATAGTCTTCGTATGGTACCTCCCATAAATCTTGGAATCTATTCGCCCCGTTAAATTGGACGTCCAAAGCTCTCATTCGTTCGATTCAGCAAATATCTATTGGCAGCCTCGAATCTTCTCTCCGAGAACTTTGTAAGAGCTTCGCTATGATTTCGATAATTTAATTTGAGAACCCTTCAAGAATCCCTACAAAAACTCTTTTCGTTAAGCCTTCTCAAATCTTTTTAAACTTTGTTAGGTAATCTGCGCGACCCAGAATTTTACGAATGCATATTAAATTTTGTAATTTTATTGTTAATTAATAATTTTATACAGCGTAGAACAGAATCCAAAAGAATTAAACCCTGTTTCGGATATGAAACAGGGTTTCAGGAATAAAAGTAAAGAGGATACTAAAAATTAAATTTCAGACCAATTCAAAAATTATGTTTTTTTTTTTAAGAACTAACGGTTTCAGTTCTATGTAACTACTTACATTACTATAGCAATGGATAAGTAAATATAAACATAGGAAAAAAGTCGCTAATTCTGTGTCTTATGAAATATATTGTCATTTAATATAATGAATATATTAATATAATATTTAAATTAATATAGTAAATATGCAATGGACAAGCCTGAAGAATACGGCAACATAATTCGGTTTTAGTCTGTGGGTTCACCGGTTTTCCGGAGACTACTGCATCGATTTCTTGTCAAGATGGTAGTCTCCTTTTATGGTGCGGTTACGAAACAGGCGATTAATTTGACGATAAAGCAGTGAGGATACGATTCGATAATGATTTAGTGTCGGTATTGGAAAAAAATATAAATATAAATAATAACGTTAAAAATAAAATATTCATGCCTATTAAACACAGAGGACTTGGTCTACGGAGTCTTAACGATTTATCATTACCCGCTTTCTTGTCCTCTTCATACAAAGTTCTGAGTCTAATTGATTAATAATAATAATAATAATAATAATTCATTTATTTCTCACAAAAAGCTTATTAAAATTCACAACATTCATTGACACAAAATTTGTGAGACTGGAGCTTGAATTAGGCACAAAGCCTGTGTCTCAGGTCTCCAGGATCCCACCCTTATTCACAAATTATACATTTTATCAAAATTTTTATATAGATTAAAATTTTAAAACAATAAAATCATACAGACATGCTAATGTAAATTTAAAAAGTAAAATAAAAAATAAGAAAAATAAAAAAACATAGGAAATAAGCCGCAATACGATTTTTTTTATAAATTCGAGAATTTGTGTGGATGTGGTGTGTTAGTGAGTGTGTTATGTAGTGAGTGTGGTGAGTAGTGAGTGTGGTGAGTAGTGAGAGTGGTGAAGTGTGTTTATCTAGTGGAATGGGTTTGACATTTATTTATAGTAAGTTAAGAGCTTCTCCGTATCACTGTAATCCAGTTCTTTTAGCCAATTGGATACAACTGATTTAAAAACAATTTTAGTGTGAGGGTTAATAGATATATTTTTATTTATTTTATTATATAAGAACCCCCCTAGGAAGCAGAAATATCTCTGAGCAAAGGTTGAGTTGAATTTAATTGAAGGGCATACCACATCCTGCCTTCTCCTTTGAGACATGAAGAGAGGATCAAGTTTGAGAGATGAATGCATTCTTGAAACTACATGTAAAATAAACAATTGTCTAACAGTGAGGACGTTACAGTTTCTGTAGAGTTCAACAGTGGGAAAACGGAATGGAAAAGAGAAACCGACCTTTAGAACTGCACGCTGGGAACGTTCCAATCGTAGGAGTGTGGTCTTAGCAGCACCACCCCATGAGGATATGCAGTACGACAAGAGAGACTGACAAAGGGCATAGTACACAATCCTTATGATATTTCTATCAGCAACGTGACGAAGGTTTCTAAATACATATATAAGTTTTCGAGTTCTTTTTGTGAGCAAATCGATATGCGGTTGAAAGTTCAGTCTAGAATCAATTTGCACACCTAGGTATTTTATAGTGTTAGTACATTCCAGTTCGGGGCAAGTGCAAACACCATCATTGGGGATAGAACAGGAATGAGCAAACAACCTGTGGAAGCCGTGTGTTGTATATACGGTACGCATAGAAAAAGCCATGTACTTAGTCTTGGCTGCGTTCAATGTCAGAATGTTAGAACGAAGCCACTGAGTGACAATATTAAAGCCCAATTGAGCATAGCCAAAAACTTCATCCCATGTATTACCGCTAAATAGCAATACCGTATCATCGGCAAAAGTAATTATCCTACCGTTTTGTAGAGAAAGGTCGCACAGGTCGTTTATATAGGTAAGAAATAATGTGGGGCCCAATATGCTGCCCTGAGGCACGCCATAGTTGACAGGAACACACTCACTAACCAAGTCGTTAATTCTTACATACTGGACCCTGTTAGTTAGATAGTCGGAAAAAAGATTTAGTTGGTTACCCCGTATTCCCAAGCTCTCCAGTTTGGAAATAAGAACAGGAACAGAGACCGTGTCAAAAGCCTTGGCCAAATCTAGGAATATTGCGATGGTTTTCTTTTTACTATCCAAATTTCTTACCACATAATCAGTCAGTTCATGAACAGCGTCACCTGTGGATTTACCCGCACGAAAACCAAACTGATTATGGGACAGTAATTTATTCACCTCAAGGAAGTTGGTAAGTCTCTTATTTATAAGTTTTTCTAAGATCTTAGATAGGGATGGCAGGATCGAGATCGGCCTATAGTTATTGACACAATCCCTGTCCCCACTCTTAAATACTGGCACAATTTGAGATTTTTTAAAGATATTAGGAAAGATACCATAGGAGAAAGAAAGATTAAAAATGTGAGTAAGTAAAGGACTAATTATTTTTTTATGAGTTTTAATAAAGCTGGAAGAGATACCATCGTAACCGATAGCGCAATTATTTTTTAAGGATATTATAATAGAATTGATTTCACTTTCATCGATTGGGAACAAAGCGAAAGAGTTACTGTTAGTTGGAAGAGAGGAGGACAATGTAGACTCACATGATGATAACAAATTGTTAGCAAGAGTTTTACCCACGTTTGCGAAAAACCTGTTAATACTATTCAGTGAGTCAGCAGGAGGAACCGAAGGATGAATCAGATCAGATGCAGATGCGTAGGACTTGGTTAGATGCGTAACGTTTTTAATAGTTTTCCATAGTAATTTGTTATTAGTACCTGCCCGCTGAAGTTGATCCCTCTCATATTCTCTCTTTACTCTCTTTAATAAGTTAGTACAGTAACTTCTATAGCGATTATACGATAGTTGAACGATTTGATTGTTGGTGTACTTTTTTGACTTCTTAAAGAGAGCATCCCTGTGACGCATACAACGCAGTAATCCAGGAGTGATCCACGGTTTAATTATCCTCTTCCTTCTAGAGATATAAACAGAACGTGTATTAGAAGAGATAATAGTTGTTAGAGAATTTACTAAGATTTCGCTTGCCAGGTTGCAGTCATTAGTTTTATAGATTGAATCAAAGTTAAAGCTCTGCATCGCAGCCGAGAGGCTGGTATGGTCTGTTCTTTTAGTGTATGATTTAGCAGGATTATTCTTAATTATACCATTATATAGGCATAGAAGAAGGGAATCGTGGTCTGTAAGAGTGTTTTGAATGATTAAAGTAACGGCACGAAGTTTGGTTTTAATCAAGACGTGATCCAGACAACTACCAGCACGAGTAGGAGTATCATGAGCGGGCAATAGACCATGAAATGCAGATAAATTTAGATATTCGTCCACACGTTGATCCTTACTGCCATCTTTAATATCAATATTTAGGTCTCCTATAATGATTAGGTTTCTAAATTATATTCTATAAAATAATCTAACGGTCAATTTAGATGCAGGACTTGTTGGAGAGGCACGACAGTTGTGCAAAATTTAGCTCTAGGACAAACCAAACCAATAGAAAAATGTATTAAAAAAAATTGGGACACACCAATATTAGAAATTAAAAAACATTTATTTTCGCAAATGTGTAATGATAACGACAAAGCTTGTTTTTTGGCAGCCTGCAGTAAAGACTCAGGTGCATTGCTTCAAGCCATTCCCGCAACTGCATTAGGTACCTTATTAGATAGAGAAACTTTACGTATTTCCATAGGACTTCGTTTTGGATTGCCTTTATGTATCTCTCATACCTGTAATTGCGGTCAAAATGTTGATATATATGGAAGACACGGATTAAGCTGCAAAAAGAGTGCAGGTAGATTTTCGCGTCATAATACCCTTAATGACATCATCATCAAAAGAACATTAGTTTCATAAAAAAATCCATCAATTTTAGAACCACCAGGCATTAGTAGATCTGATGGTAAACGTCCGGATGGCCTTACACTAATACCATGGTCTGAGCGAAAATCACTGATTTGGGACGCCACTTGCGTAGACACCTATGCGCAATCATATATTTCGGTTACATCTTCGATCCCTGGTTCAGCCGCTTGCATGGCTGAGTCACGGAAGCGGCTGAAGTACAGGGATTTACTCCAAAATTACCACTTCGTAGCATTTGGGGTCGAAACATCTGAATGCTTGGGATCTGAGGCTGGCGAATTTATTCGGGACCTTGGAAAACGAGTATTTTTTAGAATGTGGAGACCACAAATGTTATGAATATTTAAAACAAAAAATCCAGCGTATTAGGTAATCTACTAAGTGGCGCCCCTCTCAGTGATTTTTTCACTTTAATTTAATTATAAATAATAATATATTTATATTTAGGTTCCATTATTTTGTAAAATATTTCCTCGAATAAATTTGTTTAATTTGTTTAAGAAATAGAGTATAGAAAATATTATACATACACACTAATACTCACTACATATACATACATATTATAAATTATGTTAATAATATACATATATATATATTATATATATATATATATACATAGGTAATCATATTTAAAATTATAATCATAATTACCTTCCTAATTAAAAATTTTTTTTTTTACTTTATTATGGCTTGGAAACAAGTCCTTCAGCCAATTCAATTTTTAAATACAAAATTACATTATTCTGTGCATTCTATTTGTTGAAAAATCTATATTTTCTAACGTTACCTACAAGAAAATAAATTGAGTAGGTATGTAACGATTGCTTTAATAACAGTAATAAATCAAACCCAGCATTAGGTTTCAAAAAAAACCTATCACGGCCCTTCCTCGTATTCGCAATCAAGCATTCGCCACTCCGCTCGCCTGAATTGCAGCAGTAAAAATAGAATTTGTGATTTATGATTCGTAAGTAATACTTAAATTCAATTTAAAAGGTGACCTAGGTGACATGAAATGTTTTAGAGGACGCCTGAAATGTTTGGGTCTCATGCTAAAATATAATCCAAATAAAAATAAAAAAAGAGATTATATATAGATAGCGATCTATAATATATTTTTTTTTTTTAATTTATAGTAAGATTTGTTTATGTAATAGGTATATTTAAGTTGTTTATTTATATTTTTTTTTTTTTTTGTTTTAGTGTATTTTTAAATAACTTTAATAATGTAATGTATTAATAAAAAATAAATCATAATATATAGGTACTATTATTTTTCTCCAAAAATAAAATGTCATAAAAGGTATTTTTATTGAATTCTCAAAATTACGCAATAATTTTAATATAAGTATTTATTGTTTCTTAGATTATAAAAAAAGGGTTTGAACCAGGGACCTAATTATTATTTTTATTTTTTTAGGATCATATAAATTTATCTATTTAAAACATTAAATATTTTTAAATAAAACTATCACACAATGATGCCTAAGTTCTTAATATAGTATTTCATGTTTCATAAAAAACGCAACCAAGTAGAATAAGTATGTGTGTATTAAAGATTTCGTATTTATTATAAGACAAATGTATGGTCTTCTACCCTTCAATCACCTTTTTTTAATGTTTTCTAATACTTTGTAGAAGATTTTCACAAAACGAAATATGGGTTAAATTGCACAGAAAATTTTAAAAATCAGAAGATTTCACTATTACTATTTTTAATTCGCGCATTTGATGAATGTGAACTTAATAGACAGACAAATAAATAGAATCATAAAATCAGAAAATTAAAAAAATCAGAAGATTCCACTATTACAATTTTTTATTCGCGAATTTGATGAATGTGAACTTAATAGACAGACAAATAAATAGAATCATAAAATCAGAAAATTAAAAAAATCAGAAGATTCCACTATTACTATTTTTAATTCGCGCATTTGATGAATGTGAACTTAATAGACAGACAAATAAATAGAATCATAAAATCAGAAAATTAAAAAAATCAGAAGATTCCACTATTACTATTTTTAATTCGCGCATTTGATGAATGTGAACTTAATAGACAGACAAATAAATAGAATCATAAAATCAGAAAATTAAAAAAATCAGAAGATTCCACTATTACTATTTTTAATTCGCGAATTTGATGAATGTGAACTTAATAGCTGTTTTTATTGTTATTTTTGGATAAAAATAAATAAATAAATACCATACTATTTGGCTCCCGAGAACCGTTTTAAACCGCCTCAGGGTACCGAGCGGAGGGATTAACCCGGTTCATTTCGCCGATGGTATTCGGAGACAACACCTAACAAGTGGCGAGCTTGTTGCGATGTTTGTGATGAAATAGCCTCGTTGTATAAAACGGTCACCCATCCCAGGTTGGCCTTGTTGTCATCTGCTTAACCTTGTTATCAGTTGCACAGTGACTTAACCACTAGGCTGGGGCCGCTTTTTGGATAAATATACTTAAATGTAAAAAATATGCAAAGTTTTATTTTTATTTCCATGTGCATCTTTGTACATAATTCGCGGTGGTGGCGGTATTTTTTTGTTAATAATAAATACCACGTTGAAGTTACGGGCACCAACTAGCAAATAAATAAATCCCAACAACCATAATAATAACAATAATAATAATAATAATAACAATAATAATAAAAAGCCACAAAGCTGGCTTATAGAAGTATTAAATATATATAAGATACATCCAACAATCATATTATTTTTACAGTCACACACACATACACATATCTTCACGGGTGCCTTACGGCGCCCGAGACCGCCTAGACGGCCCCAGGGTACCCAGCGGAGGGGTTTTAATCCCACCTCGTCGTAGCCGATGGTATGAGTCTACACCGAAAAAGTGGCTAGCTCGTCGCGATGTTTTGAATAGACTCAATAACCCATCTATAAACAGTTTCACAAGTTGGTATAGTGAAACCGGGACCGACAGCTTAACGTGCTCTCCGAGGCACTATAGTGGTGTTGTCAAACAAATGTACATATTTTTTTTTAAATTTCAAACTCATTGGTACACACCGGGATTCGAACCAGGGACCTTAGTGTTTTTAAGTCCAAGGTCTAACCAACTCGGCCACCACATATATTATTACAGTCAGTAATGAAAAAATGGAAAACAACTCTTAAAACTAATGTCCTATTAAACACGCCAATATATATTCGCAGAGGTATTTTCCAAGGTGATGCCCTCACTTCACTATGGTTTTATATGGCACTGAACCCCCTATCAAAATTACTTAATAACTCAGATTCAGGATTCAAATTGAGTCATAATAACAGCAGCTCTATGCTAACCCACTTTATGTATATGGATGTCATAAAACTTTACTCAAACTCAAAAAATAACCTTTATACATTAACAGGGATCACAGAATCTTTTTCGCGTGATATTCAAATGCAGTTTGGAATCGATAAATGTAAAATACTTTCGTTAACTAAAGGTAAAATAAGCAATAACTTAATATATACATTAGAAGATGGAAAAATCATAAATTCATTAGATAAATTCTCTACATATAAATACTTAGGCTCAATTAGAACGAAATAAATATAAAGACGAAAAAAATATATTAATAAACAAATTTAAGTTTAGACTTAACCAGATACTAAAAAAACACATTTAAATTCACGAAATATTATAAAAGTAATTAATACTTACACCATTCCTATTTTAATATATTCTTTTGGAATTATCAAATGGGCACAAACAGAACTTAAAACGTTACAACGCATAATCAATATACACCTTATTAAACACAGAAAACACACCCAAAGTCGTGCATTTAAAGACTAACACTACCACGACGTGAAGGAGGAAGGGGACTAATTTTATTGATATACCTACAAAATTTACATAATAAGCAAATCACCACTCTAAGAGGCTTCTTTGACTACAAATCTGAACATTCCGAACTACATAGACTTATTACAAATTTAGACAACAAAGCTACGCCATTTAATTTACAGGAAAAACACACCCAACTCAATGAAGTAATTGTAAATTATTAACAAAAACTCAATATCTGGGCTGAAAAAGTACTCCATGGGAGACACTTTGCTGACTTAAATCAGTTACATGTCGACAAAGATGCGTCGAACCCGTGGCTGAGGAGTCGGCAATTGTTTCCCGAAACTGAGGCTAGCCATACAGGACCAAGTAATCGCTACCCGCAACTACATGAAAAACATCACTAAACGAACTGAAATTACAACAGACAAATTTAATGTAGACAGTGCCAAAGTGAGTCAGAAACAATTCAACATATTACAAGTGCTTGCAAAATGTTATTACAAACAGATTACAAACACCGCCATGACCAAGCAGCCTCTATTATACACCAACAACTGCTCAAAAAATATAAATTAATTAACGAAATTACACCATATTAAAAATATAAACCTAAAACAATAATAGATACAGATAACTACAAGATATATTGGGATAGAACTATAATCACAGACAAAACCATTCATTATATTAGGCCAGACATTACAGTTCATGACAAAACAAATAACACAGTTTTTATTATAGATATAGTACTATACCTAACACATACAACATACATACACTATTACCCAAAAAATAACGTAATATAAAGATCTTTACATAGAAATTAAAACTCAATGGAAAGTCACCAAAGTAATAATTATCCCTATAGTACTATCAACCACAGGTGTCATACCCAAGTATTTACACGATAGTATTAAAAACATTGAACTTCCTCCTTCGATTTACACGCAGTTGCAAAAAGCAGTAATACTTAACACATGCCGCATTGTCCGAAAATTCATAACAAATTAAATGTTTCACCCCCTATTGATGAGCTTGAGCGTAGCTCCGCCTCAATAGTATCCGTTGTTATTTAAAAACTCGTCCTGGCTTTTGTGGTGCTTCAGCGTCGAGATCCCTGGGTACCCAAGGGATGCAATAACTTCGATGTTGAATCAAAAGCACTAAGCCACGTAATTGGAACCATGTAATATTAACAACACACAACGCGACAAATCTGAATCACTTTAATATACTAAATCGTTAAGCTTTAGTTAGTCGCTATCGACATAATGTGATTGAAATTTGTGTTCTCGATAATTGACAGACGTACTCTTAATTGGATTTTCTAAATCTAAAACTGTTTGAATCGCTATTATAATATGAAATTTAATTAAACATAGGTATTTATTGACCTAAATTATCTATAGGTAATTGTAAATTTTGTTAATAGAGTAAATTTAATTTTGTAATTTCTGTCAAACTTTTTTTTTTTTTAAGATCAATGATTGTTGTTTTTCTATTCTTTTAAATAAATTAAGAGTTATAAATATTAAAAAAAAAACTGTTTATAATAATAAATGTGTTTTCTTTTACAAAATTAATGTTAATTTTTGCACGGTATTTGACTTTGTATTTACTAATTACATGGTAAGGAGACCTAAAAAGTCCATGAATGGAATACATTGTTGTTAAACAGCATTGATCGCTCCCATTATGACGGGTAAATGATGCGGTTACGAAATGGGTGGTGACATGGCCTGGCAGATCAACCCTGCAGACATTGTTTAGGTGCATTTGCCAAACAGACGTGAAGTGTTGGTGGAAAATCTCTAATTTTGTAACTTTTCAGACACTAACGATTTTATAACCGTCCAAAATAGTTAAATTTAATAAAACATTGATATACCTCTAGATCTACGTCGGCTTTCTTAACCATTGAGCCACTCTTATCAGCAAGGCTTTAATTATTAATGTTCTTAAATAAATACAAAAATAAATTGAACCGGTGAAATTAATTTAAAAGTCAAGCGACTAGAAAAGTGGGTGCTCTCGCTTTGAATAACAAATTAGAATTCAACGAAAACAGTGATTTAATCTAAAAGCTATAATAAGCTATATCACGCGAAGCCGCACGCGTGAAAATTTTAAAGCCCATAACATTAGGGATAAAATCTTATGTTTTTCAGCTATATAGGTATTTATTGCATTAAATTTTTCCATTAATATGGATATTATATTGTGCTATAAAAGCGATTCTGAAATGTAATTCACTGATGTTTATTTACAATTTCTTTAAGCAAAGTTCGATTCGAATCCCATTTAGATACATCGCCTTCAAAGATATAATTTAAAGTATTTTCTTTCCAATGATGTGGAAATCGCTTTGCTGAATGAAAAGCAATTTCTTTATGAAAATACGAATTCCATAGGTGTTATCCTCACACCTAAGTGAAGATAAGGGACTCAGTGGTTCGGTCGTCATCGTCACACCTAAGTGATGATAAGGGGCTCAGTGGATCGGTCGTCACCGTCACACCTAAGTGAAAATAAGGGCCTCAGTGGTTCGGTCGTCATCATCACACCTAAGTGAAAATAAGGGGCTCAGTCGTTAGGTCGTCATCGTCACACCTAAGTGAAGATAAGGGATCAGTGGTTCGGTCGTCATCGTCATACCTAAATGATGATAAGGGGCTCAGTGGTTCGGTCGTTATCGTCACACCTAAGAGAAGAAAAGGGGATCAGTGGTTAGGTCATCATCGTCACACCTAAGTGATGATAAGGGGATCATGGTTCCGTTGCCATCGTCACACCTAAGTGTTGATAAGGGGCTCAGTGGTTCGGTCGTCATCGTTACACCTAAGAGAAGATAAGGGGCTCAGTGGTTCGGTCGTCATCGTCACACCTAAGTGAAGATAAGGGGCTCAGTGGTTCGGTCGTCATCGTCACACCTAAGTGATGATAAGGGGCTCAGTGGTTCGATCGTCATCGTTACACCTAAGAGAAGATAAGGGGCTCAGTGGTTAGGTCGTAATCGTCACACCTAAGTGAAGATAAGGGGCTCAGTGGTTCGGTCGTCATCGTCACACCTAAGTGAAGATAATGGGCTCAGTGGTTCGGTCGTCATCGTCACACCTAAGTGAAGATAAGGGGCTCAGTGGTTAGGTCGTAATCGTCACACCTAAGTGAAGATAAGGGGCTCAGTGGTTCGGTCGTCATCGTCACACCTAAGTGATGATAAGGGGCTCAGTGGTTCGGTCGTCATCGTCACACCTAAGTGAAGATAAGGGGCTCAGTGGTTCGATCGTCATCGTTACACCTAAGAGAAGATAAGGGGATCAGTGGTTCGGTCGTCATCGTCACACCTAAGTGA
Source organism: Monopis laevigella (assembly GCA_947458855.1). Lineage (NCBI taxonomy): Eukaryota > Metazoa > Arthropoda > Insecta > Lepidoptera > Tineidae > Monopis > Monopis laevigella. The sequence continues at coordinate 19,675,273 of OX381587.1, forward strand.
AGATAAGGAGCTCAGTGTAAGTGAAAGGTCCTCATTCTGATTTGTTACGTCTTCCATTGGACAAAAGTAAATGAGAATCTTCCCTAATTGGAATTGTAAATGAGTCCGGAGGCGCTTTCTTGTCGGTTGAACGCCCGCTCCGCCATCTCAGTAGAATAAACTGTGATGATTTCATTTAAATTAATTCTGCACAGTGCGGGGCGACCGCGGACGAGAAGTTTAAATTGAGACATCTTAGAATCTTTGTCGTTTGTACCAAGTTCATGCTCTACTTCGCAATGTTCCCGTTACGACCTTCACTCGGATTATGTTTTTTTCAGCTTCGTTTTAAGAGCTCGCTTTTTGCTTCAATTTCAATACGATGCGAGGCTTCAATTTATTTCAGTGGCTTTTTAACTAAAATATATTATAATTAATTAGGTGGGTATTTTGTAGGTATTATGTAGGTATTAGTTAACGTATAAACGGTAGTGTATTCCCAAATAGATGTAAGTGTTTTATTATTATTTTTGTTGCATTATATGGAAAATTATATATGTGCATTATTATTACAGGTAATTTAATATGGAAAAACAAAACAATTATTAAGACCTATATAAATATAATAGGTACTTAAAATGTGGTATATTACATACATATCATTACGGATACCTTGCGGCGCTCGGGACTGCCTAGACGGCCTCAGGGTACCCAGAGCAGGGGTTTTTAATCCCACCTCGTCGTAGCCGATGGTATGAGTCTACACCGAACAAGTGGCTAGCTCGTTACGATCTTTTGAATAGACTCAATAACCCGTCGATAAACAGTTTCACAAGTGGTTATAGTGAAATCTCCGAGGCACTATAGTGGTGTTGTCAAACTAATGTAGGTACATAATTTTTAAATTAAAAACTCATTGGTACAGGGATTCAAACCAGGGACATAAGTATTTTTAAGACCAAGGTTAAAACCATCTCAGCCACCACGTATATACTCGTACGTGAACTAGTACCTCGTTAGCTTAGTGGTTGAAAGCAGAAGTAAATAGGTTTACATCAATATTTTTTTTTACCTTTATAATTTTGATATAAGAAAATCCCGCTATATTGACACTAATATTTTGTCAATACGGGGAACCACGTAATGCCAACATTTGCAATACCTATCGATAAAAATAAAACGTTGGGAAAAATAACAGCACATTTTCCTTTCGTCGTACCTTTAGAGAGATCGTTACGAATGTGAGATTCTGAATGATTTCATCCTGAAATGTAAGTCTGAAACATGAAGCGGGCGGTTCCGAGCTCGATGGAATACTCGACAAATTAGATTCATTCGCAGTTGAAGACGTTTCTTTCACATAAAACAATCAGCAAAGTATAAGCGGGATTTTCGAATTAATTCCCGTTCAATTGAAATTCATTTGCGATCAGCTTTGACCGATTTGAGTTTTCCAGTGATTTCAATTTGAGTTTTTGTTTGTGTTGTGGCCATGTTTATTTCCTATGTAATGTTTTGTAATGAATTTCAATTTATAAGTTGAAAATGTAAATAAATGTTTTAATGAAAACGATGTGATTGCCTTTTCAGTTTTCAGTTCATTTGTTATTATATTTTCGAATACAATGAGTTTTTAATTAAAAAAATTATGTACATTTGTTTGACAACATCACTATAGTGCCTCGGAGAGCACGTTAAGCTGTCGGTCCCGGTTTCACTATACCAACTTGTGAAACTGTTTATAGATGGGTTATTGAGTCTATCCAAAACATCGCGACGAGCTAGCCACTTGTTCGGTGAAGACTCATAACATCGGCTACGACGAGGTGGGATTAAAACCCCTCCGCTGGGAACCCGGGCGCCGTAAGGCATCCGTGAAGATATATACCTATATGTTATTATATTTTATAAAGTATTTAAATTGTAATGAATTTATTATTTATTTAAAGTTTATGATAATACATTTGTGTATTTGATTGTTATTTTATCTAGATGCTACCCATAATGCTCGGACCAGGTAAAAGAGAAATTATTACAAAGAATGCAAGCAACTGACAGTGGACATCGTAGTAAAGACCGAAAAGAGCCAGGCTCTTAATTTTTTGATAATTATTTTATTTAGGGTAGTTTGAATAATAGTTCAGTTAATAAAGGAGATGTAGGGTGCAGGGACCGTGAGCAGGCAGTGAATATACTCCTGGTCCTGGCGTCTAGGAATTGAGCCGGAGGATTGGGGGTACGAAGAAGATCCCAGGTTTTGATTTATCGTTAAAATCTCGAAAATGGTGCGTTAGAAAATGTCTTATATCAAATAAAAGCTCATACAGTTCTGTAGAAATTTAATTTTATATGTTCTCACGTACTCTACATCCCCTTTTGGGCAATTTGTAGTCTAGACTATGTGTTTAAACCCTAATTGAATTTTCTAATCTTATTGTACTTTTCACCAGTAAACAAAATATATGTTTAATATTTTCTATGGTTGTTTAAAGCGAAACATTTTTTTTAACTTATTAATGCGTGCGAAACCGCAGCTAGTATTTTTTTAAACCCATACTATGTTTAACTGTACAGAAAACCGTACTACGTACGAGTGGAAATCGAACCCACGATCTCTAACAAAACATCTTCCCAAATAAAACTTTATTTTACAACTCTATAAATAAATCCTTGCTGTAATAAAAAGACCCGTGAATGTATTGAATAAATGAAATGTAACAATAACTAGGCAAGTCGGGAGCTGTTCACTCAAGTTGCGACCTTCATCACGGCCTGACGAAGGTGCTGGGATCCCTTGAAATTGCTTGTCCGAACTGCTTCATCCTTTTCATAAAAAACTATTTACATATTTTTGTATCAAATCTTTTTATAAACCCTAGAAAATATTGTTAACATATGTTTACTGTTGAGTCTATCATGTTTGACAAGAACTTTAGAAAGTACATTAATAAGATTTGAAAATTTAATTTGGGTTTTTTTAAACATATAGGCCAGGCTAAGAATGGCCCAAAAGGAGGTGTGGAGAATGCGTGAGACGGTTGGGAGTTTTTAAAAAAATATATGAGCTTTTAATTAGTTTTTTTTTAATTTGTGATGTGACTGTATATCTACCTGTTGGTAAGCAGACCTACAAATTCCATGATTGGGATCGATCAATACATTAATATGGATGTATTTGCATTTTGCGACGAGTCTATTTTAATATCCTTGCTGCTATATGGTCGAGTCCTAACCATAAAAGGAGACTACCACTTCGATAAGTAAACGATGCAGTAGTCTGTAGTCTACGGAAAACCGGTGTAAAACATGACTAGGTCACTTGACGGTTTTTGCATCTGTATAAGCGGTGGTAACCGATCCGGTCGGTGGGCCTAACGAAGTTATTGAGACCTTCCTCCCACACAAATTTTACTATAACTAATCAAACTTCGACTTCGTTTTTTTTAATATTATTTCAGGACCTACGTTGTTGCTCTTATTGTTATTGTACAGTTTTTTTAATCCACTGATTAATTACTATAATTCAGTAATTTTATACAGGGTGAATTTTAATGGATATACTTTGGGCTAATATGAGGTTTTTCTGATCAAATCGAACAACTTTTCCCATGGAACAATGTGTTTTTTCATTTGCGACACATGTTTCCCTGGAAAAAGGTGTTCGATTTGATCAGCAGAACCTCATATTAGCCCAAAGTACATCCTTTCAAAGTCACCATGTATATTAATCCACAAGTTCAAGTTCGCTTAACAGAGTGAGTATTCGATAATAATTATCATGGATTTACATTAGTCTGGACTAGAGAAACTGACAAATTGTTTGGTTAACAGTAATCTTGTCCATTGTAATTTATATTTTTTCACAGTATACCTCTAGTACATACTCCTGGAGAAATTATTGAGCCAGGTCTGAAGAAGCTGTAATGTAGGGGTCCACCAAACAGCTTCATTTGATCCAAGTTTGTCAAGTCGTTTGGATCCACTTTTCAACACAAGTGGCAATCCGATTCAGAATTTGTGTGCTTTGTGTACTAACAAGTTGCATGCCAAGCATGGACGCGTTCTACTTTTCGAACTTTTTATCTACCCAATTTGGCGTAGGTAAATCAATCATTATTTTTTTACTGAAGCACGTCATATGACCTTGTATGAAATCCATGAAAGGGGCCAGTATATACATTGTTGTTTGACAGTATTAATCGGTCGCACTATGGCCGGCTAAATGATGCGATTGCATCAAAGACGATTTTTTTATGAGTGCTGGATAGTTTGTTTCGTAACCGCACCCTGAAAGGAGACTCCCACCTCGACAATAAATTGATACAATTATCATTAATGCAATATAACTAGGTCATTTGGCGGTTTTTAGTAATTATATTTCATAATAAATTCGCAAAAGGTCACCTACCTTAGTTATAGAATAGCGGGGCACCGTAAAAGTCTGCGTTCTCCATACAAATTAGTAAAAGATGTATATTTTTATTTGGCAAATTAGTAGGTATTATTTTTTTTTAGACTGCATTACTATGAAAACTGTTTGATATTTAAATAAACATATTTATAAGATAATATATATTATTATTTGTTATAGCTCTAATTTTTTAAGCAACTGAAATTATTTAAAGATTCAAGTTATTTATGAGTGCCTAAAAAGTTGATTCACCCGTTTTCATTTTTGACGTAGTGGACTAAGATTTATTTATGTTAAACTATTCATCGCTCGCTATTTTTGAATATTTTTAGCACTACCGCATCAAAGTCAAAGCGATTTAGGTTAGCGTTTTTAGTTTCCACTATAGATTTCAATTCATTGTTATAGACTTTCATCTCCGGTCAACCACAGGGCCTATTGTTAAGATCAACATTTCCAGAACGGAAGCGATCTTACCAAAAACCCTTCCATTCCTGCTGCGTTGGTTTACAAAGAAACCGCATTCAAAAATAGCGGACAATATTGAGTTTTCCACGGTTACAGAAAGAGTGATATTAAAAAAAACGAATAACGGTAAAAAATTTTTTTATATAAATGTCTTTACTATTTTATATAAATTTTAATTTAGAATTCTAAATAGAATTAAAGATAATTCAATCTATCTTCACTCTAGCCAGCATTGAAAGCTGTAATTTCATAGGTAAGAGCCTAATATGTATATTACATACACTTTTCGTTTTCAAACATCACCTCTTTAAGTGGCTTGTCAAAACTTGTTCTCTTATGGTATTCCCATTTGATTTATGATCCTGAATATGTCAATTTCCCGTCACTCTCTCGTGATTTATTCGGTCATTTTTCTTAACACTTTTTCTACAACCTTTATGTAAAAAAGTTTTTCTTTTCAATTTATTTCACTGTTGGTAGTCTGCTAAGTAATACTTGGAAATCATTTTAGGCATAATTTGTGAAGACAAAACTTTGTTTCAAAGACACAGATAATTATTTTAAATACGTAAGTGAATTTTCTTGGAGAGGATAAGATAACATTATTATTTTACAAGAATTAAAATGTTTAAATTAATAATAATTTTGTAAATACATTTAAGAAAATTTAATTTGTTTCTTGGAAAAGATTTAAGCTTTTAGTTTTGTAACTACACTTAAAGTTTGTAGTAGTGAATCGGGTACTCTATGCTAATATTTGTAATTTTCTGTTCTTTGAAAAGCTATTAGCAACAAAATCAATAGGTATTATAGGCATTTACATACGATTATAATATTGTTGCTACTAATTTCGTAAAAAGTTGTTTTATATAATTTTTATATAAAACAACTTCTTCTTCGTCGATTGGTTACTTACCTTTCATTTAAAATAATTATTTAAGGCGTGGATATGGTCGGTGAAGTTGGTCGCCTTGGTGGCTCCCTTGTATGACAGATAATGATTGACAGGTCAATGGAATCAGCTAACCACCTAGTCTTACATAGTTGGTTATGTAGCGTGCGTTCGTTTCGGTAGTAGTTTTCATATTAAGATTTCCATATCATCGCGTTTATGTTCTAAATCTGATGTCGAGGTAATAAAAAATATTTGTCGTTATTTTGCTAATGAATATCAGCCTAAACAAACGCACTATAAGACCTTATTGTTGAACTTTTTTTTTACTATTCATAAATATCTGTAAAGATTTACACGAAATAAATGGTTTTGATTTGATTGATTTACATTGTAGCTCGGAATATTTTATTCTGGATCCGATTTATTTTAAATTAAACGGCGGTTGAAACCGCAAAGCTATGCCTCTAGTAATTTATATAGATATAAAAAGCTAATAAATCGACTAATTAAAGCTTTAGGGTTAGATACAAGTCTAGAGAATTACAGTCCTTAAATCTGACAGTGCGCAATAAAAAAAATCTATTAGCTTTGTTTGCCAATACATGTTAGTTATTGGCGATCATGTTTATGCCTGATTGCCGTCATTACAGTATCGTTGTGCCACATTCACATCCACGTGAGATAATGTGTCGTAACATTTTATTATAAAGGGTCTAAATGTCGGCAGATGGCGCTTCGTGAATCGCTATACTTCCGCATATGAGCCGCAATCTGCCATTACGTTTTATGCATAACTGTCCCGAAATGATTTTCGCGGTGCCATTTGGCAAATAGAAATACTTTTCAAATTGCTTTATGTTTTTAGCACTTAGCGTAAAACAGTGAGTTGTTAGCTGAATATTTTCTTTTGTTGTTTTAAGGGTTCCAATTTTTTTTTAAAGAATTCTCTCTTATTTGATTGTTTCTTTATTTCTTATTGTATTACATCTTCGAGATTGAATGTATTTAGGCACCTTATTTATCAAAAATATATATGAAATAGGAAGTTAAAAATCCGGGTCTGACAGACCTACCAGGCACACCATGTAAATTTTTATCTCCAGGCATGCCGAGGGCTTAGGAGGCTTGCTATAAGTGTGGTAGCGGCCAAATTGCTTGTCAAAGTTAAAATCAGATGTGTCTAAAATGAACCGATATTCGCTATTTTGCAAAACATGTTTACTAATAAAAAAAAATATCTTTTTTTGTAATTTTGACAATGTAAAGTCTTTATCCAGAAAATATTATTTAGTTTATTTTTTTAGTTAATTAGAATTAGCCGGTCTCGGGTGCCGTTAGGCACCCGTGATGAGATGTATGTATGTAATTAGAATATGTCAAAGGATCTGCGCCTTTATATATACCCCACATAATAGAGAAAACGAGGATATATCCCAATTCTGCAGATTCGTTCTTCCCAAATAAATCGTCTAGTTTATAGTTAGAATAGTTTTTTTTAATGCCTTGCACTGTCTTATTTGAATTTGCAACGTTTACAAATCCTAAGTGACTCACACAATAAAATGCATTAGTATTTATTATCCACTTTATTTGTGTTGGTATAAGCACCTATTTATATGTGTAGGTTTATATATTTATATAAATATGCATACTTTTATTTATTTATATAAGAATGTATCTTGAAATTAAGCACCGGGCTTTTTTTTGTACACATATCTGCTTTTATATTAATGTTATGTTAGATAACTTAAACCTAAGGCATTAAGTTCTCCTCTGTAAAGTATTTAAGTAAAAAATTAAAATATTTTGACTTATTATTATATTACAAAATAGGTGTCCAAATTACTTCAACTTTTATACTAAACTCACGTTTTAGACCCAACACTTGCCTAAAGGTATTTTATTTGCATAATACGCCAATAATTTGCAATTATTTTAGTAGATAATTTTAACCTATAGGCGTATACTATGATAATTTATTATTCGCCCGTTTTTTTTAAATTATTCCGTATTCACCCGCAAAGTTTACCCGAAACATGTACTTTCCGTTTTCACCTTAAAAAGTATTCCTTATTCACCCTATTTAATAATAATTGATATTTAATGACATTTATTGCTCGAACTTGGCCATTTATTTTAACACATTACAAATTTAGTACAGTGGGAGAGAAAAGTTTAATTTAAATATGAAAACAGGTACCTATGAATAGACTTGCGTGGTTTTATTTTGCATCCAGTTACCTAGCTAAATAATATTTAATATATTTTTGCCATTTAAAATATTTTTTATTACAAAAATATATTAAAACAATACTATTTAGAAGTTCTTAAAGTCGTGAATAAAATAAGACTTTATTGATGACTTTAAGAACTTCTGGACATTTACCTCATTTCTGAATATTTATTAAGGTATACTGAGATATTATGTCTAATCTAACGCATTCAGACTCGTTTCTTTTCTCATTGAGAAACTTCATCAAAAAAAAAAAACAGTACTTCCCGGTCCCAAATGGAAATAAATAAAGTTTTATCTTTCAAAAACATACGGACAGTAGCTTTTAATACGCAGTTGATGTGAAGATAAAAACATTTAATGATTATTTTGTAAATTTTTGGTTACAAATTGGAAATATATATGGAAAGTGGATAGTATTTAAAAAAAGATTTAAAAGTACTAATAATGTAGAAGGTTGGCATAACAAACCAAACCTTCTAAAACTTTTATTTATATTAAAGAAAGATTCAAAAGCGTATATTGTTAAAACTAAGAAATTTTAAATATTGCAGCACGCAAGTCAAATATAAGAGAAAATGAAAATTATATAAATAGTGCTCTTGATGACTATCTAAATGGAAAGATTGTGTTAGGACAGATTGTTTGGAAATAATTAGCTAAGATATATATTTTTTTATTTATATCTGATTAGATTCTGACTTATATATTTTATGGCTAAATAAAAACTATTATTATTAAATGTAGATTTTTATTTGACTAGTGTTGCCCAAAGCAAGACCAAGACTAAGCCTTAATTTAAAATGCTTTAAATGTGTGAAACTGCTGTTATTTCTTTGCTATGATAGAGTTTAGAGAACTAACACCATGTAAAATGCTGTTTATAATGCTGTTTGTTACACTCAGTAAGTAAAAAATCAGACCAAGACCGCAAGAAAAATATCGGGCAACTACTTTTCACAATGACTGTACATTGGAATTCGGGGAAAACGGAATATACAATTTTGAGCGGGTGAATAAGAAATTAGTGGTAGTTATCTTAGGTTCACCCGGGTGTTCAAACATATACTCCGATTAACCTTTTCATAACTTTTCTTCCCGATCATTTACCAAAATTTTTCAAAAATCCCAACTCACGTTAGGTCCTGACCTCAATATGAGATGGGCGGATATTCACAATAATAAGTCGTAAATCATCGCCAATGAGAATTCATAATATACGAGAAATTGGATATTCTATAATATTAAAAGGGACTTCAAAGGAAATTAAATGGATCAATATATTACATCTTAAGAGGATTTAATTAATTAGGAGACTTCTCGACCTTGTTTGATATGATTATCTATACTAATATTTATAGCTAAAGTGTGTTTGTTTGGTTAAACGCGCTAATCTAAGGAATTACTGGTTCGAATTCAAGATTCATTTTATATATCATCACGGGTGCCTTACTGGCGCCCGAGACCGTCTCAGGGTTCAGACTGCCTCAGGGTACTCAGCGAGCTGTTGGATTTTATTACCACGTCGTTGCAGCTGATGGCATTTTAAGCGTTTAACGAACAAGTAGCTAGCTCGTCGCGATTTTTGAATGTAATCAATAACCCTTCTATTAACAGTTTTCACAAGTTGATATAGTAAAACTGGGACCGATAGATTAACGTGCTCTCTGAGGCACTATGTTGATGCTGATGGAAAAGGAAAGAGCTATTTTAATACACATAGACTGGCCGCCTCTGTAGACTAGTGGTTGCGTCTTTGGAGTTGTATCCGGAGGTCGTGGGTTCGATTTCCAACCATGGAATAAATATTACTTAATACGTTTATCTATACAGTTTTTTATGGTCTGGGTATGTATATAATATAACATGTATTATATCATTGTTTTTGATACACATAGTAGGTACAAGCCTAGAGCTTAGTTTGTGACCAGAGCATATGTGTAAATTGTCTTACATTTACTTTATATGTCAGTTTATTTCATTTGGGGCAAATATTTTTTATTGGAGCACGACATGTGACTTGTATCTACCTGATGGCGAACAAACCTACAAAGTCCATGAATGGGGTCAATCAATATTTTTTCCTAATGGCTAAATGATGCGTTTACGAAATGGAAGGCGACAATGGCAAATTGCATTACGAGTATATTTTAATATACTCGCTGCCTTATCGTCAATTCAACTACCCATTTCGTAATGCATCCTGAAAGGAGACTTGATAAGAATTCGATGCAGTAATACTAGCTGAAAATGTTTTTCATAAAAAAGAAAGCATTGTAGGTAGATGTCACTTGTTTTTATACAAATAACTCGGCGCGCCTAAGGTCGGGAGGCCGCGGCTTGCGTTCTCTCTCAGACGCAATTTTGCCGTTTTTTCTGTGACTTCACGTAATAAGTGGCGATTTATTGTGCTCATAAATAGTACAAGTCTCTGGAGACATGTCCTCTGCCTTGTTCTGTTGCCTTGTATCATGTCGGACTATTGTTTACGAGATTTTTAGTGGATTCACTAAAAGTCCTCGGGAATTTTTATCATTGTTACTTTGTTAGGTTGTACGAAGTTAACTTTAAATTAGTTTTTTTTTTTTTTTTTGTATCATCACGGGTGCCTTACGGCGCCCGAGACCGCCTAGACGGCCCCAGGGTACCCAGCGGAGGGGTTTCAATCCCCCCTCGTCGTAGCCGATGGTATGAGTCTACACCGAACAAGTGGCTAGCTCGTTGCGATGTTTTGAATAGACTCAACCCATCTATAAACAGTTTCACAAGTTGGTATAGTGAAACCGGGACCGACAGCTTAACGTGCTCTCCGAGGCACTATAGTGGTGTTGTCAAACAAATGTACATAAATTTTTAATTTTAAAAACTCATTGGTACACACCGGGATTCGAACCAGGGACCTAAGTGTTTTTAAGTCCAAGGTCTAACCAACTAGGCCACCACGTATTTAAATTAGTTTTAGTAAATATATTATTATAAATACAGAGTGACTTTGAATTCTTTGAAAGGATACTTTGGCCTAATATGAGGTTTATTTATTTATTTAAATATTTATTGCATACAAAATACAAAGGCGGACTTTATGCCGCTAGGCATTCTCTACCAGTCAAACCTTATATTATTATAAATACAGGGTGACTTTGAATTCTTTGAAAGGATTCTTTGGCCTAATATGAGGTTTATTTATTTATTTAAATATTTATTGCATACAAAATACAAAGGCGGACTTTATGCCGCTAGGCATTCTCTACCAGTCAAACCTTATATTATTATAAATACAGGGTGACTTTGAATTCTTTGAAAGGATTCTTTGGCCTAATATGAGGTTTATTTTTTTATTTAAATATTTATTGCATACAAAATACAAAGGCGGACTTTATGCCGCTAGGCATTCTCTACCAGTCAAACCTTAGATTATTATAAATACAGGGTGACTTTGAATTCTTTGAAAGGATTCTTTGGCCTAATATGAGGTTTATTTATTTAAATCTTTATTGCAAACAAAATACAAGGCGGACTTTATGTCGCTAGGCATTCTCTACCAGTCAAACCTTCTGTTCAAGTGTTTCTGATCAAATCGATATTTTTTTTCCCATAGAACCATGTGGCGCAAATTAATTTCTCCATACAAACTAGTAATGTTAAAATTACCAATTTGTATGGGGAAGCCAAATATTTTTTTCATTTGCAATACATGGTTCCATGGGAAATTTATTCGATTTGATTAGCAGAACCTCATATTAGCCCAAAGTATTTTTTTTAAATTCACCTTGGATTTTTTTTATTGACGGTCGGTATGACTTTGGCTCTAACTGGCAGAACAACAAAGTCCCACTATGCTGGCTAACTAATATGGTTACGAAATAGGCTGTGACAAAGTCTACTTCATTATTCATTATCCTCGCTGATTTATTCATCATCATATCAAATGTCCGTTTGGTATTCTAAATTGATACATGATTTTACATCAGTAACATCACTTGACGGTATTTACATCAGTAGGTCAATTTAACTATCAACCTTATAAAAGTTTTAACACCGAAGAAGTGGCTAGTTCGTCGCGATGTTTTGAATAGACTCAATGGCCCATCTATAAACAGTGTCACAAGTTGGTATAGTGAAACCGGGACCGACAGCTTAACGTGCTTTCCGAGGCACTATAGTGGTGTTTTCAAACAAATGTACATAAATTTAGCATTATGTTACCTATAAATACAGCTATAGGTAGTTTGAATCATAATATATCAATAGTAAGTACAGATTTCAAATCTAAGTTCAATAAATTTACAAAACAATTTAGGCTCTGTTTGTGAAAAAATGTGTTTGATCAATGAATTTCTCAAAAAAACGTTTGTGTTTTAAACAAAGCAGTCTCTGAAACAAAGCATGTTTTATTCAATAGATATTTAAATTTTAGGTCGTCGTACTGCGGAAAAATGCAGTTAAAATGTCACTCAAACAAAATATGAAAATTGAAAAGTGTTGACAATTATTTTTAAAACCAATATTATACAGTCCTTTTTAATTAAAAAATTGAAAGAAAATACCTAAATATGTGTAATGTTAAAATGACCAATTTGTATGGGGAAGCCAAATTTTTTTTTTATTTGCGGCACATGGTTCCATGGGAGAAGTTGTTCGATTTGATTAGCAGAACCTCATATTAGCCCAAAGTACATCCTTTCAAATTCACCCTGCATAAGGATGTCCGTGATTTCGTGTAGTCGATTTAGAACCACATTGTATAATTTAATGATTTATTGCACTTATTTTAGACGACTAGCTTTCGATACCCGGCTTCCCCGTCAATTATTTGTCCCTTCAATAGAAATAAGAAATATAAAGTACCAAATCGTTCCTATGTTTTAATATGAAAAAATACAATACTTATTTTAAATTTACAATCATAGATTAACCCAGTATCTAGAATATTTACCCAATCAATCTATGACTTAAATTAGCTAATGCTGTGCCTTGTTAGGTAATTTAGATCATAGATTAAATTGATCAATGTTCTAAAAGCTGGAGGTTAGTTGTTCACAAAATTTGTTACCCAAGACTAATAAAGCAAGACTTACAGTTCGCTACAATATGTATGAAACAGTTCTTCGGACTGGAACACCTAAGCACAAACTCGGTGGGAGTCTCAAATCGGATCAGAATGAAAAAGGTCGGACAAAAGATATTAATTACTACGATAAATAAGTCAAAGATTTTTCAAACTTTTTTTTTTTATTCCGGGTGAATTTGAAATGCTGTACGCTGTAAGATTTTTCAAACTTTTTTTTTTATCCGGGTGAATTTGAAACGCTGTACTTTATATAAGGTTCTTCTGATCAAATCGAACAACTTTTCCCATGAAACCATGTGTCACAAATGAAAAAAATTTCGGCTTCCCTATACAAATTGATCATTTTACGTTACTAGTTTCTATGGAGAAGGAAATTTAAGATATTTTATAATTTAAGGCAAGAAAAGTTGTTCGATTTGATCAGCAGAACCTCATATTAGGCTAAAGTAAATCCTTAAAAGTCACCATGTTTAGACTGAAATTTATTTACTTTACAAAATATACAAAACAAAGACTAATGATAATACTAACTATTCTTAGCTATAATTTAAAATGCCTCCATGTCCCAGCTATTCTTATATAGAACTAAAGATACCTAATATACTGTCGTGTGATGTCAAAGGTCTGAAAAACTGGAGATTGCCAAAATAAGATATTTTTGTATCTTTTGCTAAATTATTGAGTAAAATATATATTTTTTTAATGTCATTAGGTACACAAAGTTTTATTCCGTGCCTTTGGTGCCACACTCACGTTTTCAATAATTAATAGCAAAAGGAATTCTAGCAAAATCTGCGACATCTTTTGAAAGTGCTCGGTCTTAGAAGAATCTTGTTCTTCTAATAAATAAGGATAAAGTTCTTGTGCCTCCTACTACTAGTTTTTTTTGTTTTTTTTTATTGAAGCAAGGATTTTTTTATTATTTTTGTATCTTTATACCTGATGGTAAGCAGACCTGAAAAGTCCATGAATGGGGTGATCAATTGATCGCTCCCACTTGCCGGCTAAATGTTGCGGTTATGAAATGAGCAGCGACAAAGACGTATTTGCATTACGAGTATATTTTAATATCTTAGCTGCTTTATCGTCAAATCAGTCGCCCATTTCGTAACCGCACCAAGAAAGGAGACTACGACATAGACAATAAATCGATGCAGTAGCCCTCGGTAAACCGATGAACCCACAGACTAGATGAACCTAGCAGAGTTATAGAGGCCTTCCTCCCCCTGAAAAAATAAAAACGCGTTTATTTCATCAAAATCGAGCAACAGAATCAAAATATATTATTTTTAAAAACCTCACAGTACTAAATGGCACGTTAAGTAACGCGTGCCTGGTGATTGTTTTTTTAAATAATAATTCATTATCATCATCATCATGCCAGCCTTTCGCGCGTCCACTGCTGGACATAGGCCTCCCCCAAGGATCGCCACAACGACCGGTTCTGCGCTGCCTGTATCCATCGACTTCCTGCGACCTTTTTCAGGTCATCGGTCCATCTTGTGGGGGGCCTGCCTCTGCTGCGTCCTACAGCACGCGGTCAATAATAATTACTGGCACATAAAGTAGCGGGTACCAACTACTTGTTAATAAACTAGTTATTTGACATACAACAAACGACACGCGCAATTTCTATATAAGACGTTAGACTTGATCTATCTATTACTTGCGGTCTAAGCTCACATCTAACGAACTTCATCCATAGTAATTGATGCCCTACCGCGCACTCTGCCGGCTAGCCTGTAGTACCCATAAATCCTGCTTACATATATACGTGTACTGTTGCCTTAATTTACAAAGCGGGGTTTAGAGTAAAATCAAAGAATATAAAATACTGTGCAGAGAAGATCTTTACAAGTATATACTGTAGAAGATTATTTAATTATTTACATACCTACGTGTACTGTAGCTGTGGCCTTAATTTACAAATTGGTTTTTAGAGTAAAATTAAAGAATACAAAATACTGTGTACAGAAGAAGATCTTTACGATTATATATCGTAGTAGATTATTTGTTGTGTTTAATTGTTTACGACAAAAATTATCAGCACATTAGAAATTAAAAAAAACATGCAATAAATATTTGCAAATCTTTGGCCAATTCTAGATTGCTATAGAAATATTTAAATAAAGATATATATATATATTTTTTTAAAGTAGCGGCTAGATAACCCATAGGGTATATCCATCAAGCATCTCTGCACATAATGCATCTGCCACATCGTCGTAAGACGTAGCCTGGTTCTGAAACTACACCGAAAAATTGGCTAGCTCCTCGCGATGTTGGTAGGTGAAATTGTTTATAGATGGGTTATTGAGTCTATAAACAATTTCACAAGTTGCTATAGTGAAATAGGGACAGACAGCTTAATGTGCTCTCAAACAAATGTAGGTATATTTAATAAAAATATTTTTAAGTCTATAGACTCAATAACCCATCTATAAACAATTTCACAAGTTGCTATAGTGAAATAGGGACCGACAGCTTAAAGTGCTCTCAAACAAATTTTTTATTTAATAAAAATATTTTTTAATAAAAATCTCTTTCTTTTCTGTCAAAGATGATTTTTATTGGTAAGAAAGAGACGAATCATCATTTCAACTAAAACGCTGAATAAAGTTAGTGTTTGTAAATAGATAGGTATTGTTTTTAAGAACAGGTAGGTATATTATGTTTTCTAATGTTATTATTATATTTTGTTGAATAACTTCTACGCCTTACGCGTATTTTGCCAATGCCTAGTGGGTAGTTTTAAGTTATATATAAGTATTGTGAAAAAGAAGACTAGGATACAAAGGAATTTGGTAAATACTAGGGTTAAAAAAGGAATGGCGACATGACCATATGTAAGCATATACAGTATAGTCTTGCCAATATCGAGTGAAGGGGAAAATAGATAGCCAACGATAAAATGGGTACCACCATGTTATCGAAGGCTAAGGGATTATTTGAGATAACACAAACACTGAGATCACTACGTTAATGCTACACTTCTCACACTTCAGAATTATGCTTATTCTACAAAATGAACACTTATTGTGCAAAAGTGTACTCATTACTCAATAAAATTAATTTTGAAAAATATATCACAAACACGCGTTTACAGTCTTCAGGCTGCAAAGAATGCTTTTCTAATGTTAGTTTTGGGTGAAAAATTTTTATACTTACTCACTTTAATTTATCATAACTCACCTCCAATACCTATATACTTCTACGAGTATGTATATATATTTTTATTCTGTGATACCATTCTATTCTGAACAGTAGCATTTCTCATGTTTCAGCATCGTAATCGAATGTCATACGTGGCGAGGTTTTCTTTCAGGCAAGAGCGTTTTGATGTCGCCGGCAGCTGGAGCTGTGATTTATGTAGCCCAACTTTCTGCAGCTTACAGTGCAACATATGTACATGACGTCTTAAATCTGTATAGCTGTAGCTGGGCCAGGGTGAAACTTTAGAAACTCTTAGGTCCGAATTCATAGAAGTTGCTTAGAACTTACTTATTCGTGTCGTTCGGAAAATAGCACTTTTCCGCCAAAAATAAGTTTTTTTTAATTTTATTTTAACACATTTTATTTATATTATTATTATTAATAAAAGGAGGGAATGTAATGTATCCCGTACACTGAACCACCGATAGCGACGTCTACCAAGCCCCCACACGGTGACTTAGTCGAGCGACTAAACGCTACCACTAACGACACGTTCGATTCAGAAGCGTAGCTACCTAGGGGCTAGGCGGGGCAGTGCCCCGGGGCCTCAAGCTCAGGAGGCCCCCTCGAATCCTTACCAGAAAATCTCGATCGACTGAACTTTTGAAAATTTCTCCCATTTTGATTTGCCCCAGGGCCCTTGGTTACCTAGTAACGCCACTGGTTCGATTCTATTGGTGAATGTGTCTTGGTAGATAGATATTCAGTGGAAATTAGTGCAAGAGGAATTCCAGCAAAGTCTTTACGTCGTCTATTGAAAGATCTTAGCCTTCCGACATCAGCCGTCGGAACTTTTATGGGGCGTATTTCCAAAATGGAACTAACAGGGTGATATAGTATTTGTTTGAGTAGAGAGGGTAGTGAACACAGTGTAGATGAGAATTCGAAAGGCCTTTAAACCTACTTCGCGGTCTCAAGTCCGGGCGCGCTGCAGTTCATTCCCCTGCCTTCTAACCACGCGATGAACCTGGTACCCACGCGAAGCCATGGATAGCTAAGAACATTGTCTCTCTTATTGTAAGCCGCGACCGCAGTACAATTAAGCGAGAGCCGAACCAAAAATCGCGGCCACAAATGGAAAGCGCGCTGATAACTCGCAGCTCTCACGCGGTCAATCTAACGCTGAGTTTATACCTATACCATGCAAAATATATGAAATACATTACCTGTAAAGATTGGTGATTAAAAGTCCGGTAGATCAAAAGAATGTATCCACCGTCGCTTCGTTTTAAAAAAGCAACGCACGACTTTAAAAAACAGTATGAATAAAACAAGAGCGCGCATTAAACGTTTAAAACCATTTCGTACAAACAAAGCCTTATATAATAATAAAACCTGTCATGGCACATAAAATTACTACTTAAGCTTAGCACTATCCTAAGCAACGTCTATTAATCCAGACCTTAACCACCCATTCCTTCGTAATGTACAGTGAAGTTACTTCAATGAGTACAGAGGAGTAGTTGCTCAAGTTGGCGACATGGCTACTTTATGCATAAGTGCTTTAACTACCCAACTGTTGAAGTTCTAAAATTATATTTACCTATGCTGTTAGAAACGCTAGTGGTCTAATGTTTTAATTGCTTTTAGAGGCACACCAAGGCTGGGTTGTGCCAAAATCATATTGCTTTAATTGTAATAAAAAAAAAGGATTTTTGATGTCAGAATTAGAAATAAATATAATTTTAATGCCTTAACGAGATGGATGTGTATTAAGGAATGAATTGTATCACAGCTTTATGCATGGAAAATAATGCAAGGAATATAAAATCCTACCAATTAAGTACTGCGACCGACCCAAATCTGTGGAAATACGGTCCGAATTAACCTAATAGATATATTTTCGAACATTTTTTTATAGATCTGAGGAAAGTTGGAAAAAATATAAGGAATGAATCTAGTAAAACCAAACGCTTTTAGAATAACAAGGCATTTTTTATATATCATAAATAGAGTCTGCATTTGATCTCAAACTCGCCTGATGGAAAGCAAGGATGTGGTGGAAAGAATAGACACTTACGAGTATGACCTAATTCATAAAATCTTATTGAGTCCTTGAAAAACACTTTAGTTAAAATATAGGTTTTGTCTCTTTTACGCATATACATTTTTGTTGCTAAAAAGAAGAGACAAAATATAATATAACTAAAGTGTTTTTAAGGGCTCAATAAGTTTTTATATAAAAAATACCGGGTTACTCTGTAAGTGTCTATTTACTTTTATTTATTTATCTAGATTATAGATATAAGTCCTAGATTAGGTTTTACTAAAATTCCTCTCGTAACGAGCTGCGGTTTGAGCTATTTATTACGTTTGTGAGTTATCTATAATTTGTTCCGTCAGTCAGTATCAGTTCCCCGGTTGACCAAATTTAATTATAATTTTCAAAACATAGGTATGAATATTTGAATAGAAAAGTTTTCAATTTTATATTTTCAATGTTTAATTAACATAATAATGATCTACCCAGTCCTCAATATTTGATTGTAGGTACCTTTCAGTTCACAGGTGTGTGCCCTATAAAATGTTACCACGGTGGGCTACATTAGTACGTTGTTCTGTACAGTAGTTTTCTAACTATTACTTTGCGTTTGAGTTAACTAAAATTTGTATGGGAAATGGTTTACCGCCCATGCGGAAATTTTGAGAACTAGAAATGCGGTCGTGTGATTGGTCAAAATGTTAACGCGGTATTATAGTTAACGCGAAAGTAAATGTTAAAAAAACTCCCACTAGGGCTACTGATTGTCATGGTCTGGGTGTTTATACAATACTATATGTATTATATCTTTGTTTCTGGTACACATAGTACAAGCCTAAAGCTTAGTTTGTGACAGGTTGTGTAAATTGTACTACATATTATTATTATTTTTTTATTATTATTATACAGACAAATGAAAGTTAATCTGTCGGTCTGGCTGATTCAAAGAAGTTTGAAGTCAACGTATAATAATTATTATTTTACTCAGCCAATTATTGTGTTGTGATTTCACATTTCGTGATATAACTTTATTCAATGAATAAATAAATTATTTTTTTATTTCTATAATCTTACCCCAAGTGTCTGAAACGTAAACCATTAAAATCAGAGGCTCTGCCATGGTTTATCGCATTGTAGCAACGTAACTTATTTGTATACGACTTGATGCCTGGGTAGGCTTCCTAAACCTTCCGTCAAATGGTGGAAGGTCAAGGGTAGGTAACCTGCTCAAAAGCCCAGGAGAAGAACCAACTGGCGAAGGCTCGAGGCCCATCTTAAGCTGCTTATAAGATGTTTCGGTTTTCGTCTGTGGGTTCACCGATTTTCATTGGACTACTGCATCATTTTTTTTTATAAAGGTGCAGTTACGAAAGGGGCGGTTGATTTAACGATAAAGCAACAAGGATATTTAAATAGACTCGTAATACAAATTCGTCTTTTTCGCTGCATATTTCGTAACCGCATCACTTCGCTATCAATATTGTTAAACCACAATTTATTGATCGACCTCATTCGTGAACTTTGTAGGTATGCTTACCATCAGGTATTACATGCCGTATTCCAATAAAAAAAAACCGTCACGTTACGTAAATTTTCCACCAATCATGAGCCTCGTTAGCTAGTTTTGATGATATAGTACTTTGGTCAACGTTTTAAAAATTGAGGGTTAATCAAAAATTTAACATAGTCTAATATTTAGTACAACTAAGTGCAAATTTTAGGAATTATAACTACAAGAACAAATAGATTTGATAATACCACTTATGTTTTTTTTTAAAGCACAGAGCACGGCATGTGACTTTGTATAGATCTACCTGATGTTACCTACCACACCTACAAAGTCATGAATGGGATCGATCAATACGTTGTTGTTAACAATATTGATCGCTCCCACTATACCAGCTAAATGATGCGGTTATTAAATGGGCGGTGGCATGGGCGTTTTTGCATTACGAGTCAATTTTAATATTCTTGCTGCTTATCGCCATATCAATCACCCATTTCGTAACCGTACCATGAAAGAAGACTACCCCAAAACCGGTGAACCCACATACTAAAACCGAAACATGACTAGATCACTTGGCGGTTTTTGCATCTGTGTGGGCGTACTTTGTACTTTCGGTTATCATTTGATGATGGTGTCTGGGCGAGAAGCCGTAACCAAAAGTATTCAGTCCAAGCTTCTCACACGGGTGCGTTATGCACCGCTGTAAAAAACTTAACTACTACTTACTGGTGGCTCTTTTGGTTTCGCTTCAGCGACGAGTTCCCCGGGTACCCAAGGAATACAATATCTTCATTGTCTTCTGAACCACTAACATGCCACGCAATTACTATTCACAGATTATTAACAATACCACGTTGGATACCAAAACTTCACAACGCGACAAATCTGACAATTATTTATTTATAGGCGACTAAACACAAAATTAACAATAGAAATTAACTATATAATCTAGGTTATTAGCAGCCGCAAAATTTTTTGACTCAGAAAGAACGTCCCGTTTTTTGTTTTTTCCTTGGGTCAAGAACAAAAAGGCAAAAGGGCAAAACCCATACAGCCTTTTCAATACCGAAATGTCGCAAAAAAAAAAATTGGAGAATCCGCAGGCACAATCTAGTGTATATATATTATACTCAACGTATGCCTACAATAAATATATGTAACCAAAAAATAGGCAGCAATAGCAATGGAGATAGAATTGTTCCAAAGAATATATTGAAGTCAGTGTTTGTTCACGAAAAGTTTTGTAAATTCAATTTTGAACTGGGCAAACTTTGTGTCTCGGTGGGCGGCGCCCAATACCCTGCGAATAAATTGCCTTCCAACTGAATTTGATATATCGACACTCTTTTATCAAATATTTTTTATGGCAAAATGGACAGTTTAACTTAGTTTTTAGGTTTTTTTTTGTCGTGAAATTTTAACAAATAAAGTTGGGGTCACCATTTTAGGGTTATGTATACTTTACAAGAAAATCTATATCATAATATATAAATAGAAAATCTATATAAAATAGATAATTACATATCGAACAACTATTCCCATATGTCGCAAATGAAAAAAAAAAAATGGCTTCTCCATACAGATTGGTCAACTAACATTACTAGTTTGTATGGACAAGGCATTTTCTTTTTCAATTGCGACACATGGTTCCATGGAAAAAACTGCTATAAAACGATATTTATATAAAATCCACCTAATAAAATAGAAAAAAATAAAATAATTAAATTAACGTGTATAATTCCATTAATTCCTCGCGCAGGTGCCGAGAACTGCAGCCGCATTGTCTCTTTGAATTTCTAGCCCTATGCGTTGGAAAAAGTAGGCTCTAAAAATTGCTTGATTTAATTAGTAGAACCTCATATTAGCCCAATTGTTTTTAGGTAGTCTTGACAAGATGTAGTCCTTTGGAGAGACTGAAGTCTGAACTAGGCCAATAATAATATATCTATTACAAACCCTTGTTTTAGGTATTATTTATATTTAGTTTTCATAAAAATAAAACACATTTATTTTATAATATTAAATACGCTATTTATATAATCAAATACCGTTTTTTTATTCAATGTCGTTATTATTGCTGGGATCAACGCACCTTGATAACTAGCTGACACGCGCAACTTCGTCTGCGTAACTGTAACCGTTTACGCAGGGCAAGCAACGGAAGTTCTCAAAAGAAACAAATTTTCCCTTTTTCTCAACATTTTTCATTAATGCTTCGCCCCTATTGGTCATAGCATGTTATATAGCCTTCTTCGAAAAATGGGCTCCAACACAAAAATAATTTTAAAAATCGGTTCAGTAGATCCAGAGGTTACCCTCTTAACCTTAGAAACTCACTTTACATCTTTTTAATATTTTATAGTATACTAGCGGCCCGTCCCGGCTTCGCACGGTAACTATATGCTCAGCGCACGCCACGAAAGGCCTCAGAAACGATACTTTTCCCCCGTTTTAAAAACATTTTTGGTTACTGCTCCACAACTATAGGACCTAGCGTGATATTATATAGCCTATGTTACTTCTGAATAATGCAGCTTTCTAATGGTGAAAAAAATATTGCAATCGGTCCAGTAGTTTTTGAGTTTATTCATTACAAACATACAAAAATACAAATCTTTCCTCTTTATAATATTAGTATAGATAGTATAGATTATAGTATAGATAGTATATATTTATCTGGCACGGACTATAGTAATTTTTGAGTTATGTACAAAGAAAACAACAAAAAACTACTATTTAAAAACATTCAGTAGGTATATTACAGTCCCAACAATATCTTAATATTTTAAAAGTCGATATTCTTACTAAAGGGTCCATCCTGAGGGTCTATCATCATAAATAATTAATTCATGGTTCCAGGAACGTGACCGAATTACCCCCACTCCAAACCATCAGTAAAGTTTGAAACACGTTCCTAAGATTGGCGTTTTATCGCAATTTGCATAATCATTGACGTTTTCCTAATCGCTCCATTTCAACCAAATTGTAACAACGGGGGCATGGGAGTCAAATGTATGGATTTGGAATTCTTTAAGAAATTTTGGTCTGTAAAAGTTAATAAGCCCTTCAATTATTTAGGTATTAGGATGCTTATCCACCAAAAATGTGCTAGACTGTGTAACAGATAAGGTTCGTTTATTTTCATAGCTTAGCTTAGCACTGATGAAAAGACATTCAACGAAGCTATGTTTTTTTATATAGAATTAGGTGTTTATTCACCAGAGATGTGCTATGCTACGTTGCTATGGATGCGTTTTATATGCACCAATCATATTCATTGGTCCACATGACATTAGCTCAGCTCTGGTGGAAACGGTTTTTCCACCAGAGATGTGCTATGCAGCTACAATGCGGGGATGCGAGAGCTAAGCTTTGAAACTGTGACCGTTTCCACTGGGGAAGCGAATAAGATGTGCTGCGAAGATGCGCCGCCGCAAGGTAGCTGTGCGAGGAAGATGCGCAGTCAGAGGCTCTACCATAGGTTTGCGCATTGTAAAAACGTAACGTATTTGTATACGTACTCGTGAGCAACATTATTTATTTTTAGCCGCTTTATTACTACTCGCTTTATTACCCCCCCCCCCCCCCCTAGGTACCTATAGGTGTAGGTACGTTGTCACTTGTCAAAGTGTTTTGACTAAAGACGACGCGGCATATCTCCGCACCTGCATTTTCTCTAGGCCCCTGGACAAATTCAATGCTTGTTGTCCTAGCTAATAAGTGAATTAGAACTACGGAAATAAATAAGTAGAGAAGTGCCTCAAGACCCCAAACGCCTTTTAATATACGAGCGAACCTAAATAAAGCGAGAATAAAAATATTTTCATTGTTAGAACCCCACCACCTTCTCTTGTTAAAAGGAGGTGGGTCCTTATAATACGAAAATATGATTGTCTCTACATTTATTTTGTTTCTTGACATTTAGGTTCAGTAGTTTTGTTTTATTCTTCTTCATCCACCTAAAATTGGTAAAAAATCTATTATTATGTGCTATCGAAAACACAGCGTCGTTATGAAGAAGGAATATGAATTACTCACCATTTTAATGCTTTATTACATCTTAAATGTTACCTGGATTACTACAGTGCTTCCATCCTTTTAATTTTCCCGCGGTTTTTGTAGTTCTTGGTTTCACTGCTAGATGTGGTCATGGCGTGTGTTTTACTCAACCAAATTACACGTATTTCGTAAAACAAATGTATTTTTGTTAATAATCTTTAAAATTTCGCATTTTATAAGATTTTATACTAACAAAAAGTGTCTCTAAGATAATGTGAAAGATAGTAATAGAGACGAAATGGAAGTTCCAGCACCGAAATTCTTCAAATAATTTTTGGGGGAGGATTCGTCCTCTACTCCAGACAGTAATTATTTTACAGGCTCGATTAGAATCTGATCTACTAAGTACATTAATTATCGAACATTATACAAAAAACCCCAACTCACAATACTGAACGTCACGTCGCTAGACGAATTTATTTCAGAATCTTTTATAAACTTGGCAATATTGTTACAAAATATGACAGAAGTCCAGGTAAGAAATTGGATTTAATCATTTATAAACTCTTGAGAATATACTGTAAACGAACAGAGTGCTTGGAAATAGCAAAAGACCAAGGTTAAAATTTAATAACAAAGCAAGGTGTAGACTGTAGAGGGAAGAATCATTCATTTGCATTTCGCCCCTCAGACAACAAACACTGAAGGAAACACAGCTACTGCATTTAAAGAAAATTGTTTAAAAGATAAAGTGGAAAGTAATGAGCTAAAAAAAAAAAAAAAAAAAATCCATTATATCCATAATACCAGATATCGTTCAACAACAAACCCTCAATTTTTATTACTGCTAACAATTATATGTCAATAACATCAGCATCATGATTGAACAAATCAACAATTTAATAAAATGAAATATATTGGAAAAAGTCAAGAATTATTCTCCAAATTATATTTCTAATATATATATTTAAATCAAATTAAACTTTCAATCTGAATATAGGTTGAAGAATTGGCAGGGATTAAATAGGTATGTATTTACACAGAATTTTAACTTGTGGCACTAGGAACAGTCCTAAATTCTTACAGAAAGGGACTGGGCTATATACATACATTTATCTCAGAAATATTTTAATATTCCTATTTCTAAAACTCACAGATCCTCCTTGAGATTAGTTTACAACAAGGAAATATTGCAAATGATGATCCTTCGCTTATCATCTGCCCTATTCTATCTGTTCTTTCTGCTTTATTCTTAGCAATCACTTGCTGAGATCTTATGGAATAAAGTATTTTGATTTTTAATATACAATACTGATCAGACAACTGTAATTTCATGCCTCTAAGACAGTGAAATTGTTACAATTATTGAGGTGGTTTATCAAATAAAATAATAATAATAACTTAACTTAAAGTCTTGCAACCAACACAAGATTTGGATTTTTTTTGGTTTATGAATGAAATCAGTGTTAAACCTAATAAACCAATGAACAAACAAATAACTATGGGTAAGTACTTGCGGAGAGTAGTAAATCAAAAAGAAATAATAATAATATGTATGATAATTCACACATATTGCCCTGGTCACAAACTAAGCTTTAGGCTTGTACTATGTGTACCAGAAACAACAATATGTTTGCTATGGGTGAGAATTGAACCCAAATCCTCCGGGTACAACGCCAAGGCGGAATCACTACTCTACGGAGGAGGTCTAACTAAGTGTTGTGTGCTCTAACTGCAACAACTTTTGGGTTACTTAAGTTATGTCCATTATGCCAATCCAGGACAGTTGACATCACTGTCAAACTTTACAAATATTATCAAGAAGTATTAACTATCCTACACTAAAACAAAATCAAACTCTGTGCACAATAAAACTGCTCAAGATTTAGTATAGAAGCTTGAAACTTTAAACACAGGTACCTACTTTAATGATATAACCTGTAACCCATTTTCTGACCATGCCTCAGACATGGGTTGGAGGGCCCTACTTAACTGATGACTACTTACAACTTACTATTACTTGGCCCTATTAAACCTAAATTTCCAACGGCTGATTCTATCAATCAAGTTGGACATAGTGATATCTACACAGTATTTCTCGGGGAGATACTTACTATTATTTGGCCATATTAAACCTAACTTTCCAACTGCTGATTCTATCAATCAAGTTGGACATAGTGATATCTACACAGTATTTCTCGGGGAGATACTTCAACTTACACAACAACTTAGTGCTACTTGGCCGTATTAAACCTAACTTTCCAACGGCTGATTCTATCAATCAAGTTGAACATAGTGATATCTACACAGTATTTCTCGGGGAGATACTTACTATTATTTTGCCATATTAAACCTAACTTTCCAACTGCTGATTCTATCAATCAAGTTGGACATAGTGATATCTGCACAGTATTTCTCGGGGAGATACTATGGTAGCAGACTGTCTCGGAGACAAAGATAACATAATGCACCTCTTATCCCAATCAACTTCAATAATCTTAAAATAATAGGTGAAATCTCAAATAGACCTATTTGCATCAAACAGATCAGTACTGATGGTCAACTATATATATATAATATATATATAATGCATGCAATCTTCACAGATGTTTTCAGACAGATATGTGATAATAAGCTATTTTCTATATGGTTAGGAGGCATTTTCACCTCCCAATTCGATACCTAAAGTACCGGCCCACCTAAGCCCGTGGTACATTCCTGATGGTAGCTCCAGCCTGGCAACGGTCATTCTGAATAGTCGACCTCTGGAGAGAGCCATTAAGTTCCTTACCTTGATGATGCGCTGATAGACCTATCTACTTCCACCCAATGTGGACTGGTTATTCCTGAAAGTTTGGGATAGTTGGAGGTGAAAGATGGAAGAGCTGCTTGGTCCTCCGAAGAAATAAAGTTACTGAAGAAAAGTTGGAGAAGCTTCACTTTAATTATATAATTTCTAAGTAATGTTTTTCTTAAATAAAACCAATCATGCATCATAATGCTAGTACATACACAAGTCTGCCATTTCTACATTCTTGGAAAATCTGATTCTATTCATTAAATTTAGTAAATCAAGTACTTAAAGCTATCCTAAATTTAAAACCAAGAAACTTAATAACCAATCACATGGGAACAAGCTATTGGTAATAGATTGGCTGAAATAGACCCTTCAAAAGATGATTTTGACATTTTAAGAAGAACAGCAACTATTTATTAACTTGTTATAAGACTCAGGATGTAGGATTGGACATGACCTTACATCGCAAAAAACAATAATAAATCTTTATTTGCCAAGAATACCATATTCTTAATGCAAGGATTATGTTTTTTTGGTTAGGTTCACATATTTTACTGTATTTTACACTATGATTTTAGAGTAAACATGTAATTTTTCAGTTTAAGATTACATTTATAGATTACAAAAACAAATACATGCCCAATTATAAATTAGTTCAACATTATTAATTTATCAAAATTTACAATAACATATTATTCAATTATAATAATCAAATACAATATGAACCCTTCAAAATTAAGGGTACAAAAAATAATAGCACCTAATAATATCACTTAAAACTTCAGATTTTTATCTGCAGTTAGCCATTTTTCTTTTATATTCATAGAAAACCGACAACAAAAATGAATTTTCACAGACAAAATATAAGGAAGGTAGGTATATAAATTATCATATGGACAAACACATTGATTTATGGCCGATATTTGGATGACACAGGCTGGACCTCAGCGACAATCAAGTTTAAAACTGTTTTGAAAGTTAGATAAGAGCCTGGGGCCTGTATATGGGACTCAACAGCTCTCTGACATTTCAAGTTTAAGCAGATTATAAAATGATAGTTTCATAGCCTTCTTATTACTATTATGTAGTCTTAGGAACATTACCTAAACCAATGCTTGATATAGGCATAGCAGCAATGCTCGCCTATTATTCAATTACCGATTAAATCTAAGTTAAACCCTGCCTCTCGAAGTAGGAGGGTGGGTAAGAACGAAGAAGAAAGAAGTATTTTCAATTCACTGGGCTGGTTCAGATCAGCCTTGGCATCCATGGCATGGGTTGAAATTAGACCAATGTAAGAAATACTGAATTAAGATAACTGGAGACCTGAACATACTTTTAGAACATATTATAAAGGTATTCCATCACAAACATGTAGTGATGTTAATCTATATAATAATTTGATACACTTTAAAACATGTATGCTTCTTATTTAATTTTTAATATAGCCTTTTCAAGTATAATTGTTTTAGGTTGTACTATTATATTAGTGATCAAATGGCGTGTACTTTATTTATTTCACCAGCAGATAACAAACAAATCTTCATAACGACGCTGTGTTTTCGATAGCACATAATATTGCCGTTTTACACTGCAATAAAACGGTTATTATGTGTGAAGAAAACACAGCGTCGCAGGAAGTTCTTCCTGGTGATGAAGACACCATGACCACATCTAGCAGTGAAACCAAGAACTACAAAAACCGCGGGAAAATTAAAAGGATGGAAGCACTGTAGTAATCCAGGTAACATTTAAGATGTAATAAAGCATTAAAATGGTGAGTAATTCATATTCCTTCTTCATAACGACGCTGTGTTTTCTTCACACATAATAACCGTTTTATTGCAGTGTAAAACGGCAATATTATATAGGTAAGGGTTGTAATTTTAGTTAAAGTTCATATACCTAAATATTTATCCAAAAATAAATACAAAATATATTTTTACATTACTTACTGTAGCAAATTCAAAAGGGTATACCTACACCTACGTAAGGAATCCTTATTAAATTTCCGCAGGCATACGGAACGATAACACAGTAAAATATAATAACTTTAAGTTTTAATCCCATCAGGAGATGCGGTCCGAAGCATATTTCATAGCAATAAAGGATCACTTTATGTGGGCAGCCACATCCCTCTTTAAGGTACACTCACACATCAGTTACATTGCCGCATATCGTATCGCCAATCAGTCACGTCAAAAGTATTATAAAATTAAAATTCAAGTTATAAAATGTTGTTCCTATATGCCAGTCCCTGTCACGACCTGCTACAGCATGTTTTAAATCGGTGTAGAATAAAGCAATAGTAATGACGTGACAGAAAAGGCAGAGGAGATATGACCTGCGTGGTCTGCGTGGACTAGTGGTTGCGGCTTTGGTGTTGTATCCGGAGGTCATGGCTTCGACCCATGGCAAAGTAGTACGTTTTGTGAACAATTTATCATAGTCTGGGTGTTTATAAAATATAAAATGTATTAGTATTGATTATTATGGTATACAAAGTACAAACCTAGAGCTGAGTTGGTAACGCATGGCAAAAAAATAATATATAAATGTAGTTAATTATTAAATATTTTGGACGCGAATGATCGACGACGCCGGGACGGTGACTGACTGATGTGTATGTGTACCTTTAATCAGGCGTGCACGAGCGGGACTAATCAGTGAGAATTGTTGCCCCGTTCGCCACTCCACGCCCTGAATCAAGCAAATGAGAAAACTTTCTAATTGGAATTTCAAATAGGCCTCAGCTTATCCTGATGGGTAGCAGTTCGCGGTTCAGTGGCGGTTGTCACCACCTCTTGAATAAATTTAGTGACACCCGGTTTAATTTTCTTGCAACATTAGTCGGATTACCTTTTACGACAATGCTCTTTTATTTATTGATAGAAACAAAATCACAATGTGCTAAGATGAGACGAGCACGATCTTCGGAATTAGAAGATGTATTAATTAGATTATTTAATTCTAATTTTCATAAGGGCTTATCCCATAGTCTTTGAGAAGAAAGCCATGTAGGTAGTAAATCTACACCTAGGCATGCTATTATCCAAGGATTTTTGGCCTCGGTCAAATGGAGTAATGATTCTCTCCATTAGCGGTCTTGTACTATAAACCGATGACAAAATTTCTGGAAGGGATACATTGGTGAATTTTAAATACCTAGTCCCCCACTATTATTTATTTTAAAACTTCATTGCCCAAGTACAAAGGCGTACGAAATTTTGGCACTTTGAGCCGAATTGAACCATTATAGTTGTATATAACTATAATGGTTCAATTCAACCATTATAGTTATATATAATTATAATGGTTGAATTCGGCAAAAAACAATTAAGTTTTATAATAAACAATTATAAAACTTAATTATTGCGATTAGGTATTCTAAATATCACTAATGTATCCCTTCTAGCATTTTTATCATATAGGATGAAATTTTCAAGTGTGCCTTCAGAGCCAAATCCTAAACTTTAAGAAATAGCGACAAATGCTGAAAGGAGCCTCGGGTCCTATTTTGATAAAAACTAAAAATGCATTATTAGATTTTGTTTAAATCTGTTCTCCTAGCCGGGAATTGAACCTGTTGATTTTAATTCTACTATTGTAGATCTTATAATATACATATTTTGATCCGCCTTATTGGTCGCAAATAGGCGTTGTATGCGAAAGTCGTAGGTTTGATTACCACTCATGGCATAACACTATTAGTACATTTTTCATTGTACAACTATCCATGTTTATAAAATATAATTTACACATATTGCTCTGTTTACAATGACGATCCTGGATTAGACACCCAGACCATGACAAACTACAGAAAAAACTACTCTTTTTTTTTTGCCATAAGTGGGAATCGAACCCACGACCTCCGGGTACCACTCCAAAGGCGAACTAGTAGTCTACGGAGGCGGTCAAATAAAGTAACATTAATTAAAAATACATAACATCACTAAAAAGTCATAATAACCTTTTTTTTATAACAAACGTAGTGCGTAGGTTTACTGCGGATAAAATAAAGCAGTCGTCATGAAAGTAAAAAGCTAAAAGAAAAATAACGTATCCATATAAATATCCCATTTTTGGTAAGTTCCGCAGTAAAATTGCACTATGTCGTTGTTATGGGCGATAACTTGCCGGTAAACAAATAAAATGATAGCACGAAAACTAAGGAGTTTACCTTCCTGCTAGACTGACAATCAGTGGCATATTTACGTATGGGCCAATTGGGCCTTTGCCCAAGGCGGACAATTGTAGAGGCGACCCCGGCCGCTGTCAATAAATCTTTCTCGATAAAATTAAAAAATATGGACATGCCTTTTTTACCTAACTCATCGAAATATATACCTACTAGGCACATTTTTTAAACTAACCGCCTAGACTATCTCAGGGTAACCAGCTTTGTTGATACCTCGTCGTTTTTTTTATATTGTTTAATGGAGCACGTCATGTGATTTTGGATGATTCCTCGTACGACAACTTTTTCGGCCCACTTTTGGTTATTCGGTATTCGTCCCTAAACTTCTTCCTTGTATAACCCATTTTAAAATTATTTAATTTTATGACCTCGTTCGTCCTAAAAGCTATTCCTCGTATGCCTCAAAACATAAAAATAGGTTTTTATTCCTGTTACGGACCAAAAGATGTTTGTAACTTAATACCCAATCTATAGGTCTCATAAATTGGTATACTGAAATTGGGACCTCTAGTAACTTGTCAATGTTTAAATTCATTATTTATTTAATAGAAATCTTAACTTAGATGGTGAAGAGATAAAAATTTTTTTTTTAACATTAATGTCTTAACGTGCTTTTGGTTAGGTTACTATTCATCGCTAAAAGTGCGTCGATTGTTTTTGAGCTTGATATTTAACATAGAAATTTAAAGCGCAGTCGTATGGCAATTTATTATTTACTTACTACTTACTACTAAAACAATTTATTTCATTATATAAAAAAATACCTAGTATAAGACTAGGTGGTTAGCTGATTCCATTGACCTTTCAATATAATTTGCCGCATAAAAGGGTCCCATCGAGGCGACAAACCTTACTGACTAGAGTCTTATTTTATCTGCTATGTTTAGATTATACCGAGTTGTTTTATTGTTATAAAGTTGTGCTAACAAAATTTGTTGATATAAAATAGTTAATGTCAAGGAATTGGCAGTCTAATAACTTAAAACCAATAATTTTGTCACAAACATAATATACTTCGAACTGCTTATACTGAAACGTTGTACGCTTGTTTCAGTGGTTTCCTGTAAAACTTGCCAGGCCGATGGTTGAGTAAGCTCCGGACGAAATTGCCAATCCTCTTTCACAATGGACCGTAAAATGGTTTGCCGTTTTTCTCGGCTGCCCAGGCAGAGCGGCGGCGATTCGACTTGATTCACTGGACACGTTCTGGGCTGGGCTATCACTATTCATGGAAATTTGTCAAATGATCTGCAGCATTAAACTGAATGCTTGTTTATTTTAAGGACTAAAACAGTTCTTTAAGGTTAAGAGGAAGGCTTTCATGGTACTTTTTTGTGATTAACTGGGACAGAAAGATAAACAGATTCAGACAAAACTCTAATCGATTTGTAATTTTGTTGTGTAAACCTAATAACAAAAAAGGTTTTATTTTTAACTTCTATTCTACTAATAATAATGTTTTTATTGCCTACTCATTATATTTACGAGGGTAAGTATTATTTAATAACAAGGAAAGTAACGCAATAGCGAAAGCAATAAAGTTTATATTCTATAAAACATTAGTTTGCTTTTTATATATCTTTCTCCGAATATATACTTATCTATATTACTTTATATATGTGTTTTATTCTATTATATTATTATCTCTATTTATACTTTATTTCTTTTTTATTTTCTATATATTATATCCAATGATATACTTATCTGTATTATATCTTTTTTTCTATATATTATCTGCGAATATATACTTAACCTATATTACTTTATCTATTTCTTTAGTTTCTATATATTATATGCGGTTATATACTTATCTACATTAGTTTATTTATTTTTGATTCTATATTACTTTATGTATTACTTTATTTTTATAACTTAATTTAAGAATTCATGCAAAATAAAATTTGAGATTTTATTATACTACAAAATCTATTTACTTATTTCGCAAACAGTTTTAGCCAAGTTGTATTAAAGAATGCATGCAATAGAGGCAAGTCTGAGGTCAGGGGTGAATGGGTTTAATAGGGGTCTCACCTTAGGATATTACAGTCTCCCAGGCAATTATCGTGCTCTGCGGTCAGACGACCTAATGACTGCCTGGCTTCTATCCCCCCCACTGCTCACATTTAACCCCTCCCTCGTGGTTGTATGTGAAAACTTTGTCACGAAATCTGTGGGTACAGATTTTTTGAAATAGGAAAAATATTTTTGGTCGGTAATTAAATACCTTATTTAGTGAGAATATTTTTTTTACTAGAAAAACTTTACCCATTTAATAGTGGGTAGGTTTATATTTCATATTTAAGGGAGGGGCCAATAAAAAATAGGAATATAGATTGTGCAAAAATATTTAAACCAAAAAATACAAAAAAAAACTGGAAGGGCCTTTTTCATTATTATAAATTTACATGAAATAAATATTAAAATATGATATTAACATGGCACAATATTTTTTAAGGTATTATAATATTGTATACTTAAGAGAGGTTAAGGCAAATAAAAATGGTAAAATATGCTTGTAACAACACGTGTAAGTGAGAAAAAAATTATGGCTCGGAATTCTAAAAAAAAAAAAAATTGTTACCTATAACGTATTTCCATTCCTTTTCTACACCACATTTAAAATGTAAGAAAAGAATGGGGAGAATTAGTTGGACAGAGAAACAGACTAATAAATAAGTTTTAGCGTTGGTTAATGAGATTAGGATCTTATTGAAGATAATACAAGATTCTATTGAAGATAATAAAGGAAAGGAATTATTATATATATTATATAGGAACATTGGCCGACAACAGGCAGGAATAGCGATCGCTTCACCAACAAACCTAGCTCTTTGTAAAGAAAGAATGATACAGGATAGTCATTTGAGGCGATCAAGGCAGCCCCCACTTTTAGAAGTCTATCATATAATTTCAAAAAATAAAAATGCCTATAATTTATTTCCCAAATAAGGCTTAGGCGAAAATATCAGAAAAAAAATTAGTTTTGACACCAAAGATGTGTAAAGAAGATTATTAAATAAGTAATACAAAGTATTATGGTGGATATTAATTTGATTGGTTTGTTTTATTATTTCAAGAAGTTTATATTTTCCTTTTTATTTTTTTATATCTTTATAGTTTTATTATGTTATAGGTCGATTTATTTTAATTTAGTTTAATTCTTTTGTCATAAAATACTGTTATAAAATACTACTTATGAATAAAAAAATACGGTATTAATTAAAAAATATTTAAAAGAAAATAAAAGCAAAACACTGTCGCACAAAAGTTTTAAACTTAAGTCTCTCAAAGAACTTCGAATTCGAACAGAACCATTTATATAATATTAAAAAACAAGCTTTTTCATTAATTAATTAATTGAAGTCCCTCTAAGTCAATACTCGTGGTTAGCGGCTTTCTAATAAATTCTCTTACTCTACTTAGAATTGCAAATGTCGAAATGTTACTTTAAGCGAGAACAAAGGGATTGGGAGTGTACGTTTCGTATCTCCCAGAAAATACTCGCACCAAATGTCTCAATTTGTCGTCTTGAAAGCTCGGTATACTGAGATAGCGGCATCACATGCTAACACCATTGCTCTTAGAAGATTTGGATAGAGAATGCAAATCATTTTATCTGGGTACATTTCCATGTTATCACTCTTAAGATTTTTGATGATATGATATGTGGTGGTCGAGTAGGTTAGACCTCAAACTTTAAAACCCTACAGTTTTTAGGTTTTCGTTTGGCAACACCACTATAATAGTCGTCGGTCGGTCGGAGAGCACGTTAAGCTGTTATTAAGTCTATCCAAACACCGAGACGAGCTGACCACTTGTTTGATGTAGATTCAGAATAACATGGGTTACGGGGAGATGCGAATAAAACCCCATCGCTGAGTTCTCTGAAGCCGTCTAGGTTTTAGGGCGCCTTTAGGCACCCGTGATGGTACTGTACTGTAAGGAAAGATATAACCCAGAATGTGATCAGTATCTCATGATGAGCGAAATATGCCGCCGCTCTTGGGTCACTCGAGGCGTGGACCAAACGAGTACCAATTTCTTTAAAAAACTTTATGGCATCCGACGACCATGGGCCGAGCGTTTCTACTGCAAACGCCGCAAATATGTGATCTGTAGCTAATGTAGAATATTTGCGGCGTTTATAAGACGATATAAGAAACAACATAAGGTACAAACACATATTATATTTATAATTAATTATATCACCGACATTCCTACCGGAATTTGGCTAAGTCAATAAGGTACAAACAAACACACAAAAAAAAAAACAACAACAAACACATCATACAAATCAATTGGAACAGTAAGAATCAATGGCTAGAGGTTTGTAATCAATTCGTTCAAGCAAAAAACAAAGTCATTGTTAATAATATATTTATCGCAAGGCAAACTGCACAAATGAACCCACGACCTCCGGATCGTTTTAATTTCTAATATATAAATAAGCTTTTTACATCAAACACACTTTATTAGATAGATTATCGGTGCTAAAATTTATGTATTATGTACTTGTTAACAATTTATATGAATTATAAAGATGCTTAGATTATGATATGTTTTATCATTCGTTAAACATTTCTAAAGATGTGTTTACTTTCTATTATTAAAATTTTTAAAAGCCAGTAGATATACGAGTAGCACCGACAACAAGCGAGCATATTTGCACTGCAAATTGGCATGCCCAGAGAAAACGGGGATGTCATTAAAAAGGCAATAATATGATAAAATCTCGCAGTCTCCTAATTATTATTTGGTATTTCATTAAATTTTTATTTTATGATTTTGGTTTCGTGGCTTTTGTATTGTAGGTATTTATTTATTAATGCGGCAATTTAGGTCTGCAGGTAGTTAGAAAGGATAGTAGGTGGAAAGATTTGTTACCCATATTATGGTACGAGGCTTTTTTATGTATTATATCCTTGCTTCTGGTGCACATAGTACAAGTCTAAAGCTAATTTGTGACCAGAGCAATATGTGTATATTGTCCATATTATTATTATTATATTATGTGTAAGCGTATCAATTGTTTTTTTTTAATGGAGAGATAAAAAAATAAGCTGTCTTTGTATGATTTTTTTCTATTTAACATCTGCACAATTTTACATACTAATTTTTTTGTAGTAGACCGACAGACAGAATTTCATATTTATATTATTAGCAGTGTGTGTGCCTTTAAAAGGATCATACGCTACGTAATTAAATTTTGACGAAAATTTCCTGGAATTTTAATTTCATTTCCAAAATTAGGCAGGGCATGCTCCGTAGATTTAGGCATGTTGCATAAACAAGTAATGTAAGAAGAATAAAAAAACTTGATTTTGTTAGCTATAATGATGAATCCGCTGGTCGTGAGTTCGATTCCCGCAAAAAATACTAATGCGCAGGTATTTATAAAATATAAGGTATACGAGTATGTACAATATTATAAATTGGTAACCAGTTTATTCTTCTTACATTACTTGTTTATACAACATGCCTAAATCAACGGTATGCGGTTTGGTTTTGACGTTTCATCGTTGTGGTTTTTTCTTGCCAAATTCGCTGCTTCATTTCTTTTTGTTTGTGTGCTTTTGGAAGATAGAGGATTTTGATTACTTTAATAACGTCACGCTTTCCCATGGACTCCGACAACATTTGTGAGTGTTCACTATGGGCCGAAGTCACTATGGGTCTTGGGAATTGCCCTTTAATAAATCTTCAATTATACCGAAGACTGTTCGTCCAATATCATCAAAGTCCACTGCTACTTCCACCTGGACTATAACTGAACCCCTAAGCTGCCTATATCACCGTGTTTTTCCTATAAAAACAACAATAAAGTTATATATTCTAGTATATACACTCTTTTCCGAATTTTGATATTAAAATAAATGTTAAGCTTAAATTATTAAATTATATTTACTCTGATCTTATTAGAATGGTTTTTGATATGTTGACCATTTCTTTAGCTTTTCCATTAGTTTAGTGAGGTCCTGGAAAGCTATTGTAATACTTTCATCTGTTGCTTTATGTTTCTCTTCAATACTCCTTTCTATTCCTACAATATCTACCTGATCTTATTTTAGAACTCCTTTGCATAGAACTGTTTTGATCTTTAAGAACCGGCGATGAAACTAAACTATTATCTTCCCATGCTTTTGCTGCTATAGCTTCATTAAGTGCTTTCAGAAAAACTGAATCAATTCCTTTCTTAAAGGAAAGTTTTATATAATGGTATAAACTTTCTACTACAGGACCAGGCCTTTTACCTGAAAGCATTTTTTATTTTATATTTGATGCATATATATATATATATATATCATCACGGGTGCCTTACGGCGCCCGAGACCGCCTAGACGGCCCCAGGGTACCCAGCGGAGGGGTTTTAATCCCACCTCGTCGTAGCCGATGGTATGAGTCTAAACCGAACAAGTGGCTAGCCCGTCGCGATGTTTTGAATAGACTCAATAACCCATCTATAAACAGTTTCACAAGTTGGTATAGTGAAAACGGGACCGACATCTTAACGTGCTCTCCGAGGCACTATAGTGGTGTTGTCAAACAAATGTACATAATTGTTTTAATTAAAAACTCATTGGTACACACCGCGATTCGAACCAGGTTTAATGTTCAGTAGTTTTGATTTTATACCGAACAAACCAACAATCAAATCATTACTCCTTATATTATTAGTATTTATGTAGACAATAATATACTTCAAGTATATTAGTTTATTTGTTTGTATTTTTGTTTGAGCTCGCTTATTTTAGGAAGCGGACACTTTCTTATTATATTGAATTATTTTTACGTTAAATAACTTATTAATTTTTTATTAGGTGTTTACTACATTACTCTATTATTACAAAGCTGAAGAGTTTGTTTGGATGATTTAATGCGCTAATCTCAGGAACTACTGGTTCGAGTTAAAAAAATAGTTTATTGTTGGATAGCCCATAACACTGCGATCAATAGAACACGACCAATAGAACACGACCAATAGTAACAATGAAAAATGTGCTAAAAACTGAGGAAAATTATTCCTTTTGATCGCGTACGCTGCGTAAACGGTTAAAGTTACGCAGAAGAAGTTGCGCGGATCAGCTATATGTGGATAAAACTGCAAGGTAACAACTAGTAAATACATTTAGCAAAAAAGGTACTAAACATTTTGTAGTATTATAGGTCATTTCGTTCCTTTCCAAAATATAATTCTATTTTCAATTAAACCCTTTGCGGGGTCATATTTACCGTTTTTGTGCGACCGCAATCCTTTTCAGCCGTACAGGATCAAAACGTCGCGGAAAATTTGATCGCTTCAGTTGGTTCCAATAAAAACCAGTGACCAACATTATTTCAACTGGAAAATCTGAGTATACGTACATAGACGGCCTTAGGGTACCCAGCGGTGGGGTTTTAATCCAACCTCGTCGTAGTCTATGGTGTTCCAAGTCAGCAAAGAAAAGTTTCACGTTGGTATAGGGAAACTGGGTCATGTTTCGGGATCAGTGTGTGAATTCAATGGTTTTTCAAATGTATTTTAAGTATCACTTTTGAATTTAATGCAGTGAGGCTAGAAAAGAAGCGGTGAAGTTAAATAATCAAAATACATTTTATATGCCCGTATTTGCTTATGTTTTTAACTGCCAATAAGACTAACCCCCGTATTCTAAGACGTTTCCTTAACTCCACTCTTCACTCAAGGAGCGTCTGTCTCAACTTGCTTTTTATAGTTGACATTTGGTGGAAAGAGACAGACGTTCCTTGAGTGTAAAGTGAAGTTAAGGATATGTCTTAGAATACGGGGGTAACAACTCAATATGATTTATTCGTTCAGCTAAAATATTTTTTACAATAAATTGACCCTTAATATGTAATGGAGAATAATATGCGCAT
Organism: Monopis laevigella; assembly: GCA_947458855.1. NCBI lineage: Eukaryota > Metazoa > Arthropoda > Insecta > Lepidoptera > Tineidae > Monopis > Monopis laevigella. Next base: position 19,713,900 of record OX381587.1, read on the forward strand.
GAGAGTTTATTTTAACTTGAGACGGCGACTGACTTAAACTATGTTACCTACAATAATAACTAAAATCACTTTACTTTCTTGAACAATTATTATAGAAATAGAATAACTTACACGCTGTAGAAATTCTTATTAAGGGCACTGCATTAATAATCGCGAAGTCTACGTTCTCCATACAAAATGAGCTTTCGCATTTCCAGTAATACTCGATTACTGTTTGTCGCTAAATTAAAATAATATTTTTGACGGTCATTGTATTAACTAATCTTTTTGTGTTGGGTTTTTTTTTCGAAATCAGATTTTTTTATATATTATAATAATAATAAAATATTACCCACAACAGAAAGATTTTTGCTTACAATACTAACTGTCTGTCAATTTTCAATGTGGTGAAATTGAAAAAAAAACACCAGGTTAGCAATACGTCAGAGTTGCATTATATCTATTAAAGTTTAGCTTAGCGTGGTGCACGTAATCACCCAGCAGTAGGTCTGACTATGTAGGTAGGTAAAACTCTGTGCCGCACCTCGACTGCCAATTCTCCCCGAGGGTGGTCGAAACCGGATATTAGGGAGTGAAACAGGCCTGCCAGTGCTTACATTGTGAATGGGAAAATTAATAATATCATCACGGGTGCCTTGCGGTGCCCGAGACCGCCTAGACGGCCTCAGGTATACCTAGCGGAGGTGTTTTTAAATCCACCTCGTCGTAGCTGATATATGACTCTACACCGAACAGGCTAACTTGTCGCGATGTTTGGACTCAATAACTCAACTATATTAACGCCTGATTTTATTAAATATATATACAGTTTCACAAGTCGGTATAGTGAAACTGGGACAGACAGCTTAACGTGCTCTCCGAGGCACTATAGTGGTGTTGTTAAACATATTTTTTTTAGATTTATAACTCATTGGTACACACCGGGGTTTGAACCAGAGACCTAATTGTTTTTAAATCTAAGGTCTAACCAACTCGGGCACTACGTATACTAACATAAATGGGAAATATGTGTGAAATATCATAAAGTAATATTATAATTGTTATGTAATGTTTGCAAAATTATATAAAATCACACGCACGCATATACTCATACACACATAACCTACTTTTACTGATACATTTTTAATTTTATTATTCTTGTAAATTGTATTTCTTTATATATATATATATATATATATATTATTTAACCTGTTGTGTCCCACTGCTAGGAAAAGGTCTCCCTTCCCTCCTTCCGTCTTTAGTTGTCCTGGGCCAATCCATTGAAAAGGCGTCAAGCTCGTCTCTCCATCTCATACTGGCCTGCCGCGTTGTTTTTTCCGGGCATGTGGAACCAACTCTGTGGTAATCATCGCCCACAACTCGCCTGGTATACGCCGGCTCAGTCCCATTTGAGCATGGCAGCTTTCTGAGTAACGTCAGCTATTCGCGTCCTAGAGCGCAGTATTCTGTTCCGTATCTTATCTATACGTTTAACGCCTAGTATACTGCGCTCCATGACTCGTTGGCAAATATAATAAATAAATAAAAAAACAAATGGGTGTTTATAAAATATAATATGTATTATATCGTTGTTTCTGGTACACATAGTACAAGCCTAGAGCTTAGTTTGTGACCAGAGCAATATGTGTAAATTGTCTTACATAAAAAAAAAAAAAAACATTCATTTAACAAACCAAATATTTATCACCAGCAGTGTGTCTCTCAAGATTCCAACAATCAAAAAAGTAACATAAATAAATAATAAGAGTATTGTAAAATTCTCTGTATTTATGAAATAATAAAATTCCTTGTGCAAATATTGTTTTATACTTTTCTTATTTTACAGAGTGATTTCGATTTTCTGTATTTTTTTTTATTAGATGATGAAAAAAATATGAGACATTTTTCTTTTATTGTATACCGGGTGAATTTGAAAGGTTGTACTTTGGGTAATAAGGTTCTGCTGATTAAATCTAACAACTTTTCCCATGGAACCATGTGTCACAAATGAAAAAAAAAATGGATTCCTTATACAAATTGATCATTTTAACATTACTAGTTTCTATGGAGAAGGTTTCTATGGGTTTTTTTTTTCAATTGCGGCACGTGGTTCTATGGGAAAAGTTGTTCGATTTGATCAGCAGAACATCATATTATCCCAAAGTACATCCTTTTAAAGTCACCATGTATTTTGTGAAATACAATAATCATTCGTGGCCGTTAGTCACTACAGTTTAGTAACTAACAATATTGAGTTTTTAATATATAGAATATACTTATATTTTTGGAAAAATCAGTATCCTGGTGATATATAATCGCGGTAACGCCAAACATTTGCAGTTACAAGCTTTTATTATAGCTGACATGCGCAACTTCGTCTGCTCAAAAGGAATAAATGTTCCCCATTTCTGCAACATTTTCCACCGTTCCTATTGGTCGTCGCGTGATGTTATATCTGTCTGGTGTTTATAAAATATAGCATGAATTTGTATAGTTGATAATGGTACACATAGTACAAGTCTAAAGCTTAGCTGTTAATCAATTTGGCTTCATAAAATATTGTTAAGTTATTAAAAAGTTAATAATAACCTGTTTATATAAAATTTAAAAACAAACTTATCATTTGAGCTAGCGAAATTTTCGTTAAAGTTCATGTCACAAAATACCGTCATGATTTACATGGCTTTAAGAGGCACCTATTAAAAGTTTTTTTCAGATTGCAACTCCTTTAACACTTTCTATTCCAAAGTGTAATAAATCAGAGCTAACCGCTCCAGCTTCTACGTTATGACTTCCTCGTAAAATTTACATTTAAAAGTTAATTTTCTCATTTCTCGGGTTACTGGCAATTGTTAATCTTGCATCTACTTACGCTAACTCATTTCTAGCTTAAATATCCGAAACGGTTTCTTTATAACTATAACATTAATTATATATTTTATAATTTTGTCACAAAAGTATATCAGATAATTTATATACGTGGTGGCCGAGTTGGTTACACATTGGACTTAAAAACGCTTAGGTACCTGGTTCGCATCCCGGTGTGTACCAATGAGTTTTTAATTAAAAAAATTATGTACATTTGTTTGACAACACCACTAGAGTGCTTCAGGGAGCACGTTAAGCTGTCGGTCCCGGTTTCACTATACCAACTTGTGAAACTGTCTATGAGTTATTGAGTCTATACAAAACATCACAACGAGCTAGCCACTTCGATCGGTGTAGACTCATATCATCGGCTACTACGAGGTGGGATTAAAAACCCCTCCGCTGGGTACCCTGGGGCCGTCTAGGCGGTCTCGGGTGTCGTAAGGCATCCGTGATGATATGTATATATATAATATCAGAATCATTAGACAAGTGGATTGCGAATGTGCCCTAAATACTAACCATACTACTTTCGCATTAGCTAGAGTTTTTTCAGTGATATATGTATGTGTATTAGCTAGACTAGTTGATCCGCGCAACTTCGTCTGCATAACTGTAACCGTTTCAGCGTACGCTCTCAAAAGGAATAATTTTTCCCTGATTTTGCAACATTTTTATTGTTACTCCACTCCTATTGGTCGTAGCATGATGTTATGTAGCCTGAGATTAGCGCGTTCAACCAAACAAACAAATGGACTCTTCAGTTTTATAATATTAGTATAGATAGGTGTTAGATATCCATTGCCATAGTTATGCTATAATCATTTAGTGTCGGTAGAAAAGTAATGTTACTTCTGGTTGTCAGATATGATACTTCAATAAATAAAATAATACGAATTTATTTAATAAATTGGCGACGAGGATGGGATACGAACCCACACGTGCATAGCACTTGGATGTTTAACATCCCATACCACAGCCGTAATCTAACTCTTCTAAAATCTAAAATCATAACCCTTATGATTTTAATTTAAAAAAATACTTTAACAAAAGTAGAAATATTTTATAATATTTAAAATAATATCGAACTATAATACTTACTAAATACATTGCATTAGTATACATGGTGAATTTGAATGGGTGTACTTTGGGCTAATATGATGTTCTACTGATCAATACGAACAACTTTTCCCATGGAACCATGTGTCGCAAATGAAAAAAAAAATTGCCTTCTCCATACAAACTAGTAAAGTTAAAATGACCAATTTGTATGGGGAAGCCATTTTTTTTTTTCATTTGCGACACATGGTTCCATGGGAAAAGTTGTTCGTATTGACCAGTAGAACATCATATTAGCCCAAAGTACCCATTCAAATTCACCCTGTATAGCAACGAAAGCTCTCAAAAGGAACAAATTTTCCCCGTTTTCCCAACATTTTTCATTAATGCTGCGCTCCTAGCGGTCGTAGCGTGTTAGCCTTCCTAGATAAACGGGCTATCCAACACTAAAATAATTTTCAAAATCGGTTCAGTAGATCCAGAGATTACCCCCTACAACCTCACAATGTTTACCTCTTTATTATGTTGGTATACATAAAGTATGAAATAAGTTAGGCCGACCGACCGATCTTGTTACCACCGCCCATACAGATGTAAAAACCGTCAAGTGACCTAGTCATGTTTCGGTTTTAGTCTGTGGGTTCACCGGTTTTCAGGAAACAATATTTCTTGTCGAGGTGCGTTTCAGGGTGCGGTTACGAAATGGGTATCGTCAATTTGTTTCATCTTACCTCGCATATTTTTTATTATCATATAAAATTCAAATAAATGAAATAATATGTATCTATGTTTACTTGATTCTGTTATTTATTTAACATATCTAATTTACGTTAATTTTATTACATTTAAGATCGCTGACATAATAACAGTCACCCAAAGGCTCAACTTCAAAATAAACCAGCAAAATAATTCGCCCCGATTCAGCACAAACTGTAAATAGGTAAACCCTAACAATAGACATCTCGCGCAGAATTCCACAGTTGGCAAACGAATGGTAAATTTGGTTAGTTTACCAACTGACTGACCAAACTTACCCAAGTCCGCTGGTTGCTTGTTGCAAACGCTACGCGCTGCATGTTGATCAACTTAGGAACACGGTCGGCCGCTATTATGTGCTTTTGCGAATACCTACTGTTTTATTTACGGGATCCATACAAAATAGGTGGGTTGGAATAATATTAACGGCAATATAAATATTACATTAAAAAGCTTTATACGTGCGAAAACTCGCCCGTTATTGTTTATTTTTTTCTCAAAAACTATTTCTTTTCGGTAATTTTTCTTTTTATATTCATATTTGGGTAATAACTTTTCACTTATGTATTTTGTCTTGTTAATTTCAGACCGATTTGTATCAAACAAATCGAAAAACAACTCGGTCCGCGAACTTCAAAGAAATAATCATTATCCGACATTAAAAACTAAAAATAGAAAAATTATATATTTATAAAATATATTATTGGAATAATCGAAGTTAATGATTATAATATGTAGGACAATTTACACATATTCCTCTGGTCACAAACTAAGGCCTAGGTTTGTACTATGTGTACCAGAAATACCTATATAATACACATATTTTTTTTTAAAAACACCCAACCCAGACCATGACAAACTGAACAGAAAAAAAAATCCTTTTTTTTTGTCATAGGTGGAAATTGAACCCACGACCTCCGAGTTAAGTTATAAATGTCTATAGATTGTTGTAGTGAGTAGTTCTCAAAATATTTGATGCGAAGTATATGACAGGCGGAGGTACACCCAAGTCTTAATATAATGGTTCCTTTTTGAGAAAAAAAAACAATTCAGAACCCTAATTTAAAAAAAAAAATGTGTGATACACATATCAACAACTTCACAATTAATATTGTCAAAAAAAATCATAATACGTGTTTAACCCTTAAATAAGATTAAGTACCTATTAAATTAAGTTATACAATGAGTAAGTTTATTCACCAAAATTTCAGGTATTTCCTATACAAACATAAACACATATTGTGGAGGCGGTAACCACAAACGACGCAAAGTTCATTCTAACTATTAACAAGATACTTCTAGTCCATTTAAGTTCTCGTACACGATCTTAGAAAGTTCATTATTAATTTATCTATATCCGAGAAATATTGGGAAGATAGAAGTGGATTATACTTCTAGACTCGGAGTACTAACGGCTACAAGGAAGTGGGAATAAACCCCCAGCGTTGGTTATTCTGAGGCCGTAAATGCGGTCTCGGGTGCCCGTAATGGATGCAGAAGTGGATACGATCGGGTCCGAGCTACAAATAATACATTCGTTTTCAAAGTCGTTTCCATAACTATGAAACGTAAATACTTACTATGCTGAGTAAAGCGTTAAAAAAGTATTGAAAAATTCCTGAAAATCGATATTCTTTAATGTATGTGTAACTTAAGGAACCTCCGTAGACGTCTGTAGTCTATAAAAGCATTTACTGAATACTGAAACAATTAAAGAAAAAAGGAAAGGCGCCTTTGGCGTTGTATCCGGAGTTCGTGGGTTCGAGTCCTACGCATTCCACAAAAAATATGAATACGCTTTCTGTACTGTTTATCATGGTACTTGCAGTTTATCATGGGTGTTTATAAATATTATATGTATTTGTATTGTCGTTCCTGGCACACATAGAAGCCTGGAGCTTAGTTTCTGTCTATGTTATTAATCATTGTATGAACGTGTTGCTATCGTTTAATTAAATAAAAAACAAAAGCATAAGCGCGCGCGTCGTCGAATACCTCCCAATTGGGAGATCTGCTTCTAGCGCTTCACGAACGTGCCCCACCGTAAATACCTGTATCCTTATGAAATATGACTCCAAAGTAAACAAAATACAAGGGATCTCATACCACATGTAAGTATGCAAAATTATTTCGATAATTTAGTATAATTCTAGTTGTTTTTTTTTTAATAAACAAACAAAGAAATAAGTATATTTAAAATATCATTGACCCTCAGTTAGAAATTCGATATGTTCATAAACGTCATTTGTAGCTAAACATGAGGTTCCCCTTCTATATTTGTATTACTTCTATGTTTTAGATAGAACATATAACTTTGACAGTTTGATAGAGATACTAGCTTAACTTTAAAAGTTATTGTTACGAGTATAACGCGTATGATCGATGGCCGAGTGGGTAAGAAAATTGACTTCAATTCGCGATCTTAGTTTGTATGTCATGCTTAAATCGTCAATTTAGTTTTTTTTGTTTATAAATGATTTATTAAAAAACAAATGCGAAAATAGAGAAAAAGCGGACTTAATGCCGCTAGGCTTTCTCTACCAGTCAAACCTTCTGGACAAATAAACAGGAGGTAGTTTCTAGGTGCACTAATAAAATAACTATAACATTTTATATACTTATATGTATTTAAAAATTAACTACAAACAGCAATACATACATACTCAAATAATTCACCTATAAAAATAAATAAATTATGTATAGTAAATATACATACATAATAAATGTATATGTATATCTAAAATAATAAAATACATAAATAATAGTAACACCCACAACACAGGGATCAATGTAAGCAGCCAATTCGATGATTTATTCTTCTTATTTGTAATAGTTTATATATTATTACATTTTTATCATAGGTACTTACAACATCATTATTAAATTTATACACTTATTTATTTTATAATAAATGCTTGAATAAATAAAATCCACACAGACACCATATTACATATAAAAACGCTCATACATAAGCACACACACGTTTTGTTTATTGAGATATAAAATATCGTATATTTAATTCAACAGATGCAAAAACCGGTAACAACCTACTCATGTTTCGGGTTTAGTCTTCTTTTAGGGTGCGGTTACGAAATGGACAGTTAATTTGACGATAAAGCATCGAAGCTACTAAAGTAGACTCGTAACGCAAATTCGTTTTTGACGCAGCCCATTTTGAAACCGCATCATTAGGGATAGGCTGCAGGCGAGTCCAGCGCGCCTAGGATGTGGGATGGGATTAAAGTCCTGGTGAGTCGCCGCCGAAAATATCTCTCGGCAATGGCTTTCCCTCCGGTGGTCGTGCGTGCAGCAGCGCGATTCCATGAAGGTGATCGTGGGGTCTGTTATCGGCTCGGTCAAACATCCGACGAGCGAGGTCAAGAACCAGTCTAGACAAGTTGGGAGGATAACCAGCATTTTCGTGGCGGCGAGTCTAGGACTTTTGGACGAGTAGTGGTAGGCGCTGTCATCCGCGAACAACACCAGAGTTACGTCCTGCTCTCCTGGAAGAAGAGAGTCCGATAGAGTAAGGATATCGTGGGTATACAGAGCATAAAGTGCGGGTGAGAGGCAGTTCCCCTGAAGGACACCTGCCTCAATGGAATACTCCGTAGAGGTTTTTCCCTCCACGGCCATGTGGAAGTAACGGTCGCTCAGAAAAGATGCAAGCCACTGCGTAGCCATGAGCGGCACTGGCGAGTTTAGGAGTTTGTAATTTTACTTTTTTTTTATAACTGATTTATTTATTTATTTTAAAGCCGGCGCAAACTATTTCTTTTTAGGTATACCTACTAAATGTTTCGTATTGCTCTGAATCCAAACAAGTAATGTCTTATCATACCCTGGACACTCAACTCAAAATGCGTTATTAACGTTAAACGTTTTATTTTTTTTACCTATTTACTTTATTTTATTGCCATGACTTCTGCTCCATTCCCAACCCAATAATTTTCAAACTAACAAGCCTATTTAATTAATAAATATACTGTATTAAAGCTTAATTATTGAGCTTTACAATTATCAAATTTTAATTATTATTAAATAATATTTAATAAAGAAAATATCTAAACGACTCCTAATATGAGGGATTACATGTCTTTGCCCAAAGTTGCATAAATAATATAAGGAAAACATCGAGAAATCTTCATAAACGACTAAAACAATTATTATTATTATGAACCTTAAACTTTGGGATCGTCATTTCCTCAAAAATAAAGGAATACCTAACAAAGTTTGAGAAATATTTAATATCAAATAATTTATGAGCCTCGAATTTAAGAGCAGAATAAACGGGGTTTTATTAAAGAAGAGACAAAAATAGTCGTTAATATTAATGTATGCAAATGCTTACCCGCTATGGCAGCTTTCTTTATATATTGCTAAATATTACGTCAGGGGAACGTTGTCGTACACCTGAACCCTTAAATGTATTGTCAAGAAAAATTATCAACTTTTTCTATAAAGTATTTCGGCTTTTAGTTACAGAACTCATTTTATAAACAAAACGCTAAGTTCTAGTTGTAAAAAAGTTTCAAAATCTATCACCGGGACGATCAATATTAATATAATTGTTGTTTAACAACTTCGATCGCTCCCATTATGCCGGACAAATTATTCGCTTACAACAGCAGAGGCAACAAATATGATTTTTTATTAGAATTGAACTTTCCGTTTCCTAATCGCACCCTGAAAGTAGACGACTCGACAAGAAATCTATGCAGTAGTCTCCTGAAAATCGGTGAACCCACGTTTTTTCATCTATATGGGCGGTATAACTAGAACAAAATGCAATTTATTAACGTAACCGTATACGTAAGACCGTCTATATGGCTGTCTGTTCGCATCAAATAATTGGAGAACTAAGTCCTTGAAATGTGTCACAATTATACATCTCTTATATAATTTAACCTCATAATAATATATAAAAAGAGTATTTATGTATATATTTACTGAAGATTTTTTCTAACCTTGATTTTTTTCTAAATAAATATATATTTAATAATATATACATAATACCTACTACACTATCTTCTCTATAAAGAATCCCAAAAAGTCCTTGTATTTATATATATATTGTATATTGTATTTGAAAAGTTAAAATTTTGGTGAAAATTCTCCACATAAAAAAAAACATTAGTACACTTGTGCAAAGCCAGGATGGGTAACTAGTAAACATATATAACTATGTAGTAGTACGTTGTAGTCATAAAATAAGAAAGCAGTCAAATCTGTTCTGACAATTTTGTATTACTTTCTAAGATCCCACAACTGCCTCGAGGGGATTTCATTTGTGTTTAAGACTTTTTCCCCTTTTCTTGGAAGCTCAATTGTTTCTTATTGAGGTTGGTTATATATAACTAGGGGTCAAAACTATAGATTGTCTCCGTAGACTAGTGGTGGCGCCTTTGGCGTTGTATCCGGAGGTCGTGGGTTCGATTCCCACTCATGGCGAAAATAATGGTACGCTTTTACTGTACAGTTTATCATGGTCTGGGGTTTATAAAATATAATATGTATTATATCGTTGCTTCTGGTACACATAGTACAAGCCTGGAGCTTAGTTTGTGACCAGAGCAATATGTGATTATTTATATTAGTAGATAGGTATTTTTTAATAACTATTTTTTTACTTCTACCTGATGGAAAGTAAAATGACCGCCTCTTTAGACTAGTTGCGCCTTTGGCGTTGTATCCGGAGGTCGTGGGTTCGATTCCCACTCATGGCAAAAAAATAGGTATTAGTATGTTTTACAGTACAGTTTATCATGCTCGGGGAGTTTATAAAAAATATGATATGTATTATATCGTTTTTTCTGGTACACATAGTACAAGCCTAGAGCTTAGTTTGTGACTAGAGCAATATGTGCAAATTGTCCTACATATTATTATTATTAAAGTAATATGAACAGCTCCATGGATGAATACAATCAAATCAAATTATTTATTTCATGTAAATCTTTACAGATATTTATGAATAGAATATGATTTTTAATTAGCTTTTTATAGAAATTAACCTATTAAATTGGAATGGTAAAATGTATCATTATTAAAAAAAATATATAAACAAACTTTACAACTGTTGGTTTCATCTGTTCTTGAAACATTCTGTGTTAATCCCCAGTATAAATTATACCCACTTTTAGTCGAATCGGCCCTAAGACATATATACATACACGCTTAGTTTAAAGGACTTAGTATAACCTAAGTCCTTTACACATATACACGGAAATACACATTCGGAATCCTAAAAAAAATGCCTTGAGTGAGAATCGAACTTTTTTCAGAAGCAATGTCAACAATACCATGTAGAGATTTTTTTAAACAGTAGCACGGAATATATGCTACAGAATCCATAAAAGGGATCAATCCAATATTTTTGTTTAACGGTCAGCTCCCACTATACGAGCTAAATGATGCGGCGGCTACAAAGACGAATTTGCATTTCGAGTTTTCAGGAAACTACTCCGTCATTTTCTCGTAGTAGTCTCCTTTCAGGGTACGGTTCCGAAACGGGCAGTTGATTTGATAATAAAACAGCGAGTATATTATTAAAATAGACTCGTACCTTGTTGCCGTCCATTTCGTAAGCGCTCGTTTAGCCAGCATAGTGGGAGCGATCAATATTGTTAAACAACAATTGTAGGGCTGCTTACCATAAGGTAGATCAGACAAAGTCACATGCTGTGAATAATAAATAAACGAGTCAATTTTGTAGTCTTTCTCCTTTATTGTGAAATTAACTGCCCGTTTCACTATACCAACTTATGAAACTGTTTATAGATGGGTTATTGAGCCTATTCAAAACATCGCGACGAGCTAGCCACTAGTTCGGTGTAGAGTCATACCATCTGCTACGATATTTAGACACTAGAAGATTTTTTATTTTTCCAAAAAGATCATAGACGTTTCTTTAGTTTAATTCTGTGCGAAATAGGACTTTATGTTGTTGCATTAAAGTTCAGTAGCGTAGGTACAGTGTGATATGTTACCGGTGTATGTGTTAATAATCAAGTCTTGTCCTCATTAGTTTCCTTGTAATTTCTCCTTCAGGTACCGTAACTACACCCTAACAAGAGACTACTACCTCTACAAGAAATCGTTGCAGTAAAACAACAATATTTAGACACTAGAAGATTTCTTATTATTCAGAAAAGATCATAGACGTTTCTTGAGATTAATTCTGTGCGAAATAGAACTTTATGTTATTGCATTAAAGTTCAGTGGTATAGGTACAGTGTGATATGTTGTCAGTGTATGTGTTAATAATCAAGTCTTGTCCTCATTAGTTTCCTTGTAATTTCCCCTTCAGGAAATTAAAGGTGCTTAGGAAATTGCGCGCCGTTTGACTGTTGACTCTGCCAGTAACATGTTTCCCCATTACCTAGTCTATGCTTTGTATTGTTGTTTAAATTTAAATCACATAAATTTGTTTATATTAAATATATATTTTTTTGTTTTTAAAGGTAAAAATTCAATGAATAAATTCCTGGCGGGCGGGACTCGAACCCATGAAACTCGCTTTCGCGGCAAGGCGCTCAACTGCTGAGCCCACCAGGTTCCAGTCACCCATCACGAATTTTGTCATTGCTTGTTATTTACTTATACACAGACGCCCTATTAGCTTTCTTCTTATAACTCTATACGAGTGAAGTTACTAGTCATAGTTTCTAATACTAGATGGCAGAGGAGTCTGTTTTTTATTTTTTTCAGTATTTTATATATATTATTTTTTTATTTAAAATACTTTATTGCAGAAAATTACAAAATATAATTGTACATAGGCGATCTTAATGCCTTAGGCATTTTCTACCAGATAACCTTTGAGAGAGTGGAAGATTATGCTTTGGGTGCAAAAGCAAATAAAATAACATTTTAAAGGACATATAGCGAATAGTATATAAACCACTTAAATATTACCTACATGTAAATACTTAAATATACACACATTACATAATTATAAATAAATAAATACCATCACGGGTGCCTTTATGGCTCTCTAGAACCGTTTAAACCGGCCTCAGGGTACCCAGCGCAGGGACTAACCCTTCCTCATTTCGCCGATGGTATTCGGAGGTAACACCTAACAAGTGGCGAACTTGTTGCGGTGTTTATGATGGTAAAGCCTTAATGTATAAAGCGGTCACCCATCCCAGGTCCGGCCTTGTTGTCATCCGCTTAACCCTGTTATCAGTTGCGCAGTGACTTAACCTAGTGGTTAAGTCACTGCAAAAGGTGGCCCCAGCCTAGTGGCTGGGGCCACCTTTTTCACATAATTATACTAACTTATATAAATCATACAATATAACATATATAGGTTGACTGGTAGACAATGCCTAGAGGCATTAAGCCCGCCCTTTTGTAATAAATAAAGTGTTAAATAAATAGTACATATCAAAATCATCATATACCTGAAAAGAAAATGCTATTTATAATAAGTATTAAAAGAAAAAAAAAACCGGGCCCCAATTTTTTCGCGTAAATCGATAACCAGTATTGAAACAGAAAAATAATTCTTGTTTAATAACCCGGTTACCTAAAAGGATATTTTTTTTGCTAATTCGGTTATTTACGAAAAATTTGAATTAATGATTGTGAAACGCAAGGACGTCATTTGTTAACCTGTCATCTAGGAAGAATAATCATTTTTAAACCGCAGTTTTCAACAAAAAGAACATTCTTGGTACATTTTCTATAAGTCAGGGGCGGATCCAAAATTCTATTTCTCTGTTCGGCAAAATGTGTATATTCTTTTCGTCGAACGTTTGTACCAATTTCGTAAAGCCTCGTATCATATTTTTACGTCGATGGGCAAACCAAAAAACAAAAAAAAACAACCTTTTTACCTTTTTCGGCTTCACCCATTGCATGAACTTTTGTAACCAATTCTTCAACACTTTTCATTTCATACATTTCGTTGGCCACCCCCCTGGATCCGCTACTGCTATGAGTCATCAAACTCTGGTTATCTACGCGGCTGAACCGCGGATGATACCTTAAAAAATAAATCCCGATTATATTAATAGAAACATACAAAGAATCGTAAATATAAGTCTAACCGGAGTTCTAAATATAGCAAAACATATTTGAAATAACATGCAATTTGTTTACATTATGGTAAAAATAGAAAATATTTTAAATCAGGCGCTATAATATAGATAGAAAGCCCTAGAGATTTTCTTTATCAGGCGTTATAATTACACGAGACGCCATGTTTCTCTTTATTCCGGTTACATAAAACAAATATATTTACACTGGTCAAGTTACATAATTTGGACTATAAATAACATAAACAAACGTATATATTTTTTTTTTATTTTGGGACCCATCCGTCATACGAAAAAAAACGATTTAGTTTTTTAATCAATTTATAACTTTAATATTCAAAGTACAAGGGTGGACTTATGCCATTTTTTAATGTTACTTATAGTACAAATATTAATTCTATCTTTGATTTGTTACAAATAGAATATAAATTTTCAATGCTAAATTAAATCAATTTGAACTTTAATGCAAAAGCATAGAGTAGGTAAATAAAAAGAAATCCTTATTCATAAAAAGTTATGGAGTCCTTGAAGAACACTTTAGTTAAAATAAGTTTTGCCTTTTTTAAGCATATTCATTTTTTATGCTAAAAAAATAGAAAAAACCTGCTAAACTAAAGTGTTCTTCAAAGGCTCAACAATTTATTATGAATCCCGTTAAAAGTGTACCTTACAAGTAAATAAAGCTATAAACTGACTTGATTAGACTTCTATTCATTTCCATAATAAAATATTTAGAAAACACAATTTCATAAAATAAACAAACGTGTAAATTAATTAAGATCTCCATAAATTTCCATATTTTTCAGATTTGTTTTGCAAACGAAAGAGGATAATTAAATTTTAATTTAGACGTTATATTTATTGCGCCCCAATTTACTTGTCAATTGATAACATTAACAAGGTTTAAATTATTAGAAGATAAATTCAACAGGTCATAAAATATGATGACAAGGATCGTATTATCGCATATTGCGGGAAATCCCTGAAACTGTCGCTTTCTGAGCCTCGGAATAAAGGTTTCCCTGATTTATTGTTAAAACATCCTTGACGCGGTTCAACCCTCACAGAATTATGTATTTATACAGGTAAGTACTTCCAATGAGATTAACTGTTAATATCTAGAGGCTCTATCATATAATGTATTATATTTTAGAGAGGTTAGTAGGTATTAGAATTAAATTTAAACTAACCTAAACATGAAATTTTCACACCTGAAAAAAAGTAAATTCTGTTATGATAAAAAAATGTACCACTACCATCTTGTAAACACAGAGTTTAAGCAATAAATATATTTGTACAACATAGATATTTCTAATTTCAAAAGTCTTGGATCTTTTTTAGGTTTTCAGTAAAACAGTTTTTTTTGGCTTTTTATTTTTTAAATGTTATGCCATACAATGCTGCCAGTGTTATAGGTACTTTTTCAAGTGGTATACTGTTTAAGGACTTTTTTTATTTAGTTTAATTTTAATAGTTATATTTATTTATGTTTTATGTTTCTTTAAATAATAATTATAGCGTTTTAAAATATCAATTGTCATTATGAAGATAATTTAATAATATTTTTTAATTTAGTGCACTTCCTGGGTCATGATTAGCCATGTGATGATTCATATTTGTATCTGGCTCTTAAAATCCTAAATTCTGGCCACACAAATGAACATGTAGGACTCACCGGTACCCAATTAGCTTCCCCTTTTCACGTGCATTAACTAGCTTTTTGATTTTGATGAGGT
Organism: Monopis laevigella; assembly: GCA_947458855.1. NCBI lineage: Eukaryota > Metazoa > Arthropoda > Insecta > Lepidoptera > Tineidae > Monopis > Monopis laevigella. Next base: position 19,729,342 of record OX381587.1, read on the forward strand.
TTTCAGGTATAGATTATAGGTAAGGTAATTTTATAACGTTTTCTCCAAACTCGTTACCCCGTGCTAATTTTTATATGAACGGTAGCACCATGTTGTGCACCATGTTTTGTAAAATATAAAAAATAAATATCATCACGGGTGCCTTACGGCGCCCGAGACCGCCAAGGCCATCTAGGGTACCCAGCGAAGGGCTTTTTAATCCCACCTCGTCGTAGCCGATGGTATAAGTCTACACCGAACAAGTGGCTACCTTGATGCGATGTTTGGATAGACTCAATAATCCATCTATAAACAGTTTCACAAGTTGGTATAGTGAAACTGGGACCGACAGCTTAACGTGCTCTCCGAGGCACTATAGTGGTGCTGTTAAACAAATGTACATATTTTTTTTAGATTAAGAACTCATTGGTACACACCGGGGTTTGAGCCAGGGACCTAAGTGTTTTCATGTCTAAGGTCTAACCAACTCGGCCACCTCGTGCGTGCCTCATTTAATACCTTTGAAATGTTTTTTTTTGCCATTTTAATTTTCTTATAGTTTTTTTTTTATATTTTTGTCAATAGTGGATAATTGAATCTTGATTATGTATTAGGTAGATATGTAGATAACAGAAAAGATCACCCATGTATTTATAGAGCACATTTCCTCTTCTATATTAAACTTATCTTGATGTGCTCCAAAATCCCAAGAAAACATTGTCATAATTTCCTTTCAGCGTTTTTGTTCACAAATGATATTCCAGAAAGACATCTACCAATTACTGAAAAGAATATGTACCTATCTCATTTTAATGCTACATCATGTTGACATGCCATGCCATGTTGTGTTTCAGCCCGCTTTGTTTAAACTTTCCCAAATAGCATGTACAAAATTTTGTGTTTATTAGCTTATTTGTTTTCTTTATGTAGCTAAACATTATAGCAGTACAACATGGAAGTATTCAGTGCTTTTAATCTACTAACATTTGGTAAAAAACTTCTTGAAATATAATTATAAAATAAATAAATATCATCACGGGTGTGTCTTACGGCGCTCGCCTAGCGGTCTCAGGGTACCCAGCGGAGAGGTTTTTAATCCCACCTTATCGTAGCCGATGGTATGGATCTACCTACACCGTACAAGTGGATAGCTCGTTAAACTACACAGTTTTACAAGTTGGTATAGTGAAACTGGGAGCTACAGCTTAACGTGCTCTTCGAGGCAATATAGTGGTGTTGTTAAACAAATGTACGTACATTTTTAATTTTAAAATCTATTGGTCGTTTACACGGGGGTTTGAACCGGGGGCCTAAAAACTATTTATACCTATATAATTGTTTTAGAATGTCAATAAATGTTTAAAAATATATAGAGTTATTAATAGGTTTCATTCCACTAGTACCTTAGCTAAGGAATTCTGATGATATGTTTAACTTTAAAAAAATCTAAGTCTTTATGTATTGACGGCGAAATACGGGGGTTATTATATTATTATGATCTAGGTACAGACCCTTTTGAGTAGTCTTTTCTTCGGGTCCCTAAAGAGTTAATTCACCCCTATCAGTTACATTTGTGAAGGGACTGTAATAAAACAGACAAAAGTGTATTACGTATTTTGTATAAAAAAGTACTACATATAATATTTTTATAACTATTAAAATGTTCAAAGGGAGAAATAATATAAAATACTTATATTCCAGTTAGAAATATTTACATTTTCCCTGACCACGACAAAAAATATAAATTTGCCTACTACCTAATATTTAGGAAAAAAAAAACATAACTCAGCAGTTTTTTAATGATACAGTAAAAGGGAAACAGTTTTCCACTACCCTTTTATCAATAAACCTACCCCTTTGAACTTACTTTGACCTTTCGTAAGCGAACTTTTGTAATACTTATTTCTATGTCAAAATAAATTCTCTGTGTACTACACAAGAACGAATTGGAGTTTCAAAGGGTGGAAAAAGGGTTTAATAGTTCTAAGAATATCACAAAGGATTAACAAAGTAAAATATGTTAATACTTAATAATAACTTTTGTAATAATATGTTACCAAACAATTTTAATATATTAATATACCTAAATCGAGAAAATGGTTAATTACTACCCAGAAACAAGAAATAGAAGAGAGATTCATTATTAAGTAATACTATATATATATATATATATATATATATATATATATATATATATATATATATATATATATATGGCGCCCGAGACCGCCTAGACGGCCCCAGGGTAACGTAAATACTCGTATATACCTAAATCGAAAAAATGATTAATTACTACCCAGAAAGAAGAAATGGAGGAGAGATTCATTATTAAGTAATACTAATAACATAATATAGTAATTAGATGGTCAAATAATTTCAATAAATACATTTTAAGGCTGAAAATACGGGGACCGGAAATACGTATATAGTTTACAGCGAGTACCAAAAATAAAATGGCGCAAAATAAATCTACATAATATAATAAGAATATTAATAATAATATTCACGGTTTCGTTACTCGTTACCGCCTATACAGATGCAAAAACCCCCAAGTGACCTAGTCATGTTCCGGTTTTATTCTGTGAGTTCACCGGTTTTCAGGAGATTACTGCATCGATTTCTTGTGGAGGTGCTATTCTCCTTTCAGGGCGCAGTTACCAAATGAGTGGTTGAATTAACGATAAGGCAGCGAGTATATTAAAATATATTATATTAAATTACATTACCTAATCGAATGATTTAACCGGCATAGTGAAGGCGATCAATGTGTTAAAGTTTAAGAATTATTGTTGATTCATACGATTCATGGACTTTGTAGGTCTGCTCATCACTAGGTAGATACAAAGTCACATGCCTTGCTCCAATAAAAAAAATGTCAATTTACACATATTGCTTTTGTTACAAACTAAGTTCTAGGCTTGTACTATGTGTTCGTAGGCTTGTACTATGTGTACCAGATATCCAACATCACTTTATATGTCTTTTCACCACCAGGTTAATACAAAGTCACATGCCGTGCTCCAATAAAAAAAAAACATAATAATAAGCAAGAAACATTGCCGTGACCCATTTTTTTTAGGTAATTAAAAAAAAGTTTACCCAATAGATACCTATTGTAGTTGAACCTTTACCTTTAGCCAATAATATTGTGGTCACGTCGTCAGGATTAAGTTGGCGAGGATCAGTTTGTGAACGTTTTCGTCTTACTCTAATCCTTACGGTTCTCTGTAGAGACTTAGATAGAGTTCCAAACTTTTTACATTCCATACACAAATTCTTTTGAATTTAGAACGAGAATCGATAGCACTTTGTTAGGATGTTGCAAAGATATAAGTTTTCTGTTCCGAGACTGTTCTTACAAATTTGAGACTTGAAGACAATGCGGATATTACCATTTTTGTTGTAAAAATGTTTCTTTTATATTCAGGCGTAGTAAAAAAATGTTTACAGAAGTAAAGTTTGCGTTGTGTAATGATAAGACTAGTTCTTGCATGTTGTTATAAATTGAAATCTCTCTAACTTCGCTAAACCGATTTAGTCCACAAATTAAAAAACAAACAATAGTGATCTAACACATGTATGGTTTTGGGTTCATCGGTTTTTAGGAGACTACTGCATCGACTTAACTTGTCGAGGTGATAGTTCCTTTTAGGGTGCGGTTGCGAAACTGTCAGTTGTTTGACGATAAAGCAGAGAGGGTAGGTACTAAAGTAGACCCATAATGTAATTCATCTAAACCTGGTGGTAAGCACACTTTAAAGTCAGCAGTGTACTGATCAACATTGATGTTTAATTATTAATGATGGCTTTCACTATGCCGGCTAAATGATAATGCTGATACGAAATGGTGACAAAGACATATAAAAGATATATATAAGTCTATTTTTATATTCTCACCGCTTTACTCATATAGTCAAATAAACAGCCCGTTTCGTAACCCCATCCTAAAAGGAGACTATGGTAGTCTCCTTGACAAGAAATATTATTTGAGAACTCTATTGCATGTTCTTAAAACCCACAAACCAAAACCGAAATATGACTAGGTCACTTAACAGTGTTTGCATTTGTATGGGTAACGAAACGAAAAGACTTTGTGGACATTATGCATAATTATTTAAATTATAATTAAATATATATATCACACGGGTATAAATAGGTAGGTATGTCTATTTTGCCTCCTTTTTTACAAAGTAAGTGAGCAGAAAGCTTTTGAGTAAGCGAAAGATACGAAGAAAGAGGGTCTAATGCGTTAATTTCATTTAAAATAGGTAGCAATTCTAGAGCCCCTCTTCAAAGAGCAAAATCAAGAGCACTTACTATCCAATTTATTAGATATTGACTTAAGCGCTGATTCTCAATTCTGAGTAGATATGTAAGTATACCTACAATAGAAAATAATATCTAGTTCAAATGGTAATTTAGGAAAAATCAATAGGTAAATAAAATGGGTTTAACCCCCAACGAAAAAAGAGAGGTATTATAAGTTTTGAACCGACTTCAAAAAAGGAGAAAGTTCTCAATTCGACGCGTAAGTTTTATATTTCTGTCAAATCTTTATCGATTTTGAAAATTATTATTTTTTTATTGAAAGAGTTTGGCACCTAGTCGGTCCCATAAAATTTTAGTGAAGATCTGATGAAGACTGTCGGAGCTGAAGACTGGAACATCGCAAATTTCAAGAGGTTTTCTTAATATTACACCATATCTTCGCCAAATATGAACTATTTGATTTAATTTTTAAGTTGGCACCGCTTAATAAAATATTTGTCATTAAAATAAATGTCTGGTGCCATCCTATGCGTCATTTGGATTATAGCTTCAAAAATCATACCTATTATTGATAACTTGGTGCCGACTTCATAAAGTAGAATCCAATTTGACTAAATAACACTTGTAAATATTCATTATTTTATACTTTAAAATATATTCAGTAGTTTCAAAGTTAGCTGCCATCTTAGCCGATGTAGGGTGATAAATATAAAAAAATAAATTTTATGAAATTTCATATATTTAAAATACGTAATTTTTAATAAACATGAAGAAGGGGTTTAATTCAGAAGGTAGTTTTTAATATACTTTTTAACCTAGGTAATATAGTTTACCTTAATCAAAATTATCTTTGCGTATGATTAAAAAGATTATGACTTTATTAAATTAAGAATTCTAGTTATAAAATTTATTATTATCATACCTAATTATTATTTTCTTCTAATGTTGCTTTTGTGTCGGGGGGGTTTTTAAATCTTTACATTTTTACCTATATATTCAATTTATTTTTAATTAACTTTTGATTGGTTTAATTTCAAATAAGATTAATAAAATGTATGTGTCATTAATGTATTATTAATTTATTTAACTTTATATTTTATTAAAATACAAACAGAGAATTTAATTTGTGTTCTTAGTTGATGCCACTTCTTATTCCATATATTATCTGATTAAAGCATCTACATTTAATTTACACCTTAATCAAGCACATTTTGGAGTGCGTTCCAAAACTAAAATATTATTAATCGTGCGATCGCTGGGGGGAAATAAAGAGAAGGAATACACAATTTAAGTATGATCACGTCTCTTAATTTATCATCGGAGAATGCACGAGTATTTGTTACGCCTAAATTAATTTGGAACGCACCAATACATTAATGAATGGTCTTAATATATTTCCATAATAACAGTCTTTCTTACAGAGCTTTTCTTAGGCATTTTTTTTTTCAATATGGTGTCTAACATATATCATATTTCAACACGTTTGTCTAACGTGTTTCAATATAGAGATTAACAGAGAGTCTTTCTAAAACAAGCAATTTCCAATATAGTATCTAACATAGAGACTTTCTAAGACATTTATTTTCCAATAGAGCCTAACATAAAGCCTTTCTAAGATACAGTTTTTCTAATATAGTAGTAGACTCTATATTGGAAAAACTGTAATTAAATATAACGTGGAATCTTTCTAAAACCTACTTTTTTAAATATAGTCTATAACATAGAGCCTATCTAAGATATACTTTTTCCATGATAGATAGAGTTTTTCTAAAGCATATTTTTTTCCGAAATAAAGTCTAATTTAGAGATTTTCTAAGACAGACTTTCCATTATAGGGTATAAACATAGAGACTTCTAAGATTTTCTGAATTTATTTAGTTATTGAGTCTATTCAAAACATCGCGACGAGCTAGCCACTTGTTCGGTGCAGACAGATACAGATACCATCGGCTACGATGAGGTGGGATTAAAACCCCTCAGCTGGGTACCCTGGGAACGTCTAGACGGTCTCGGGCGCCATAAGGCACTCGTGATGATATATATATCGTCACGAGTGCCTTACCGCGCAAGATTACTATAGAGATTTTTGCTAAGGACGCCAGAACTCTACAATTATTATATATATATATATATATATATATATAATAATTGTTAATTTACTAGTTTTGGTGATAAGTGTGTATGCTTTAGGGCTACAAACCAGGTTGTTGTAGATTGTTATCTTAACTTATATTGTTTGTTGAGTTTTAATCTGCGGTCATATTCTGTTTCTTATAACGTAAGCGTTAGATTGTCCAAAATAATGATTTCCGCTATTAGCCCCTTTTCTAAAATCAGAGTATTTTTAACATTCTCTGATTGGAGGAGAGCGCGCTAATAACGGAAATCATTATTTTGACAATCTAACGCTCACGTTATAAGAAACAGAATGCGGCCGCTGGTGTTAATTTGATATTCATTTTAGAATCCGGCCGCCATAATAATGCCGCCGTAACAGAAAACCAAGAACATTGTAAATGTCAAAAATAAAACAAAAGAAGAAACGTGTCACAGGAACAGAACAAAAAGTCTCGTAAATTATTTAACAGTAAGAATATCCTTCGTGTTTGAAGTGAAAATATTAATTCGTGAAATGCCAACAAAATTGTCAAGCTGTCACAAGTTAATTAAAGTTTGGCAACAAACAAGAAAAAAGACATTGTCCGTTGGGTTTTTAATTTAAGAAAGATGGTTGTTTGCATTGTTGAGTCTTCGAGAAAGTCATGACAAACGAGCGCGAAGGGTTTTTGGTCTATCTTATCGCGAGCGGTAAACTCGCTTTGAAAACCCCACCGGGAATAGAGTAGATTCCGCTTCGTCGTGGAAGACAAATGTTAGACGTCACAGTCGCCAGAGTTACTGCATCAACCGTTTTACATTGCTATTACGAATCTTATTCACAACTTTACTTCTTTGTTTCTTTTGAAAAACTTGTTTTAGTGAGATATTTTGATGTTATTCTGTCTTGTTTATTTATTTTATAGTCATTCGGTTTTGCATACTTCAATTAGATACAATAATGTAACTACTACGACTACAGTACTGTACTAACGCGTGGCTTGCGGTACCTGAAACCGCATAGACGGCTTCAAGATTTTAATCCCGCCTCATCGTGGCCGGTAGTATTCTACGTCTAGACCGAATAAGTGTCTCGTCACGATGCCGATGTTTGTATAGTTATAACAATTGGTATAGTGAAACGGGGACCGACAGCTTAATGTTTTCTAGTGTTATTTTTAAAGAATTGTTCTGTTTTTAACCCCCGGTGATAAAAGAGGCATGTTATTTAATTTAAAACTCAATGGTTCACAGGCATTCGAGAGTTGCAGTCAGTTACTTATACTTCTCCTTCTTTTCCTTCAAGTGCTTTTCCATTACTGAAGGTAAGCAGTAAATTTTCGAAAGCCTTCTCTATCCATCAGGTATACTAGTTGGTACTAATGGCAATAAATAAATAGTTTGCATGACGAATTTAAACTTACTAGCTACCCTATTTATTATTTTGTTGTTTTTGAGATGGAAAATGTTCAAATAACAAAGTTAATTTTGCTTTAGCAATGTAGTGTTGCCAAATACGGAATATCATGTTCAAAAGAAATGTAACCTATCTGCTAAGCGTAGTTGTCGTGAGTCAGACATACGTAAAATTTAATTTACAAACATGTAATAATGTCTCAATTGCTTACAGCTCCAGATAAACTATGCAAGCATAATACAAAAAAAGATATCCTAAGTCTGATATTGGCTACTTTGTCTTAGGATTGTATCATTAATAAAAATTATATTTGATGTGTGATTTCTTCAGCTATACCATTTTAATAAAAATTGATTTTTTGGAGTAAGACAGCAGCGTATTCCGACTGGACATAATATTTTTTTTATAATAAGATTATCTAAAGATACTACCATTCGGTGGTGATAGTGCGTGCGGTCGTGCGGTGGGCAGATTCAGAATATTTCAGATTTCTATAAAAAATGTCTGACTGTCTGCGCATAGCTTTAAGTAATTATTTGTAAACAGTACCAAAAATATTAAGGCACCTCCATTCCAATTACCACAATATCGACCGTCAGTGACGCATACTCAAGTGGCAATTTCCTGTCATCAGTTTACAAGTGTACTTACAAGATGAACAGCAATTCCAAATAATAAGCGGATACTACGCTCAGTGGGGTTAATGAGAAAATTACTAACTGTTTAATATGTATGTACCTTGATATGACGTTAGAGGACTGAGAATTCTGAGTTAGTCAAAATCATTGATATTTCTGAGGCTCTACCATGGGTTTGCGCATTGTAGCTATCACGTATACGTATACAAATTCATTACTACAATGCGCAAACCCATGGTAGAGTCTCAGATCTCATATCAATAATATAAAATTAAATCTTTATTACAATTTGATTGGACCCCAGGATTTTAAATTATCTATCTACTAAATTTCGTAGAAATGAATCTTTTCTGATGTGAATCTTTCATAAACAAAGAAAATAAGCTTTGCATTTATAAATAATGTATTTATTTACTTATTAGGAATACACTACGGATATCAATATTATAAATGATTGAAAAGTAGATTTTTTTACTATTAAAATTTTTTTTTTTAAATATAAAAGAGAATATACATACATATATCATCACCGGTGCCTTACTATATTGGCACTATGCCTCGGAGAGCACGTTAAGCTGTCGGTCCCGATTTCGCTATACCAACTTGTGAAACTGTTTATAGGGTTATTGAGTCTATTCAAAAACATCGCGACGAGCTAGCCATACCATCGGCTACGACGAGGTGGGATTAAAACCCCTCCGCTGGGTACCCTGGGGCCGTCTAGGCGGTCTCGGGCGCCGTAAGGCACTCGTGATGATATAATAAAAAATAAATTTACAGACATATATACAAAATGGAAGATAAAAGCTGTGGTTTAAAGGAAAGTACCCTAAACAAATTTTACTGATAGGAATATTGCTTTAAATTCAAAAATAACTAAAACTGCATTTAAGATTTTTCAAAACACGCTTGCACACACCTCTGAATCGAAGCGAACGAAAACCAAAAACATAACACCTATACGTTTATGTATACACCAATATAAAAACCGATTTCTTGTTGAGAGTATAGTCTCCTTTCAAGACGCGGTTACGGAACGGGTGGATTGTGGATTTGACGATAAAGTAGAAGGGAAATTCAAGTACACTCGTATTGCAAATTAGTTTTCGTCACCTACCGTTTCGTAACCTCTTTATTTTGCCGGCATAATGGAACCGATCAATATTGTTAAACAACAATGTACTGATTGACTCATCCATAGATTTTGTAGGTCTACCATCACGTGATTAATAGTCACATGACATATTCCAGTAAAAAAAATATACCTATAATGTAAATAAAATAAATATTGACATTTAATAATGTGTGAATGTTAATGTAATTGAGTTGTTTGGCACAAAGGATTAGTCTGGCTATACAACGTGGCAATGCTGCATCTGTCCTTGGTGGCATTGGCGCTATGTCGGGGTTGGACGAAATTTTTTATTTAATTTAATTTTATGTAGGTTTATATATATATTTTTTTTTTTTCTTTTATTTAGGTATTATAATTGTTATAGGGGTTTTTTTTTTGGTCATTTTTATTTTAGGTATTTAGATTTTAATGCTTTATTTTTTAATTTTAATATATTTTATGTTACTATTTATTATAAAAAACTTACAACGAATAAAAAATATAACACATTAAGTTTCATTATTTTAGTATAATTATTTTTTAGACAATTGTCAATGTTTTTACTATATTGTGTTGTGTGTGTGTTTGTAACTACACTACCTACCTAATATAGTATTTTTTTTGTTTCTAACTTTGTTTAACTGTACCTAATTTACTTTTGTTAACTAAAATTGTGTCCTTTTTATTTAATAATATTGTAATTTCACATAATTGGTTCCATGCGATCTAAGAAAATAATTTTAACACCTTGTTTATATAATAATGTTCCGATAATAAAAATATTTCATTTCATTTCAAAATATTGCTGGCTCCCACAACACAGGGAATTCAAGCGGGGACCAGGCAACATCCACACCAATGCCAACCGTATAGAAACACGTACTAATTTTGTTTTGCCATGGTGGGAATCGAACCCAAAATACATCGCCAACGGCGCAGCCACTAGACCACATAGGCGGTCTGAAGAATAATAATAAATATATCTTTTATCAATGATCTACTATACTGTCTAAATAAGCAGAATAACTGTTCAATTTTGTGTGGTATGTATCAGTATCTATTTCTCCATTCTATTTGTGTATATTGTAAGTAACTATATACTATATATGTATGTAAGTTTTGTATGTATACTTATGTATATATACAATATATATTGATTGTTATTAGTTTTTTTTTTAATTAAGCTCCCGGCTGGTGGTCGTACACGATCTTAAAGGATAGCTGGTAGATAATACCTAAGGCATTAAGTTCGCCTTTGTACATAACTTTTGTTTACTGTGCAATAAGGTGTTTAAATAAATAAATGATTACGAAATCGCGGGAAAATTCTGTGCCAATAATCTGCGCCGATCTTACCAATACCGGATGGTACGTAAATAAAATTGAAGGTGATTGTCATCACATGACATGATTCGTCATTTTCCTGTTCAACACAAAGACCTTTTAGATCGAGATGACATCATCAGTTATATGAATGACGTCATTGTAACAATGGATTTAGTAATATGGAGTGTGAAATTTCATAGCACCTAAATGAACAATGGATACTAATTCCATAATACTCGCTCATCATTAATTCTATTAAAATTGAGCAACATTTAATTTATAACAAAATAATTCAAAATTTCAGGAAATCACAGGCTTTGTTGGTTTTAATTCTGATATGTTTAATAACAGCGACAGACTCACCATATGTCTTCTGCATGTATTCTTGGAAGCTTGATAATGTAAAGCCTTGCCCATCTAACTAAAGACCTATCACCTTAACTTCTGTGCTTTGCCAGAGTAGTAAAGAGCAAAAAAATAATAACAAATTCTTTGTAGAGAGTGTAGCTATTTACTCAGCGACCGGCAATACGGTTTTCGCGCAAGGTGGTTCACTGAAGATTCCCGTTCATGTCATTTATCTCTTAAGTAAAGCCATGCAGCTAAACGGTTAGTCCTGGCAGTGTCTCTCGATATCGTCAAGGCTTGTGATAAGGTAACCCAACTTCCCAGTTATGGATCCCTGGTGATGCTCCTGGATCCAAGACTTCTTAAAACCATTATAAGATAATAAGGGTTTTAAGAATTCCATACCATCACGGATGCCTTGGTTTGGCTCCCGAGAACCGTTTAAACGGCCTCAGGGTACCCAGCGGAAGGTATAACGCCGTCCTCATTTCGCTGATAGTATTTGGAGGCAACACTTAACAAGTGGCGAGTTTGTAGCGGTGTTTAAGATTGTATAGCCTCGTTGTATAAAGTGGACATCCATCCCAGGCCCGGCCTTGTTCACTAGTACATTACATTTAATAAAATAAACGTACTAAATTTGTTGTGTTAGAATTTCACGCTAATACTATCACGTAAAATATGACTCTGATGTTTATTTAACATATTTTATGTATTCAAATATAAAACATATATTTGTATTTGAAATATTTTTTTACCAAATACAGCTAACTTTTCGCCAATATTTGTCATATTACCTTTGTTTACTTACCTATTTAATTTTTTATTCCATTTTTGGTTTAAAGACTTTTTATTTTATTATATTTACATAAAAAGATTATTAGACTGGACAGTATTTTCATAGATTACTTCCAAGAATACAACAACTTACTTTTAGCATAATGATAATAATAATAATATAGTAGGAAATTTTATATAGGTACATATGCTGGTCACAAAGTAAGCTCTAGGCTTGTACTATGTTATATGTGTACCAGAATCAACGATACTAATATGTATATTATTATGTATGTATATTATAAATATAATTTATGATATGTATGTATATGTAGTGAGCATTAGTGTGTATGTATAATATTTGTATACTCTATTTTTTAAATGTATTTTACTGCACTTATTTTACCCACTTACTGCTTAATTTGTCCCAAAGGTTTGGCTGGTAGAGAATGCCTAGCGGCATTAATACCGCCTTTGTACTAAATGTGTGCAATGAAGTTGTTTTTGAAATAAAATAATTATTTTATTAACACCAAGACCATAGCTAACATTTATTTTATTTGTTAATGGAGCACGGTATGTAACTTTATATCTGCATGATATTAAGCAGACCTACCAAATCCATGAATGGGGTCAATCAATAGGTACATAGTTGTTTAACAGCATTGATCGCTTCCACTATGCCGGCTGAAAGAACGTTATGAAATGGGCAGCGACAAAGATGAATCAGAATCGAACTGCACAGAAAAACGTTCCAATTATGTTTCGCCATGATTTTGCGCAAACGGCGTTCTATATTTTAAAGCCTTTGGAAAGCATACCCACATAAATTAAGTAATACATCATTGCACGGAAATCTGTAAATACATTAACGTATACAAATCCCTTACGCTACAGCTACGCTAAACACGGATTTGTTTGAGCTATTCATCAGGTGCACGTTTTAATCAGAACCTGAAGTATGGACGTACGGCTGAGAGAGAATTAATCGACCTCGGTGTGAAGTGTGAACCTAGCCTGTCAACCGGCAACAAAATTGTTTAATATTTTATAGAATCCGCAATCTATATGTGGTGGGTGTGTGTTCTCAACCCCCCCCCCCCCCCCCATACACACACATATCACGAATACCACACACACACATACACACATTAAATATACAAAAAAATCACAAACCTTTAATCAAACACACCTTATAAAAGTACTTCACCCATTTTTATTATTATGTTTTTGATTTTTACCAGTTAGTTTATTTGCAATTTTCTTTTCTTATTTTTTTATATATTTGTTTAGATTACACCATTTATTTGTGTCCCAATAGATTTACATAAAGCAACAAATTTGATCCTTACCTGGGAAGATACTGGCTACTGTACGGCAGCACGGGTGACAGGGTTCCAAAAAATTGTGTACTTTTTTTCTTTTTTTTTTTTTTTAGGACAAATTACACATATTGCTCTGGTCACAAACTAAGCTCTAGGCTTGTACTATGTGTACCAGAAGCAACGATATAATACATATAATATTTTATAAACACCCAGACCATGACAAACTGTACAGAAAAAACGTATTAATATTTTTTGCCATGGGTGGGAATCGAACCCACGACCTCCGGATACAACGCCAAAGGCGCAACCACTAGTCTACGGAGGCTGTCAAATTTTGAATTAATAAAGTTTATTTTATTACTTATTATTATTATAAAGTAAAAAGATTTGATTGTTTGTTGGTTCCGGATAAACTCACAAACTACTAAAGCGATTTAAAAAAATCTTTTACCAATAGAAAGATACAAAGATAGGCGAGTAACATAGGCTGTATTTAATTTTTAATCCGATTTCTCTTAAACTAAACAGCGCGGCAGTGTGGCAGGTATCAAAAGTATCTGCTGAAAGACGCATGAAATAAGTTATAAAAGGTAAAAAAAAAAAAAAAAAATATTGGTTTATTTATCACTTAACGGTAGAGACATTTTGAATCCAAATAGAATCTCTAATTACTAAAATGTAGGGTAATTCCACATATTGCTGTGGTCAGAAACTCAATAAAAACTATAGGCCTGTTTAGTGTACCAGAACCAACGATATAATACATATTATATTTTTTAAACACCCAGACCATGTAAAACTGTACACAAAAACGTACCAATATTTTTTTGTTATGGGTGGGCATCGAACCCACGACCTCCGGATATATCGCAAAGGCAGCCCCAGGCGGTCTAAACGACTTGATTAAGGCGGCTTTTTGAGCAAGGTTGAACTATTGCTTACGATCAGAGTCATAAACCGTGTACAAAAAAAAAACAAATAAAAAAAAAATCAAGTATGTATGTACGCTGGGATTTCTCCCACCACCACCACACTATAAAAAGGTATATTCACTCAGTGGTTCACACTTTAGCAATTTAATAGCAGCTAATCTAAGCAATTAAATGTGTTCTTTGGATTCTGCTTGCAGAAGGTACATATTTCCAAATCGCAGCACATGTTGCGTGTTCTATTTATTTCATGCAAGTAGAAGCTGTCATGTATGAGACGTTTGATAAGTTTGCGCACTGATGGAATAGGTTGCGGAAATACGGGATGAAAAATTGTCAGTCATTTTTCAGGATTCTCTGTAAATTGGAAATGCAATGAAAAATGTTTCGTTCTTTGAAAAGTTTTACTTATATCCATGGATGAATATTTTTGTAGGAGAACTTTCAAATTCATATTAGGAATAATATAATAACTGACCGCGTCTGTAGACTATTGGCGCCTTTGGCATTGTATCCGGAAGTTGTGGGTTTTTTCCCACCCATGGCAAAAAACATAAATATATTACGTTTTTCTGTCATGGTGTTTATAAAATATAATATGTATTATATAGTTGTTTCTAAAACACAAATTCAAGCCTAGAGCTTAGTTTTTGACCATAGCAATATGTGTAAATTGTCCTACATATTATTAAATTATAAGATACATTTACGGGATGGTGATTTTTTCCCCTTTAGCAATATAATAAAAAAACAACCTCCGCCACTTGCCTGAAGAATTTTATTTGCATGTTATAATTTAATATTAATTAATATAATTTTAGTAGTAACAAAAATGAATAAATAAATGTAATATAGAAAATTTCACACAAATTGCCCTGCTCATCTTCAGGTAACATATAAAAATCTAGACCATGGAAAATTGTACATAAACTTACTATGTTTCGTTTTGCCAATAAAAACCTAAGCAGATTCATTTTAATACATGGAGATGGTTCTGGCTAGGTGGAATGACCAGCGGACAGGCTCATATATCCTAAAAGCCTTTAGAATTCAAACTTATCCAGCAGCGCAATAACAAGAGAACGACAAACATTAATAGTTAACCCAGTATAGAACCTTATTTAAAAAAAAAATTGGACCCACAAGGTCCTATTCTGCGGCCATATTGTTTCTTTTAAAGGAAAGTTAGATTGTCAAAATAAATAAATTCAATATGTACAATAGGCTATTTGACTATATTAAAAATATACTATAAATTAGGGTCAACCTATCAGACAATGGCGTGAAAAAATATATTTCAATTTAATTTAAATTAAATTAACTATATTTTTTGTAGATTACACGAAATAAAATTGAATATTTTTTACAATTTTATCTATGACAAAAACATGTTTGATTGGTTGATGACTGGTGACGTCACACGCAAGTACACTATACAAAACAATACAATACACAGATTTCTCGACTGATTAATGTTACGTTCTATATTGTATTCTCTATTTATTTAATCTGTGCTTGTTTGTTTACTTGCGTGTGACGTCACACTCTGCACCATTACCGACACAGCGTTTTTAGCGCCATTGTGGAAATTCAAACTTTAACATTGATTTTTATTAATAATACAGCAAACATCACGGAAATATAAATCTATTGTGCTTATTATGTAATGAAGGATCATATTAACCGAGTTTCAAAAAGTAGTCAAATAGCCTATTGTCACCGTTGGAATGTTAAAAACTGTCAAAGCAATAGCACCTGTAATACAAGGAAATAAAGTGCTGTCTTTTTGGCTATTGTTGTTGCTGTTTTTTTAATGTCATCTATAAAGGTTTTCGTTATTTTGACAAGCTAACGTTTCCGTTATAAAAAACAGAATGTAGACCCTGAGGCTACCACAAGTAAAAACAACAATCAATAGGATCGTTTTATTTTAAAAAATAAATACACCCGGTATGATAATAATAATAATAATAATAACAATAATAATAATAATAACCCCCCCATGGGGACCACCTTGACGTGGTGGGGGGGCTTACGGTATGGACCACTTGGCACTGTCTGAATATCTTGACTAAACTAATTCTAACAGCACAACATCAGCTGTTTTGTCGAATGTATTTTGCGCCGCTATAACTATTAATATAGTTCAATGGCCAGGTATACATTCGGCAGAAAAATTATAAACCATACCTAACGAACGGTCCCCAAACCCAACAACACAATGGAGACAAGACAAATGAAAAGAAAACGTTTAATGCCGCTTCCCGAGGGCTACCGTCGGGGCACATCTGGAGCCGATGCTGGATGTCTCAGCATGCGAACCATCGGCGGCGAGGAGTTGAGCAGGCGGGCTCTCGTCGAAGAAATCAATGCTACAGCCGAAACCCATCATTCACCAACCTCATCAATAAGCCTTTTTTCATCATGTAGATCATCACCAAATTCTTACGAGAATTTATCAATACCATCAAGATCACCAACTTTATCATCCATGTCAGTTGATGTTGTTCAAGAGGCAAATGCCGACAATCTTGGACCCACTACTGGCAATATACGTGCGAGAAGGAAATGGACAGATGAAATGAACAGATTCATTTGGCGCACATACCTCATCATCACCCACCTTGAAACCGACACGAAAAATTATCTAACATCACTTCATGACCAATTTACATCTAAATTCCCAAATATGAAAGTCACTAAACAAAGAGTAGGAGATCAAAGAAGAACAATAGTCAGAAATAAGCTACTTTCAACAGATGTAATGAACGAAATAAGATTAGAAGTTACGAACATTAATACACAAACATCAATAAACATAATTCCACTTTTAAACAACACAAGACCTACACGAATAAAATGGACCAATGACTTTAACGAAGCTATAATGAAAATTTACTACATGATAACAGAATTAGAGACTAACAAAACAGCTTACAGACGACAATTACATGCTAAATTTACGGAACAGTTCCCCCATTTATCTTATTTATCAGACCAAAGAAGAGCAATAGTCACCAAGAATTTAATACCACAAAGCAGACTTTTAGAAATATGGAATGAAATAGAGAGAACTATACATACAGACTTACCACCTATTGGTGAACTTATAGATCAAAATAATATAAATTTGACTAGGGCGGACGATTTAATTACAAGTCATAATCCACTACAACCACACACGATAGAAGACAATATTTCACAACTCCATATAAAAATTACCGAAACTTATGAGAATATCTATAAAAAATTCAAAGACAGTGACCCTACAAAACGACCATATATCCCAAAACAAAAATCATCCAAATCACTAGCTAGTATAGTAAATTACCTAAACACTACAATTTTACCTAAATTTATAAATACAAACAATAATTACCTCACTACACAAACATTAATATATACGGCAGCTTATACAGCAGCTGTCTGTAATGGAGCAAAAATTAAAGAAGTAGAAAATAATTTACCACATAAAAATAAGAATCAACCATCTTGGCAAAGAAGAATTCAACGGAAAATAGATTCATTACGCAAAGACTTAGCCAGATTAACACGATATATACAGGGCAATAGGAGCACTAAACTAAATAAGTTGGTAGACGATATTAGAAAAAGACATAAAATTCATTCACGACACGAAGAACCCAACTCTACTGACTTTCACATTCTAGATACTCTACAACAAAAACTTAATCTAACCTCAAATAGAATAAAACGATATGTTAACTGTACATTAAGAAAACAGCAAAATTCTAGATTTATAAATAATGAAAAACTATTTTATAGAAATATATCCGCCAATATAACGGATAATCAGAGCAATAATAGTACTCCAATATCACCTTTAGCAACAGATTTACATGCATTCTGGTCCAACATTTGGTCTAATACTGTTCAACACAACTCCCATGCAGACTGGATAACCTCACACTCTCTAAGCACTCAAAACACTCCGGAAATGTACTATGAACACATTCCTTTAGATATTTTAATAGAAGCTATTAAGAAAACACATAACTGGAAAGCTCCTGGAACTGACCATATTCACAACTACTGGTATAAAAAATTTACTTCACTCTATCCTACACTACATAACCACATCAATGCGTTCCTACAATCTCCTGATACAATGCCGACATATATATTAGAAGGTATAACTTATATGATTCCTAAAGATACAGACTATAGAAACCCAGCAAAATACCGACCTATTACTTGTCTTCAAACAATATACAAAATAATTACATCATGCATTTCAGATCTCATTTACAAACATGTTACAGAAAATAATATTTTAGCTGAAGAACAGAAAGGATGCAGAAAATTAAGCCAAGGATGCAAAGAACAGCTCACAATAGATTCAGTAGTAATGAAACAGGCTTGCAAACATAATAAAGATATTAGCACTATGTACATAGATTATCAAAAGGCGTTCGATTCTGTACCCCATAGCTGGCTTCTATATATATTACGTAACTACAAAATTCATCCAACAATAGTATTTTTTCTTGAAAACTCAATGCAACATTGGCAAACAAAATTAAAACTTGTGACAAATGATTCACAAATACAAACTGAAACTATCTTTATACGTCGAGGAATCTTCCAGGGAGACGCCCTAAGCCCTCTTTGGTTCTGTCTTGCTCTCAATCCACTTTCACATATGTTAAATAAATCAAATTACGGGTATAAAATAATAAATAATAGCCACCATACTATATTATCACACTTAATGTACATGGACGATATTAAATTATATAGCAACAAAACACAATCACTACATCATCTAGCAAACATCACACAGACATTTTCTAACGACATACGTATGGAATTCGGGATAGATAAATGTAAAACCTTCACAGTGGAACAGGGAGTAATCAAACACAATGAATACACACTACAGACAGGTATTCAAATAGAGGCTATTGATCCAAACAGTTCATATAAATATCTTGGATTTCAACAGTCGCGACAAATACACGCAAAGCAAACAAAAACAGAACTCAAAAAGAAATTTAAATACAGATTAAACACTCTACTTAAAAGTCAACTAAACTCTCGCAACTTAATTAAAGCTATTAATACATTTGCAATACCTATTTTAACCTACTCTTTCGGCATATTAAACTGGTCACAAACAGATCTTCAAAATTTGCAACGAACTATAAATACCAGCATGACGTCAAATCGTAAACACCACCCTAAATCCTGTACACAACGACTGACACTGCCAAGAGATGAAGGAGGAAGAGGAATTATAGATATCGTAAACCTACATAACAAACAAATCACAACATCAAGACAATTCTTTCATTCTCGCGCCGAACAATCCATACTTCACAATGCAATATCCAACGCTGATGAAAGACTTACACCACTAAATTTAAATAACCACAATATTCAGCGGAATCAGCACATTATCCAACCTGAAGAAAAGATTCAGTCATGGATGCAGAAGACCTTACACGGTCGGCATCGTCACGATTTGCTGCTGCCAAATGTCGACAAGAAAGCGTCGAACGCATGGCTGCGACGTGGCGAGCTGTTTCCGGAAACTGAAGGATTCATGATTGCAATTCAAGACCAAGTTATAGAGACCCGAAACTATCTAAAATATATTGTGAAGAAACCCAACATTATAGATACATGCAGACGGTGCAGAGCAGCTTCTGAACATATTCAACACATTACAGGTTCTTGTCGAGCAATAGTCCAAACAGAATACAAACACAGACACGACCAAGTAGCAAACGTCATACACCAAAAGCTAGCACACAAATATAATCTTACATCTCAACCTTTCGTACCATACTATAAATATGTCCCAAAAGTGATTCTTGAAAATCAAACTCATAAACTGTATTTTGACCGAGCAATCCTTACTGACAGAACAACACATTACAATAGACCTGACATAACATTGATAGATAAAGTAAATAAAAGTACTCACATAATAGACATTGCTATCCCTAATACAAATAACCTACAAAGCACTATAACAGAAAAGCTAAGAAAATATACAGATCTCAAAGACGAAATAGCTCGCATATGGCAAATGCGCGATGTTTTAATAGTACCAATTGTTTTATCATCCACAGGAGTAATCCCGAATAATTTACATCAATCACTACAACTACTTGACTTACCTCCACAAACATACATAACTCTACAGAAAGCCTCCATTTTAAATACTTGCAGGATAGTGAGAAAGTTTTTACTAACAAAACCAGATTAGGTATGTACACTACATGATGCTCCCTTGGCTACGGCCCGTGGGCATCATTATAAACCGCTTCATAAGCGTGAAGATTTAATCTTTAACTAATAATAATAATAATAATAATAATAATAATAATAATAATAATAATAATAATAATAATAATAATAATAATAATAATAATAATAATAATAATAATAATAATAATAATAATAATAATAATAATAATAATAATAATAATAATAATAATAATAATAATAATAATAATATGTAGGACAATTTACACATATTGCTCTGGTCACAAACTAAGCTCTAGACTTGTACTATGTGTACCAGAAACAATGATATAATACATATTATATTTTATAAACACACAGACCATGACAAACTGTACAGAAAAACGTACTAATATTTTTTTGCCATGGGTGGGAATCGAACCCACGACCTCCGGATTCAACGCCAAAGGCGCAACCACTAGTCTACGGAGGCTGTCAAACCTCTGTATAACCTCGCGAATAACGTTACGTTTATACGAAGCAAAATCTAATGGTAAAACCTCAGCTACCATATTTTGTTTCTTATAACTGAAACGTTAGCTTGTCAAAATAACGAAATTCTATAAATATGTCATTAAACAATAAGTAAGAAAGAATACTAAAAAGGCACTGTTTCCCTTGTATTATAGGTATATTTAGCTTCAAAATTTTTAGCATTCCGTGTCGTGACCTTCCTTAAGTATTTCGTTATTTTAACAATCGACGTTACCTTTAAAAGAAACAGAATAAAGATTTGTTGTATTGGTTGTATGGTCGAAAGATCTTTGCCTTTCCACAATGGTGGAAGAATCCCAAAAAAAAACAGAATATGGCCTCCATTGTACACTTTGAAATGACAAAAAATCTACAGTAGATCAGTAATTAATATTCTCTAAAAGTATCTGTGTAAACAAAGGGTATTTATAAAGGAATAACAAAATAATAAAAAAATAAGACGAAAATTTTGGATACTTATTTAATTTGAACTTTAAATAATAATAGGTATAATATAAATAACTTAACAGTAATAAATAACAGTCTACATATTATTATAGAGAAACAAATAATATAGGTAATTTTTTTATTTATAATAATAGAGGGTAACATGACAACGAAACGTGTGATTTAGATTCAGACGAAACAATGTTCGTCACACGTTTCGTTATGTCATGTTATAATTATCACAAAATAACATATTGTTTGGTAATAGACAAATAGTGTTGTTCTGAGTCCAGTTTCTTCAAGAAATAAAAAAAAAACGATATTCATCTGTTTTTTATTATTTAATTTGTTCTTATCTTTGATTAAATTATTAATAAAATAAAATTTCAAGATATGAAAATATATAATATAATCAATTAAAATAAATAGTGTTGTTCTGAGTCCAGTTTCTTGAAGGAATAACAAATTAGATAGAATGAAAAAAGAAATGATTAAATTAATGATAAAATAAAATAAGATTTTTGGTCATAAAAAAAATATCAACACCATAAAATACCACAAATGGAAACATATTTCAAATCCAGACCTCATGCGCTATTTTAAAGAAGATTTTGGTTATGTTTTTTATTTGTATATAAAAACAGATAAATAAAATTAAACATAGATCTCTATTTGGTAGTTAAGTCCACTTCCTCTTTCGCTCTTCAACCTGATGTTGGCATATGAGAAGCCGACGCCGCCTGCTGTGATCGTGGCGCTGGCTTCTGTATGATCAAGATCCTTTGCTACTATGCCCTGAAAAAAAAAACATAATTATAAAAAAAGCATTGACAGCCTCCGTAGATTAGTGGTTTGTATCCGGCGGTCGTGGGTTGGATTCCCACCAACAGCAACAAAAAATATTTTTCTGTACAGTTTGTCATGGTCTGAGTGTTTATAAAATATAATAAGTATTTATTATATCGTTGCCTTTGGTACACATAGTACAAGCCTAGAGCTTAGTTTGTGACCAGAGCAATATGTGGAAATTTGTAGGGCAATTATTATTATTTTATTACTATATTTGGTGCGAGAAAGCGATTTATACAGATGCAAAAACCGTCAAGTCATATTGCAGTCTGGGTTTACCGGTCTCCAGAAGACTATTGCATCGATTTATTGTCGTCGAGGTGGTAATCTTATTTCACGGTGCGGTTACGAAAGCAGCGAGACTCGTAATGCGAATTCGTTTTTGTCCCGCCATGTTCGTATGAATTAACCTGCATAGTTGGAGCGATTAATGCTGTTTAACAACAACGTATTGGTCGATCCCATTTTTCATGCAATTTGTGGGTCTGCTTACTACCAGGTAGATACAAAATCACATGTCAAGCTTAAATAGGTATAAATTAAGTTACGTTTAATTTGGTCACAGTTTTATTCCTACATCGTCATAGTCGATATTATTCTGAGTCTACACAGAACAAGTGGCAAGCTCGTCATGGCATATCTATAGGCTTATAAAAAAAAGAAGTTGATATAATTCCACTGGTACCGACAGTTTAACGTGCTTTGGTGGATAGTTACAAAAACGTTAATTAGTAAAACAAATGTACGTTTTTGATAATTAGAGTTCGTTTAATTTTTTTTTTTTGTTATACAGGCTTTGTAAGGCTGTAGGTACTTTGCTCTAATATGAAATTCTACTGATCAAATCGAACAACTTTTCCCAAGGAACCATCTGTCGCAAATGAAAAAAAAATTGCCTTCTTCATACAAACTAGTAATGTTAAAATAACTAATTTGTATGGCGAAGCAACATTTTTTTTAAAGTGTGAACCATGGAACCATAGGAAAATCGATCTGATCAGTAGAGCCTCATGTTAGCCCCAAGTATAACCTTTCCAATTCACCCTGTAGGTATATAATATAAATTATAAACACAAGAAAATACGTATTCAAATACAAATTATAATGCTCAGACGTTATACTATATGTAAATTCTACCAACACGTATAGAATTCAAATTTCTTAATGACCTTTTAATGACCTTGGCTGTCGTTAATGTCACGTGACCTTGACCTCTGTTGATATTAGTAATGAAGATTATATAGGGTTCGAAAGACCCGATAGGGTATTTGGACACTAAATTGAAATGACAAAAGGATTATTCGCGGTTTTAAGCTTAGAGCTTAGGTTGTGAATTTTGTTACATATTTTAATTTTAGGTCTCCATAACTTTGCTAGACCGACCAGTAGCAGAAACCGACAAGAGACCTTGACAGGTTTTGGTTTTAGTCAGTGGGTTCACCGTTTTCGAGGAAACTCCTGCATCGATTTTTTGTTGAAGTAGTAATCTTCTTTTAGGGTACGGTTACGAAACGGGCAGTTTATTTGATGATAAAGCAGAGGAGGAAACTTTTTCAAATTCGTGTAAAATGTGTGTAATTTTATAAGAGTCAACACACAAAGTTTTACTATTAACATCTCTCGATCCTGAGATACAAAAACAACCCCACTGCTTGCTCACACTGATTTTTTTTTTTAAGTATGGGGCTTACCGATTTTTTTTTTAGAGTAGTACCTTTTTATTAAAATTCTTTAAAGCACTAAAAGATTTGTACAAATGCCTTAGGCCAGCTATCCTTTAGGAGAGTGAAAAATTGTAATATAGGATGCACAGTGAAAAGTAAAAAGAAATCAAATACAGCTACATACAGTTATAAGTACATACTCAAATATACAGTTATATAAAATACGTAAATAATATAGAAAAATAAATACGTAAATATATGTAAACCTAACCTGAATTGTGATAGAGCCCTTGTAGAATTTTCAAGGCTGTAGACCTTCCGTTACCGAGATATTAACTTTCCTAAAATATCAAACTTTGATAAATCCTTTCTTAGTGAGTCCACAATACAAAAGAAAACTGCTGTCCATTTTTTACATTCATAGCTGCGTGTGTCTAATGCCAGGCGAAATGTGGGCGAGGATAACCACAGAGTGGGTGCCACAGGCCCGGAAAAGACAACGCGGTAGGGCCAGGAGGAGATGGAGAGACGAGCTAGACGCCTTTTCAAAGGATTGGTCCAGGAAAGGTAGAGACAGGAAGATGAATGAATATGAAGAGAATGGAAGGAGGGAAGGGAGACCTTTGCCCAGCAGTGGGACACAATAGGTTAAAAAAAAAACTGCAGTAGTTTTGGCTGAGCAATGATGAGTAGGTAAGTGAGTCAGGACAAGAATAATAAATTAGGTACAAAATACCGTTATTCACATACCGTTGTTCAAATTTTTATTAAAATAAGTTTATTTACGAGATCTATACGGTTTATTTACCTACGTCCCGATAAGCCAAGGGCCACCTCTAACAGAAGTTTTAACGTAATGAAGTGTAAAACAAACTAAAGTTTAATTAAAATGAAGTAGATAAATGGGTCCCATGCTAAATGTTCCAATAGCTTAAGAATTAAGTATATGCTTATACTATCCAACCATACTAATGTTATAAATGCTTAAGTAAATCTGTTTATTAACATTTCACGCTTTTAAACCGCTGAATCGATTTAGATAAAATTTTGTATGGAGATAGTTTGATACTCTGAAAAGGGTCGGATTGGCTTTCGTCATTACATTATATTAGCTACTTGAAGGATTGGGTATGTAAAACTTACTAAAACCACTGAAGAAATAATAGTGCAAGTACTAAAACTAAAATGACTTAGTACCTAGATACATTATTAATTTTGTTTTCATTAAAAGAAAGCTATGTTTTTGTCACAGTGGTAATTTTTCTTATATTATGTTATACTAGCGGCCCGTCCCGGCTTCGCACAGGTTTGAACTATATGCTCAGCGCACGCCACGGAAGGCCTCAGAAACGATACTTTTCCCCCGTTTTTAAAACATTTTTGGTTACTGCTCCACAACTATAGGACCTAGCGTGATATTATATAGCCTATGTTACTTCTGAATAATGCAGCTTTCTAATGGTGAAAAAATTATTGCAATCGGTCCAGTAGTTTTTGAGTTTATTCATTACAAACATACAAAAATACAAAAATACAAATCTTTCCTCTTTATTATATTAGTATAGATAGTATAGAAGTATAGATGATGAAAATAATGAAATACGTATTTTTTTTTCTGTCGCCCATACTACCGATAAAATATAAAAAACAATTTATTTAGCTTTATTGTACTCGCATTAGTATGAATTGGTAGAAACAATTTTAGTTTATCGGTAGTACAAGATTTCATATTTTTATAATTGTAAATTACATTACAATTATAATTAATTTTGCTTTACCTATTATCAATTATTTACATAATATCTTTACCCAATAATTTTATGTAAATAAAAATAAAGTAACCCTGAGAATACATAATTACAAGACTTAAACAGAAATAAATTATATTTAATCGGTGCCAAAGCGTGTGAAGTTATTAAACAATGAAGAATTGTTTGTATCTATTTTTATGTATTGTTTAATATTTCATGATAACATTAAACAGGTTATCGTAAATGTAATAACTGTTTTACTTAAAAATATCGACGCATTAATGAAAGTATTTTTATCTATACTTAAAAAAAGCAAAAGAGTTTGCTTGTACGCGTAAACTCTGGAAGTACGAGTCGGATTTTTATATATGTTTGGCATTTAAGGCTTCACAATTCTTATATTATAGATAGGTAGGTTTATAAATATAAAACTATTTAACATCCTATAACCCTTAGGAGCCGAGTTAAAAGAAAAAAGGCTAAAGTAGAGTCAGAAGCCGCTTTATTTTTGGTAACAGGATTGAATAAAGCGATCCTATTGGTTGTTGCTCACGTATACGTAAATGAATACGTTACGTTTCTACAAAGCGCAAACCCATGGTAGAGCCTCTGACTCTACTTTCTTATTTACTTTAGCCAAGTCACCATTCCTCCCACAGACAAATGTTGAAAATATAATAAAAAATAAACGGATAGTGAACTAAATGGCGAGTGAATCAGCGGGGCACAGCTGGTTATTTTATTTAGAAGAGCTTGTCCTGACTGTCCTGACTTACTCAACATCGTCCAGTCAAACCACTGAAGTTAAGAATGAGAAATTTGGACAGTATCTTTTTGGGGTGAAGCGCCAATTAAGACGGGATTTTATTTATCTTTCAGGAAAGTCAATATGTCGATAACGGAAGGTACTACAGACATGAGCTTTGTTTCAGATACTGAGACTGGTATAGTAGGGGCTGTAATCTAAAAGAGAGTAAGGTTAGTAATGTAAAAGGGTGTAGGTAGGGTTCTACACCTTTTAGTTTCCGTCTCTCGCCATTTTCAAGAAATTACTCATTTCTCATTATCATAATTTAGTTTAGGTTTAAACATATATTTATGTATTTATTTTCGCTATATTATTTATGTAGTAGTGAACAAATAAGTTAAATGACAAAATAATCTACAAATTAAAAACCTAATGAACCAACAATGAAAGTTCAAGAATATAAGCAAGATAAAAACACGATAGATTTAATATAATAAACTTAATCAGACGTTGCTTTCCAAAAAATCAGTAAGACTATAGAAACTACGGTTCAGTAACCATTTAGAGAGCGTAGACTTAAATATATTTGACGGCAGTTCCTTAAATTGTCCTGGTATATGATTGTAAATCTTAATGCTCATCATGTTAGAGTTAATTTGGTAAACTCTGGTCTTGGGCGTTATGTCATTGATTAGCATAGATGGAGTACGGGATTTTGGGTACACATCTCCATGTTTCACGAAGAGGTCTCCATTCATTCTTACAAAATTTTACACTTCATATATATACATGCCTATAACTGTTTGTAGTTTAAGCTTCTTGAAAATAGGTCTGCATGACTCGGTGGAGACTATACCAGCAATGGCACGTATGCATTTCTTTTGCATCAATAGAACACGATTAATCTGTGAAGAATTTCCCCAGAGTAATAAACCATAACGTATAACTGACGCTACATAACCATGATATGCAGTAATTGCCGTATATTGTGTAGTCGTTCTACTCAGTCTACGAAGTGGATATATAAATTTATTAATTTAAGTGCATACATTATCTATGTGTTCGAACCAGTCACAGTGGCAATCTATCGTTAAACCCAGAAATAAGGAAGATTTACATTCATTAATGTCACTGTTGTTATAAGTTACTTTGATGTTACACGTTTTGCCTCCTTTATTATTAAATTGTATGTATTTTATTTTAGACAAATTGACTTGTAAGTTATTTTCATTCAGCCAAGTAATCATTGAAACAATTACATCATTTAGGTCTCCGTTGTAGTATTTTAAGTTTTTAGCTGTAACCAAAATTGATATGTCATCAGCAAATAATATATTTTTATGAGTATTTACCTCAGCAAGATCATTTATGTAAAGAATAAATAGCAAAGGTCCCAGCACACTTCCCTGTGGGACACCAAAATTTACCTTGCCATATTTAGATTTATATTTAGTAACAATATTCTTATTATTTATTTGAGTAATTTCCACACATTGATGTCGTTCAACAAGATAAGTTTTGAGTCAATCTAAGGCTGGTCCTCTGATTCCGGTATATTCTAGTTTATTTAATAGTCTCTGATGTAGTACAAAATCAAACGCTCTAGTCATATCGAATAGCAGTGCTGTTGTTGGTAGCCTAGAATTCATATTCTGTGTAACCTTGTGTATCAGATCAAATATCGCTAGTGTGCATGATTAATTTTTTTGAAAACCATATTGATTAGACTTTAATATTTCATTTTTTGTGATAAAGTTCAATAACCTACTATGCATACATTTTTCAAAAAATTTTGAAAATATAGAAATAAGTGTAATAGGTCTATAATTGTTTAATTGGTCAGATTTACCTTTTTTATATACTGGATTAACAACCGACAACTTAAGACTTATCGGAAACTGTCCGTGCCATGTTTGCACAGTTCGTTTCTAATTCTATTACAATTAATTTGAGCCCTAGTCACCACACTAGGATTCCCTGTGTCGTTGTGACTAGTCTTATACACTACCCTTTATAAACTTAACTACAGATAAAAAATAAATTTACCAAAAAACTATAACTTAAAATAGGCAATAATATCTAAAAAAAAATATTTTTACCTCTTATATATTTTCCAATTATATATTAAACAAAGAATATAAATATACATATAAGTGAATAAATGCGATAACCGACTCACATGAACATTTTTTTTTTCTTTCTTTCCTTTCCCCTCTCTATTTCATTCATTTCTCTTCCCTTTCCTTCCAGAATTAAATTATATATACAGGGTGACTATGAAAGGATGTACTTTGGGTTAATATGAGGTTCTACTGATCAATACGAACAACTTTTTCCATGGAACTATGTGCCGCAAATGAAAAAAAATATTACCTTCTCCGTACAAACTAGTAATGTTAAAATGACCAATTTGTATGGGGAAGCCAAAATTGTTTTTCATTTGCGACACATGGTTCCATGGGAAAAGTTGTTCGTATTGATCAGTAGAACCTCATATTAGCCCAAAGTACATCCTTTCAAAGTCACCATGTATAGAAAACAAAAACGATATACTGTTCCTATAAAACTAATAGTATAACTTTTTACGAAAAGGTCAAATTATCACGTATAGTTAGACAAATCTTTTACAATTTTAAGTGGGGTGTACCTACGCATATAAAATGGGACTTATATAATATACCGGGCGAAGTCGGGTCAACAGAATCTAGCAACCTTAAAAAAATATTATGTAGGACCATTTACATATATTGCTCTGGTCACAAACTAAGCTCTAGGATTGTACTATGTACACCAGAAATAACAATATAACACATTATATTTAATAAATACTCAGATCATGACATATAACTGTACATAAAAACGTACTAATTATTTTTTGCCATGGGTGAAAATTTAACTCACGACCTCTAAATACAAGGCCAAAGGCGCAACCACTAGTCTACGGAGGCGGTAAACAGATTATTCTAGTCCTCTGAAATAGGCTATACATTTCAGGGTAAACTGTAATTAAAAATATTTATACTCGTACCTAAGGTGTTAAAATAAAACAGATTATACCCAGCGCGGTGCGAACCTAAAGGCCATGTTTACTGTCCACACAGGTTTCGTGTTGTTATGTAAATAGGGACGCATTCGGAATACAGGTTTAGCTAAATTGGTAACTTAATATTCATTTATAAGATTCGTTTTACAAGTCCCTGGGCATTTACAATCTATTTAACCTGAGCCCTAGTGTGAGTTTTGTAACTATTACTTTGCTTTAAATGGATGTGAAACAAATAATTACATATATGTGTTTTTTGTCACAGTGGAAAAAAATGTGTATTGTGTTCTATAATGAAAGTAATGAAACACGTATTTTTTCCTTGTAGTGTCGCCCATACAAAACATTAAGATAAAATGATTTAAAGTATAAAAAGGTCTACATATCACTTTAACTTTTATACTAAACACACGATTGAGACCCCGCCACTTGTCTAAAGGTATTTTATTTGCTTGATATATTTAGGCTTTCATTTTAGGAAAAAAATAACTACTTTCTTATTTTAAAAATAGGTTATATAAGTCATACCTACTTATAAAAAAAATGCACTGCAAGAAAAATCATCCTTAAATTTATTCTAAAGGCCTTATAAAAAAAAACTCATTGAGTCCTTTAAGAACACTTTAGTTATAGAAGTCATAGAAGTTTTTATTTCATTTGGTTATAGAAGTTACGCATATTAATTTTTGATGCTAAAAAAAAGAGACAAAACGTTCTATAACTAAAGTGTCCCTGAAGAACAAAAGAAAAGTTTTTATGAATACTGGTGTAAGTATTTATATATTTGTTTATATAATAATGTAATGGTATATAAGCAAGCTTAAGATGCATATTATAAACACGTACATCAATTTAATAAGCAGCTACACACAATATGCTACTCTGATACGAGTATATAGAAAACATTCCCTGAATGGGACATGTTTTGAATAGGACAACATTATTACAATGTTGATATTCGAGTTAATACTGCGCCTTAATCAAATATCAACATGAATCGATAGTTTTGTAATAAAACTAGCACTACATTTTGCCCGCAGATTTTTGCTTTAAAGGTATCAATATCTCAGCTATCAGGGGCCTATTTCATAAAAGTGACAATTGTAATTTACCATGACAATTTATAATACATTGCTTGGTTTAGTTGGAATTATTTATTTAGAACCAACAAAATCAAGCAATGTATTATAAATTGTCATGGTAAATTACAATTGTCACGTTTATGAATCATATTACCTATATCAAAATATCTACTGAATTTCATCTAAATCGGTATACTAATTTTTTTTTTCACAGTGGTACATTTTTTATTAGCATTCAATATCACTTACACAACGCATTTTTTTCAAATATTTTTATAAAAAAAATGTTTTATTCGAATTATGTTTTTGAATTATACGTAGTTTGATTGACTTCATTTGAAACTTCAATAAATTCATTTTGTTGTAAATTAAATAAAAAATCTTTGGCAAGTGGGGAATCTTATTTGTACTTTAAATCATTATATCTTAAAAAGTTAGTAAAGGCGACACAAAAATAAAAAAATATACGCAATTTTGGCACTCTAAAAAACTTCGTAGGTAGTTTATATAAACACCTTCTCACGCAAACAAAGACTTTTATATACAATATTTATCCGAGTTAAGAAATAAATGTCATTTGTTTTATATTGCCCTTATTTATTGCGTTTCCCGAGATAAATCTTACAACCAGTATGTCAATAACCCACATGTAGATATATTCTTGGTCGCATTATTTTGTTATCATGTTTGCTTAGGCCGCAACATCATCTTTTCCTACACAAATAACAGGTTGCTATTTCCATAAAAATACTCCAAACAGACTATATTTTGATATAAGTATCAGGGCCAATTCGACCAAAAGTGGGTATAACTTATACCGAGATTAGTAATGTCAAATCACATACAAATAATTTAATTTAATCTACGAATAAATATTTGTATGGAATTTGACATACTATCCCCAGTTATGCCCTCTTTTGGTCGAATTGCCCTAAGTATTTTATCTGACTTTATGACCAGAGAAATATGTGTAAAATGTCCTACATATTATTGAAGAAACAACTTGTTTGTTGGATCACCGTAGGTTAGTGGTTGCGCTGATGAAGTTGTATCCGAAGGTCGTGGGTTCTATTCCCATACGGCAAATAATATATATTATTAAAAAACATGTTACGAGTATTTGAAAAAAAAACAAAAAATAATATAAACATATGCTAATATGAGGCTTAACCGATCAAATCAAAAAAAATATTCCCCATAGAACCTTGTGTCGCAAATCCTTGGTACGAGGTAGGTAATGAAAGATTTTTTTTTCAGGACTTTGTCTAAATATGCCTTACAATTTAAACACAATTTAAGCACTTGAAACTAAACGTTGATTTAATGCTAAACTCCAGTTTACTAGAATGATGATCAAATTATTTATTGATCAATAATAGATGGTGGTTATCGCGTCACTGTCAATTTTGTCAGCAATTTGTTCTCTATGCGAAACCACAGACTCTATATATCCTATTGTTTCTGGGCGAAACCCATCATTCGATGCACTGGGACGACAGTTTGTGAGTTAGTCAATAAGCTATTCTACCTAAAATGTTAATAGATATGACAATTATTAAACCAATATTATTTTAATTAGTGATTTAGATAATATACAAGTTTATAAGTAGTTTCGACGTTTAAGCTGTCATTTTAGTTCAAAGGAATATATATATATATCATCACGGGTGCCTTACGGCGCCCGAGACCGCCTAGACGGCCCCAGGGTACCCAGCGGAGGGGTTTTAATCCCACCTCGTCGTTGCCGATGGTATGAGTCTACACCGAACAAGTGGCTAGCTCGTTGCGATGTTTTGAATAGACTCAATAACCCATCTATAAACAGTTTCACAAGTTGGTATAGTGAAACCGGGACCGACAGCTTAACGTGCTCTCCGAGGCACTATAGTGGTGTTGTCAAACAAATGTACATAAATTGTTTGACAACACCACTATAGTGCCTCGGAGAGCACGTTCAAAGGAATAGGTTTGAATATAATAATTATTATTTAAATAAAGTTTATTCAAAGTAACATTGTACAAGTAAATAGGTATTTATTCGTCCCATTTGCTGTGGAGCCAACTGGAGATTGGAGTTCCGAGGCTGTAGTATTTGGAAAGTTATTTTTTTATTCTTAAATTTTATTTTAGGTAATTTTGTATTTTTTTATTAGTTTGTTAGGTATGCACTAATGTTCCCTATTATTTAATATAAAATATAACAAAAAAAGGTAATACTTAAAGGTATAAAATTTTGTCACTGAGAGGCGCGTCACTTGGTAGATACCTAATATGTCGGCAGCATTACCACCACGGAATAAATAAAACTTGTATTATTTATTCCGTGATTACCACGCTGTATAGCATTTTTTATTTATATTCATAACATTTGGGGTATCCACATTCTAGATTTATATTATTATCATAATTATTATTGTATTTATCTCTATAATAAAATAAATCGCCGTGCGCTAATCTCGCATAATCTCGAAAAGGGCTCGACCAAATGGTTTTTTTGTTGGCTTTATTTAATACTAGGGTGGTTGATAAAAAAAAAACAACACGTCGGAAAGTCGCGGGTGGAAAGTTAGTTATAGAATAAATTTTATTGATCGTCGTTCTAGAAACTGCGGATGTAGAAATTATTAATTATAACTTTGCTTCTGTCTATAAAAAATTAGTTCAAATTTCTTACAGTAATTTTAAACCATGAATTTATTCTTATTTATTAATTCAAAAATATTATTGCACATATAAAAGTGTACCTAGGCGCGCTTAAAACGGTTTTCAAGTGTGGTATGTTGTATCCTTACCTTAATAATTTGCTGTCCAGCATCAGAATAAAACACTTCCTTTACCCTCTTCTTCAGCGGTATAGCATTAAACTCTGCTTTTTCCTGCCAAATCTGCCTGTTATTATAACTGGTTCCTACTATCAGATCCTTGGCTTCACAGGTAGCAAGGTATGCCACTGCCACAGCGAGGAAAACCACTAAGTTCTTCATGGTTATGATGACGTGAGTATGTGCTTACGGTATAAATGCCGAGTGAAGACTGACTGAGTATAAAGCGGTCTGCCTCGAATAATGTTCAATGACACATGCGTACGAGTCTTTAATCGTTTACAATGTAGATTAGGTGACCAGCATATCAAATGAATCAACGTGACCTAATCGTTATTAAGTTATGATAAACAAAGCTAAAGGGTCATTTTCTTCTTTATTAGGTATTGTTACTAATGGAGTATGATTAATCAGTGTTGCTAGAACAAAGGATGAATATAGTAGTAGATAATGTAATAATAATATGTAGGATATTTCAAACATACGAGTAATGTAAATAAGCATGCAGTTATATCATATTAAATTAAATGGTATAATAAATGGTTTATTCCCTGTCGTAACCACTGGTTTAGTGCCAGAGAAAACAAAAATAACATTCTTTATAAAGTTTTAATCAGGATGAACTTATATTGATTTTTAAAGATAAAATTAAATTTACTGAAACCTGGTTGGCTCAGTGGTTGCCGCAAAAGCGAGAATCGTTTGTTCGAGTCCCGCCTACCAGATTTTTTTTTTATTGCAAAAATTCAATATAAGATTATTCTGATAAAGAATTTATAAAAATATGAAATACATTCTTTATAAAGTTTATTCATAGACAAAATTTACGTTCAATGAAATATTTTATACTAGCTTTTGTTGTCAAAGTAAAATAATTTTGGTAAAGTAAAGTAAAGATGTATTTACAGAAAAATTACTATCGTTTTCGTTACCAGACAGACTCAAACAGAAGCATGACGGTTGTTTTTGTAGACGTCTACAAAAACAACCGTCATGCTTCTGTTTGAGTCTGTGAGTTCACCGATTTTTAGGAGATTACTGTTTCGGTGCGGACTGCGGTTACGAAACGGGCAGTTGATTTGACGAAAAAGCAGCTAGATAATGCAAATTCGTCTTTTTCGCCGCCCATTTTGTATCGCATCATTTAGCCGGAATAGTGGGAACGAAAAATGCTGTTAACAATGTATTGAACGATCCCATTCATGGAGGTTGTAGGTCTGCTTATCATCAGGTAAATTCAAAGTCACATGCCGTGCTCCAGTAAAAAAAAAGCTGTTTCTATTCTTTCACATTTCCAATATTGGTGTCAAAATATAGTATGGCATGGCATCTGATTATGTACCTACATGATGGAAAGCAGATATAAAAGTTTCGTGATTAGGGTCGACAATACAATGTTGTTTAACAACAGTATTGGACGACATCACCATATCTACCAAATAATAATTTAGTAGGATCAGGCTGAGCAATAAAAAAATATGTCTATAGTAATTACGTCGTCGCGTTATAGTCAAATAAACTACCCGTTACGTAATGTCACCCTAAAAGGAGACTTCCATCTCAACAAGGAATCGATGCAGTAGTCTCCTGAAAACCGATATGATTTTTTTTTTCTTTTGTTTGGCATATGCAGTAGAATGTTAGTAAAGCCACATCTATACTGAATAATGAAAAAGACATTTTTGTCTGACAAAGCATTATAAATTATGCAGAAAAGTTGTTTTTTTATTCAGCCTGTAGCTGTGTAAAGTATTTTTGCAAAATGAAAATGTTGGTGAAATCTGTGCTTTCAAACCGCCATGGATTATCAAAACCTCATTGTCATAACAATATAAATCAAAGCAGAAAAGTCGTTATTTTTTTAAATAAACCTGTAAACCCTGGGAATACATTATTATTTCATGTTTATTGGCTGTAATCTGTACCTCCGTATATGCCATTTTCTTTTGTTTGGCACATAGAGTAGAATCTTAGTGAAAGCACATCGTGGTATTTTTTTTCTTCAAAGCTTTTTTAATCAAGTCAAATCCATCAAGTGACTACATCGACTTCATGTCAAAATGATTTATTTCAGTGTGCGGCGATGAAACCAGTAGTTAATTTGACGATAAAGTAGCGATAATATTAAAGACATGTAAAAATAAAAATTTTGTAATCGCACCATTTAGTCATTATAGTGGGAGCTATTAATGCTGTTAAATAACAATGTATTAATCGACCCTATTCATAGACTTTGTTACGTCTGCTTGCCATCAGGTAGACACAAAGTCATATGCCTCTAACAAAATAAAATCAACGCAGAGAAGTCGTTTTTGTTTA
The DNA here is from genome assembly GCA_947458855.1 of Monopis laevigella. NCBI lineage: Eukaryota > Metazoa > Arthropoda > Insecta > Lepidoptera > Tineidae > Monopis > Monopis laevigella. Next base: position 19,765,036 of record OX381587.1, read on the forward strand.
AGTCAGCCTGTGGTGCTAAAGAAAATGTAGCCAAGGCGACGACGTATCATCACCTTCAGTCAAAACCTCAGATCAGTATAGTCAAAACAGACTGGATCACTCTGGAAGCCTCAGATTAGTATAGTCAAAAGCTGACAGAAAACCTCCCGCTTATAGCTCTGACTGATAACTGTCAACGATAACGATATGTCGTCGCCTCGGCTGCATTTTCTCAAGCATTTCTGACTGATAACTGTCAAAATCCATACGTTTTTGACTGAAGTACTGAATAGTAACTCTGATGTGAGACTCCGAGTAAATTTTTCTTCAGTATGAATAAATGTATTCCTTATTTGCTTCTTTATTATTTTAAAACATAATTATTATGCCATCTCCGCACTCTATCTCTTCCATGATTGTTAACCTAACTGCCGATCCAGCAGAGGTTCTGCCCCGTATCAGTTTCCCTGCTGCCGGGTAAAAAACCAAATGTGAAAATAACAGACTACTTATCTCGAATTTTCCGTACGAGCCGGCTTCCAGAGGCGTTGCGCATAATTTATTTCCCTGCAAAGAAGCAAAGTATGCCGCTGAAGCCGGAGTAGCTACACATTAACGCTGTAGCTCATGAAAAATCGCTTAGAGTCTGAAAAGCTTGCCGACTTCAAAGACGGTCCATTGTCTCCTTTTTTAGAGAACTTGCGGTCAGTTCATGATCTGTTTTATGTTGCTTTATTCTTTGAAGAATGTTTTTTAAAGTAATGTACTCTTAATTATTGATGGTATTATATAGGTTTCTTTTTTTTTAATTTTATAGAATACCCGTAATGATGCGCATAGGTCGTATTTTTAAATGAAGTTTAGGTATAATTCATGAAGCTAAAAAAACACGCCCCGCGGACTAGCACGGTTTTTACCTTCATGGTATAATTGCACCCGAATTTTAGATCACTAATATAATATGTATTTATCATCACGGGTGCCTTACGGCGCCGAGACCGCCTAGACGGCCTTAGGGTACCCAGCGGAGGGGTGTTTAGTCCCACCTCGTCGTAGCCGATAGTATGAGTCTACACCGAACAAGTGGCTAGCTCGTCGCCATGTTTAGAATAGACTCAATAACCCAGCGGTTTTCTATAAACAGTTTTACAAGTTGGTAAACCGGGTAGTAGTAGTGAAACCGGGACCGACAGCTTAACGTGCTCTCCGAGGCACTATAGTGATATCGTCAAACATATGTACATACATTTTTTAATTTTAAAACTCATTAGTACATACCGGGATTCGTACCAGGGACCTAAGTGTTTTTAAGTCCAAGGTCTAACCAACTCGGCCACCACGTATACAAACCATTAATATAATGTATTATTATAAATATAATATTTAACAAAATAATTTATGATTGGCCTAGTGGAGCCGGTTTGTGGACTTGACCTACAATGTCATTTTTGGCATAATATGTGGTGACTGAGTGGTCTTATGTCACATAGTAGAGGTCAACAAGAAAATCAACTTAAAATATCATCAAAACTTACCTATTCCATGAGATTTTTTTAACAGACCACGTAAGCGGTCGGCTTAGTTTCCAGGGGTTGTGGGTTCGATTCCTGATTATGTCCCAACAACATTGTTGAGTACCGTGTTAAGATATATAATAAATATCGTTGTTTATGATATACATAATACAAGTCTGGAGTTTATAATGTCCTACTTATTATTAAATTACCAATGCATTTTAATACTCACACTTTTATATAACACTTATAATATGTTTATTTTATTTTTATTTTTAAATAATTTATGCAATGAAAAAAATCCTGGGTGGGTCTCGAACCCACGATCCTCGCTTTCGCGGCAAGGTTCAACCACTAAGCCAGCCAGGTTCCAGTCAGCACTTACGAAATTTGGCATTGCTTGTTATCGACTTATACACAGACGTCCTCTATGTGTACTATTTATTAGAGTGAAGTTACACCAGGTTTTTTTTCATTGCATTATATCTTTCAAAAAATCAACATAGTTTTTTTATTACAATAGCAAATAATATTATTATTTCCAAAGTTTAAATAATTATATTATTGTATGTTATGTGTGATTCACCTTCTATGTAGGCGAGGTTAAATGGCAATCATTTTCGCATATACATACAATGCTCATTAACACATTCCTAATTGATGTTAAATAAATAAAAAAATACTGTCTATTTAGTTATTACTCGTATATATATATATATATGCATGTACTATCAATAGATTCCGTGGTCTATTGGTTACTCCTTTGGCGTTGTATCCGGAGGTTCAATTCCCACTCATGGCAACATTTATATTAATATTTAAATAAATAAATAAGTATATATATAAGATAACTATTATAGACGGTTTTCAGATTCGGCATCGATTTCTAATTGATGTGGAAGCCTTCTTTTGATTGAATTCACGACCTCCAGTTCTAGCCGACCAAAGGCATAACTACTAGCCAGACCACGGAATCGGTTTAATTATTGGAATAGATTTTCTGGTATTATACGATTACAATTTTAAGATTATTTTATGTCAAAGTTTCTGAAATAAATCTATACCCATTCTAAAATGTTGGCTTTTTGTAAATTAAAAAAAATATAAAAAAATAACAAGTATTTTATCCGAACCTATAGTTAAAAAATAGACAAATAGTACATTTGTGTAATCCTTTTTTTGAGAGCTATTTTTACTCCTCGTCTGAAAAACATTTATGTATTACAGTATAGACAGACTGTGTTAATTTTTTTACCAACATATTAATAGTATGAAATACCAGTTTTATATTAAAAATTTGTATAATTATTCACTTTATATCATCATCTAAACATTTCTGCCATCTTATGGGGAGCTCTGGTCGCCTTTAGCCTTGGTTAACTATTAACTATCTGCGATTGAGTTTAGTTTACTATTACTTTGCGATTGAAAGTAAACGTAAATTTTTCACGTCCATGTTTCCAATATGAAAGTTATTATCAGAATTAACATTACGAGCTTTCTTCGTTAATAAAATTCATTGTCGGAACTCGTATTCAATAATTACACTAATTATACCTATATGTTAATTCAAAGACGTTCGTTCTATTACTAAAACACGTTCGTGGTATATATAGTACGGCTTGCTAAGTTTAAGGCCAAAATGTGTAAGTAACCAACCAAAAACAACCAAATAAAATAAATATGTAGGACAATTTACACATATTGCTCTGGTCACAAACTAAACTCTAAGCTTGTACTATGTGTACCAGAAACAACGATATGTTACATATTTTATTAACACCCAGACCATGACAAACTATACAGAAAAACGCACTAATATTTTTTTGCCTTGAGTGGGAATCGAACCCACGACCCTCGGATACAACTCCAAAGGCGCAACCACTAGTCTACGGAGGCTGTATATTTCTATGTATATAATATATATTATGCCACATGTTTTATTGTATCATTGTAGCGAGCCTTAAAAGGACTTAGAAGAATTATGAGGTAATAATACAGCCTTTGTGGTACACGGATGTCGTAAAAATATATCTATATTTTACACATATATACTCGTAGGTCGACATAATATAAGTTAAACGTAATTATGTTTGACGTATTTCGTACTAGCTTTTCGCCAGCCACTTTGTTTCTATGGGAATTTCTAAAAATTATATATTCTGATGTTGATTAGCTATTCCTGTAAAGTTTTAATTAAGTACGTTCAGTAGTTTTTACGTGAAAGAGTAACGTACTATACATCCTTCCTCACGAACTTTCTCGTTAGACCAAATCGAGACTTGGTCTGCGGAGAGTAATTATTCTGAAAAAAAAGCACACCAAATCGCCGTTTAAAGTTACTTTCCACCTTTTATCCTTATAAGCGATTATTATTATATCAAAATACAGGATTTTCAGCTGGTGCAATAATATTAAATGAGTTTTTTTTCAAAGTTAATCGGTTAGATTCCCGACCGGGAGATTTTTTTCCAACAATCTAATGATGCAGCTTAAATTTTTATCAAATTCGGTCCCTAGACTCTTTTGAGCATTTTTCACTATTCCTCGAAGCTTAGGATTTCGTTTAGCATTAAAGGCACACATGAAAAAATCACCGGATGTTTTTTTCAAAAAAGCTAAATTACTCTTTTTAGGAAATTACTGAATCGATTTCTTGTCGAGGTGTTAGTCTCCTTTCTGGGTGCGGTTACGAAATGGGTTGAATTAACGATAAAGCAGCGAGTATATTAAAATATACTATATATAAATTTCGTAATCGCATCATTTAGCATTTGAGAACAATTATTGATAGACCCCATTCATGGACATTGTAGGTCTGCTCACCACCAGGTTGATACAAAGTCACATGCCGTGCTTTAATAAAACAAAATATAAAAAAAAAACTCTTCAGTGTTTACTAACTTGAGAAATTATGGGTTTCCCAAACAAATTTTAATCCTTGATTTCACCCTTTCAAGTATTATTTTAACGATAAAAGGTATATAAGTTGTAAAGTGGACCTGAAACACAGATCAACATGCTCTCCATAATGTAAACTTTAATAGGGGTGCTCCCAAATAAAATTGTACATTTTTTTTTTCTAAATATAAAAACTCGTTGGTATGCTTTAAAACCGGGGGTTAAACCAGGGATGTTAGTATTTTAGGACTAAGGCTTACTTCTATTTTAAGTTAAGAATTGTATGTAGAAACGAAACTCCACGGAAAAAAAAAATGGATCAAACCATTCACGAAAATATTGTTCATGTATAGTGGAAACAATATTATTATAGTCTTAAATTAAAAAAAAAATGTCTTGGGTTAAGAACTTAACTATAGTTAAAAATATATTTACTTAATTAAATTTATATATTTATTTTTAATTCTCCATATGTTGGAGAAACTATATATATATCATTCAAGTACCTATATATAGTCAGTCAGGATATATACCCACTTGAAGTAAAATCTAAATATTGAAAATAGAATATTTTACTGAAAGTATATTTATGTTTCTCCATATATGGAACAATATATACTTGAATGGTTTAATTGAAGAATTTATTTTTACCCGTGTACTTACAATGTAAACCTTATTAATTCTAATTAACCTATAATTCGATGCAATGTTTACAAAGTAAGTATAAAAAGTACTATAATAGTTACCCGTACGGGTATATATATATACGAAACAAACACTTTTGTAGAAACACAAAATAAAAACAAACAGTGTAGGTACACTAGTTAGGTGTCAGAGAACACTAATGAGAAAGCCAATCTGTCAGAAAATAAGCATTCATTTTTAGTCTTCTGCATTTGTGGGAAAAAACGGGAAAAAATCAACAAGAGAGAACATTTCACGTTGAAAAATAAAAACTAGACTTTTCCGATAATTAGGAGTTTAATTAAAATAGCTACTTATTTATATTATTATGTAAGTACAGTTTATTTTTATAGGAGCACATCATGTGACCTTGTATCTACCCGATGTTAAGCAGACCTACAAAATTATCAATATTGATCGCTCCCACTATGCTGACTTAACGATACGGTTACGAAATGGGCGACAATAAGGACGAAATTGCATTACGAGTTCGCGCATTTTATTAATAAGCTGCTATATCGTCGAATCAACCGCCCGTAATAACCGCACCCTGAAAGGTAGTTAAGGCACCACAATAAAATGATGCTGTAGTCTCCGGTTAACTCGAAGACTAAAACCGAAACATGACTAGACCACTTCACGGTTTTAGCATCTGTATGTTTTTTTTTATTATTGTTTGATTTTGGCCGCCTCCGTTGTCTAGTGGTTGAATTCGGAGGATCTGGGTTCGATTCCCACACATGGCAAATAATGTTACTACATTTTTTATCTGCATATCTTCCCATGGTCTAGATATTTATAAAATATAATATTTATTTATTGTTTTTTTTCTGGTACAGATGTACAAGCCCAGAGTCACAGCCTTGAGTTTTTTTTTATTTTTCTTTTTTTTTTATTAGTATCACTTTTTTTCAAATCTCTTAATAACTGACCTCAATCGAATCGTAATCGCATCATAATAGAATCATACACTCCGTTTTTTAATTTTCTACCTCGTTCGGTTAGGGGAATACGCAATGCGTTCTCAAAAAGGAACTATAAAAATATCATATTTTATGTAGGTACAATCAGGTAAAACTTACAAAATGAAACTTTTAAAAGAAAACTTATCAAAATGAGATAAAGCTATGTAAAACTTTATGTTATTTTGATAAGTTTTCTTTATAGAACACATTTTCTACCTGGTGTATTTTAAATCATTCCTTAAGAGGCTCTTAAAACACCAACAGCCTGTATATCTGAACCCCTATTTAAGTTTTTCAAAATATATATTTAAGTTTTTCAAAATATACTATGCTTTGCCTATTTGTTGATCTGATTGATAAAAAAACAAAAAATCTAGTATAGATTTTTATTTACTACTTTATAGACTGTGATGGTTCAAAATTCATTCATGTAGGCCATTTAAAGTATGTGTACAAACAATTAATCAGTAGTTTGATCTCCATTATTGGTCAGTATTGGTCACTTAGTGCCCACCGGCTGAACCGCAGACGCAGCGACAACACCCACACATCACATAATACCGACACTAATGTCGGATTAATAGTCGTTGCTTAGCCTGAGCCGTTGCATTGCTTGGAACTGTCGAAATTTTGTATTTTCATATCATATGCAATTTAACAGTCCGAAGCATCGGCTAAGCATTAGCAATTGCTTAGCAACAATTATTAATCCGGTGCATGGAAAGGAAAAAAAACCTAAAAGTTAATATCTAAATAGCGGAAGGAACGTAGGTATTATAATATTCTTTAAATCTATACTAATATTATAAAGCTGAAGAGTATGTTTGTTTGGTTGAACGCGTAATCTCAGGAACTACTGGTTCGAATTGAAAACATATTTTAGTGTTAGATAGCCCATTTGTCGAGGAAGGCTATCGGATACATAACATCACGCTACCACCAATATGAGCAGAGAATCAATTAACAATGTGGCAAAAACGGGAGATAATATATTCCTTTTAAGAGCTTTCGTTGCGTGGGTGGCTTAAACGGTTTAAGTTACGCAGACGTAGTTGCGAGGGTCAGCTAGTATAATATTTTTTACATTTAAAACGTTTTTTTTTAATTGCAATAAGGAGCAAGGTGTAAAAAAGTTCAGGGGTGGTTTTCCAAACTGTATAGGAACGACGGGAGCTACAAACTTGAAAGTAAAAACTAGTTCACACACATGAGAAACGTGTGTTAATTTTGGAATTTGACAATATTATAGAAATAATATGACGGGCGAAGCCAATCAACAAAGCATTATAGAATTCAAATATTATAAATGAAACGTAGTTTTTTTAATGATTTTATTTTTTTATCACCTCTTAAAAAAATTCGTTGCGCCCTGAAAACCAATCGCATATTATTAGTCTTGTAGATACTTGCACGCATATCAACTGACCTTAAGGCGTAGGTAACCCCTTTCTCGATAATATAGTCAATACCTTTTTGTACCTTTTAAACCTAATTACAATATATTTAAATATCACAAGGACCTTCTCTACCATCCCCTAGTGTTAGGCTGTGGTTGGGTGGTAGTCAAACACTTGCTACTTTGCTGAAAGCCTCAAAGGCTTGATTGGTTACACACCTCGCCGTTAGGTGTCCTCTTTGTCACTTTGTTAGAACCAAACATTCTTGACGAGGCGTTTGTCGCTGCAAATCCCGGCTGATTTTGCTTCATCAGCTAAATTGGTAAATGGGATTGAAATTTTCTTCGATAGTAGACAGATCTAAAATCATCTATCAGATCAGATCTAGAGGGGATCTACATTTATAGGGGTAGAATAGGATACCTAGAGAATAGTTACATATTTGGAATAGTCCTTCACAAACTTAAAAAAATTAACTGCTCATATATAACGAATATTAAAATTGCATCAAGAATCATTCCGCCCTAAACCCTAAGGTTACCATCTTTCCGGATTTGTCCGGACATAGCAGGGCTTTTAGGCTTCCGTCCGGACTTTGTTTGGCTTTTTAATTTGTTTAAGAGTATATTTATTGGCTAAGCTGAAATACGAGTAATAAAACTTACATAAGTAATCAAATTTGTCTTTAAGCTCCGTTAACCTATTTCATCTAAAAAACTAAACATTAATCGTGTTTTAACAATTAATGAAATAAAACAAAAAATCCGTAAAATAACATATAATAAATAATCCGTATAATAAATACTTTGTCCGTTTTTAGCTAAACTGATAAGAATCAGTTTAGCTAAAAACGGACAAAGTCCGGCGGGACCGAAAAGTCCGGACAAAACCGGACTCTTGAGGTAATTTTTATATTATCATATTATGCAGTTAATTTTGTGAAGCTTTCTATTTCTTGTTGTGATGGGGTGATAAGATATTGAGCAAAAATAAACAATATCGGAATCCTCTGCGGACAAATTTTCTCACTTTTTGTACTGACATATAATATACTGTAGGTAAATTTTGTACTAGGCACGTATTCATAGGTATGTATTTTTATGGTCTAAAGATACTTGAAAATCTCTATAGTAGATATAGGTACCTATATTATATAATAGATAATAAATGTATATAATAACCACAGAGATAACTCTGTAATAATAATATAATTTGTTAAAATTGACGGTACAGGGAATATATATTTATTACACTTTGTTCGATTTTGTATTTCCATAGGCTTTTTGTCAGTAAAATAAGAAAACCACTTGATATATTAATTAATGAAAACACATTTCGTCCGTACTTAGACCGAGAGAATAATAAGCAAGTGGATATATAAAAAAGTAAAAACATGTGCACTGAGAAAAATATACCCAAGTTTTTAATATGAAATCAGCGCCCGCTACGCGTAAACCTCATAAAAAACGACTAGGCGTCCGAACCAATAATTTATCCGTATTCCTTTCTTGCATAAGCATTCTAATATATAATTACTCATCCTGTTAAAATCGAAATGAAATTACAGAAAATAGTCGGAGTCACACGTTAGCAGGAAAGTTTTGGTAAAAGTTGACCGGCATGAAATGATTTGCATGTAAGACATCATGATAACTTATCGTTGCAACATTTAACATGAAGAGTTGTGATATTTTCCCACTAGAAGCGCCTCGTAGTATCATGATAGAAAAGGCATTAGTTAGTTTAACGACATTGCATTCGTAAAGACTGATCTTATCGGCGTAAAACTTAAAATTTATCGATTAACCGACGATTTTCAATTACATCAAATATCCATTTTTCTCAGTGTGGGTATTATTAAAAAAGGCGCGATCTCAAACATGCCCCCCGACGTTGAAAGCTTCTTTCAAAATGAAATATCGAGGGGGCATATCTTGCTAAAGCTGCGTCGCACGATGCCTGTTGAGGTTCTAATGTCGGCAACTCTCGCCACACCATCGCTTCCAGGAAAGACATCTACGACTCGTCCAAGTTTCCATTTTAGAAGGGGTAGATGGTCATCCTTTATGACCACAAGAGTATCCTTGGCGAGCTGACCATGAGAGCGAGTCCATTTCGTCCGTTGCTGCAACTCCGAGGTGTATTCTTTGTACCAACGGTCCCAAAAATGTTGTCGAAGTTGTTCTATTCGTTGGTATCTATCCAGTCTACCAGTAGTTTCATTCATCAGACTCGGCGCTGGTGGCGACGTAAATGGTCGTCCAATTAGGAAGTGAGCAGGTGTCAAAGGTAGGATGTCATTCGGATCCGATGAGAGAGGAGTAAGAGGTCGTGAGTTTAGGACAGCTTCTATCTGAAATAAAACAGTGCAAAGCTCCTCGAAAGTGAGATGGCTGTTACCTAAAATCCTCACTAAATGACTTTTAGTAGATTTTACTCCTGCCTCCATTAGGCCTGCAAAATTAGGAGAGTAAGGCGGTACAAAATGAAATCTAATGCAGTCTTTGGCTGCTAATTCACACAATTCATTTTGATGTGTTTTGAAAAACTGTTTTAACTCATTGGACGCGCCTATAAATTGTGTACCATTGTCTGAAAATATATCAGTAGGTATTCCGCGACGACTAATAAATCTATGCAAAGCAGCTATGTATCCATTTGATGACATATCACTGACGAGCTCCAAATGCAGAGCTTTAGTGGCAAAACACACAAACACCGCAATATAAGTTTTTATTAAACGACTCCCGCGGCCCTTTTTACATGCTGACATTATAGGACCTGCGTAATCGACACCAACCCTTTGAAATGGATAGTCACAGTTCAATCTAGCCGCAGGTAAGTTGACCATTATGGGTGATACTGTAGAACCTCTCATACGAGTACACACGACGCACTTATGATAACATTTCCTGGCGAGGTGTCGTCCACCGATGGGCCAATAGGTCTGTCTAATAGAATTTAACATAGCGTGAGGGCCAGCATGTAAGAGACGATAATGTTCATGCATAAAAATTAATTTAGTTAAATGATGATTTGAATGTAATATAATTGGGTGCTTTTTACTATAATTAAATATTGAGTTTTGCAATCTGCCACCAACTCTCATTATGCCATTATTATCAAGAAACTCATTAAGTTTATTTAAACATGATTTTTCATTATTTAAATTTGGTTTACCTTGTTTCAGTATTTTATAAATTTCATAACTTTCAAAACTTTCGCTCTGTGAAATTTTTATTATTAAGTTCATTGCATCATTTAATTCATTAGTACATAAGAAACTAATCAATTTATTATTTTTAGTATTAGGTTTAGTATTAGTTTTAGTGGACTGTATAATATTATTAACGAACCGTAGCACATACCCTGTGGTTCGTTGTAAAGTATTTAATTTAGAATAATCATTTATATTAATAAAATTTGTTTTAACGTTTGGTCTTGTATTTCCATAGGCTTTTTGTCAGTAAAATAAGAAAACCACTTGATTTTAAATATATATTAATTAATGAAAACACATTTCGTCCGTACTTAGACCATCCATAATTTTATTCCATTGGTCGACTGTGTCTTGGGGTAGCGGATCGTCCCAAGAGACCTTATCTAACCAAAGTTTCTGTAAAAGAATCTTACATTGAACGACACACGGGGAAAGTATTCCCAATGGGTCAAATATTTTGCCTGTAATTGAAAGTATAGATCTTTTAGTAGGAGTTTTAGGTTTAGATTCGCTAATAAAAGAAAAATGCAAAGTATCTGAGGTACTTCGCCATCGTAATCCTAAAGTTTTTGAGTTATCTAGACCGCTTAGGTCTAATTCTGCCGATTCTGATGAGTTATTATAATTATTAATAAGATGTGGAATGTTAGACTCCCATTTACGAAGATGCATACCGGCTGTTTTTAGGCAATTATTTACTCCTTCAATTATGTACTTTGATTCTTCTTCATTGAAGCTGCCAGATATGTAGTCATCAACATAAAAATCATGGGAAATCGTATTAGAGATAACTTTATCATCACACTCACTTGCTAGCTGTTTTAGACATCTCACTGCCAGAAAAGGTGCACTAGCAGTACCGTAAGTAACTGTGTTTAATTGATAGGTGCCGAGAGAGTCACATGGATTGTTTCGCCATATAATATTTTGTAAATGTCTGTCGTCGGGGTGCATTATTACTCTGCGATACATTTTCTCTACGTCACTTGTAAATACAAATTTATACATACGAAAACGCAGCAGAATCGACACCAAATCGTCTTGAATAGTGGGTCCCACTAGCTGAATATCATTGAATGATACTCCAGTACTAGTCGGGGCACTAGCATTAAAGACGACTCGCAGCTTCGACGTCAGGCTACTCTCACGCAGCACGCCGTGATGTGGCATGAAATAATCTTGTGATGAATTATAATTATTAATTTTAGACATATCTCCCAACTGTTCATATTCGTTCATGAATGCAGTGTACATAGATTTTAATTTAGGATTAAGTTGTAACCTACGCTCCATTGACAGGAAACATTGTTTCGCCCGTTCGTACGAGTTACCTAGTTTTTCTGTTGAGTGTTTTAATGGATATTTAACACAAAATCTGCCATCAGCTAAACGTGACGTATTTCTGACGAAGTGTTCCTCGCAGGCTCGTTCCTCGTCAGTAAAATAAGCTGAGGCAGGTTTTATAGTGGCCTCGTCCAAGTGCCAAAATAACTTTAATTGTTCCGTTATAACATCATTAGACTGTAATAAATTGCATTTAATAGTATTGATATAATTACTGGGACAGTGCCCTGAAACCAGCCACCCTAGCTTGGTTTCTTTCTTAATGTCCGCGCCGAATAATAGGTCGACTGTAGCCGGTACATAAAAGTCTGGGTCAGCTAGAACAAGATTGTTTGGAATATTTAATAATTTTATATCAATTTCAAAAGATGGAATTTTGCTAGTAATTGAAGGTAGCACATAGTATTGTGTTTTTATTGAAAAATCATTAGAAGTAGAAGATATAATAGCAGTACATAAATTATTTAATTTAACATGACAGTCGTTTATGCCAGTTACGATGTTATCCGTAGCGATCGTGGGTAAGTTGAGTTTTTTGTGCAAACTTTCAGACATAAAACAAGACGTACTACCGCTATCAAGAAAGGCACGCAACTAAATGTGGATTATTTTTGTAATCGTAAATATACACCATGGCTGTCGAAAGTGGTATCTGACCACGATCATGCTGACGCGCAGTCAGTGCTAAGGTTTCTGAGGTATCGGTCGATGACGTACATGGAATAGAATTGGTATTGACCATGTTCTCTGTAGATTGACTAGTGCCTGTAGCAGATGGTCGCCCTAAGTGTAAAATAGTATTATGACGTTTATTACAAGTACGACAACCGCCGCGCTTACACACCCATGAAAAGTGACCGGGTCTGAGACAGTTTCTACATATTTTATAGTTACACACCTCTTTGAAACGTTGCTCGTTAGTCAATGCCAAGAAGTGTTCACATTTATACAACCAATGACTGCCGTTGCATTTTGGGCAAGACGAATTATTAATTTTATTTAAATTGACATTATTTGTATTTACCACATAGCCTTTTTCGCGCCGTTTTACATTTTGTGACGACACTATATTTAAACGTTGCGATGACGTCGCGCCTACGGTTATGGTTTCTAATATTTCGGATCTCATTCTGAGAAAAGAAAGAAAATTATTAAAGTTTACACTATTTAAATTCGGTACATGCTCCTCCCACTTACTGATCATTATCTAACTTTGTAACCGCTATATAAATCAATAATGTATCCCATTGATTAACGGGTTCCTTAAGAGATTCCAACGCTCTTATGTTACGGCTGAATGTATCAATAATATGACGTAATGACAAAGATGATTCTTTGGAGGCAGATTGCATATTAAAAATATCAGAGATATGATTATTTATTAAGAGACGCTTATTATCGTATCTCTCGCACAATAAATTCCAAGCTATAATATAATTTTTACTAGAAATTTCTAAAGATTGAATTACTAGCGCCGCAGCGCCCTCTAGTGAGGCACGAAGGTAATGAAACTTGTTTACATCATCGATTATGTTATTATTATTAATTAAGCTTTCAAACGAGTCACGAAATTCTAACCAGGAATTGTACGTGCCATTGAATTTGGGTAAATGAATAGTGGGCAACTTACAGTTAACTTGTTGATGTGGCTTACTTGCTATAACTGAACCGGTGTCGCTTGGGTTGTTCTCGCTTTCAGAATCTTTCAGGTATTTTGCCAATAAAGTCTTCGCCTTGGCGATAAATTGATAATAATTCCTTTCTTTATTCTATTCAGTGCGCTCCAGCATCATAGTTCTGTCATCATCAGATAGGGGTTCAAGCTCCATTTGTATGCTTCCGAAAGTAATAAATTGTTACTGCAAAGCATCCATTCTAAGTTGAAGTTCATTGACTAATAAATCAGATAAATCTGATTGTTCTAAATTTTGTAAAAACCCTGAAAAAGTTGTTAATTGAGATTTTATAATATTGCGTTGTTTAATAAGCTTTTTGGTTTCTAATTCAGACATTGTGATTAAAATGGATAGAAAGGATTATTAAAATATATTAATAGATGTATGTAGGTATACCCTTTGTAAAGATTTATTTATTATATAAATATGACTAGGAAAAGAAATGAAATAATGTCATATTTAATTAAATTTAACTATAAAACAAAACTATTTAAATTTATTTTATATAACATATGCGTTTTATTTGTAAGAAATAACTAAAACTATTGAGAATGCATGGATGCCCTTTGCCCTTTGTTCATACCGTAGACAATGATAATAGGTAACTACCTATAGTTGTTTAATTCAAATTGTTATAAAATTGCTTACCGCTTTTGATACACTGTGAAAGTGAAGATAGGTAAATAATGCTATCTGTAGATGAAGATTAGGTTATGTATTAATAAATTTTAAATTAGGTATTAAACTTTTAGACTTATTGTAAATATTATAAACTTAAATAACTATTTGTACAGTTAAGTATGTTCAGAAATTAGTATCAAAGATTTAATATTATGTAGCAATTTAGAAAATAATAGGTAATTAGGTAGTTTTGAATGATAAGTGAAATACTACCAAAAATGTTTTACAATAAATTAATTAGCAGGTAGGTAGGTATAGTTAAATATCTAAGTATATATTTTATGATAAGAATTCACAAAATTTTCTATATTATAGTAAAAAATGCTAATTTTAACTAGGTAAAAATAAGTAAGTAGATTTTATTTCTGTAATTAAATTCAATATACTAGTTTATAACTGTTTATATTTAGCTACCAAATAAGAACTTGTACTGCTTTATTATATGATAAAATATAGTTTAATGAATAGTATGTAATGGAAAAATAAAGGAATGGACTTACATTTTTGTCTCTTTATACTTATTACAAATAGATTTCAGCATATTACTTATCTCACTTGGAATCCTTAGAGTATTTAGCAATCCTTGAATGTATTCATTTATACTATTGATAGGTAATTTTTTAACTTTATGTAGAAAATCGTATGCTATAAGATTGTTGGAACTGTGGGTTGGTTTATGCCACGTTATTATAATAATCTTCTGCCGCATTCCGCTGGTGAATATGAGAATATAATATTGATAATATTATTCGGACGACACGGGAAGTAGTTTTAAATATTATAAATTTGATCCATCTTCAAATTTCGTGGCATAATTATTGGTAAAGTAGACGTGTCTTCATTGACCTTTGAACTCCAGCGGTTTTCTTCAAGCGCAGATTTATTTTAATATTCGGCACGGAGGTCCATGTTCGATTTTGTATTTCCATAGGCTTTTTGTCAGTAAAATAAGAAAACCACTTGATTTTAAATATATATTGATTAATGAAAACACATTTCGTCTGTACTTAGACCGAGAGAATAATAAGCAAGTGGATATATAAAAAAGTAAAAACATGTGGGTATTATTAAAAAAGGCGCGATCTCAAACACACTTTATAAATGGAGAAACTACACTAATAAAAACGTTTTAGTTACACTGTATAATATAGGAAGCTTAATATGATGTGGCAATTTAGTTGGTAATATTCCATAAGCTAACCAATATGAGTGTGTTAGCATTAGTGATTGAATGCCGTCTACTGCGTTGGCTTGGCAAACATCGTCCTGGAACCAATAACCGACTTATTTGATAGCCGGCTGGCCAATTCAGCAAATGCTTTTCTATCTGAATTGGCCATAGAAGAAATATTATTTAAAATGAATAAATTAATAAAATATATGTTCAGACTTAAATTAAAAAAGCAGGCTCGTCAAATTGTAGAGACATATTTTGGAAAATAAAGGAATTTTGCATTTGTATACTGCAAATTTAATAAAAAAGTAAAATTTACGATTTTAAGATTGTTATTATAACTAATTTAGTTCTTTTAGGTGTTTGAGATATGAACTATGGGATATAAGTTTGGAAGTGAGTCAATTTTACCATCCGTCCGGATTTGTTCAGATATGTCCGGACTTGTAGGCCGAGTCCGGCGGGCTTATTATGTAAAATTAGCAGATATCTTGCAGACAGCGACAGTTGCGCAGTGATCACGCGATCGGTTGCTAATTGTTCGCAAAATTCGTATTATGTATGGCTATCGCTCTGCTGTCGTCCGACTGCTGTGAAATGCACTTTTAAGCCGTAACACTAGCGCCACTTACAATCAGTTAGCAACCGCTGGAACTAATAAAGGAATTTAATATGGGTTTTGTTCAATTGTTTTGTATTAGAATATTAATTAATTAATACATTAAGTATTTTAAAAATATTAAAATACTTAATAATATTAAAATACTTAATATATTAATAAATATAAGTAATAATTATTTTTATTAAATTTTTCATAGGTACCAAAATTAATAGGGCTTAAAATATTTCAATTTTTTATTTTTATTTTACGTATTAATTTAATATTATTAAAATACTTATATATTAATTAATATACTTAAATAATATTAAATAAAAAAGATTAAAAAAATAAAAATTATTAAATAAATTAAAACAATAAATAAAAAATATGAAATAAATTAAAACAATAAATAAAAAATATGAAATAAATTAAAACAATAAATAAAAAATATGAAATAAATTAAAACAATAAATAAAAAATATGAAATAAATTAAAATTAAAATAATAAATAAATTAATATTAAATAAATTAAAATAATAAATATATAAAACTAATGATATTAAAATAAGTATTAAATTTTTTTTTTTATTTTTTTTTTTTATTATTTTTTTTTTTATATATTTTTTTTTATATTTAAAAAAATACAATTTATAATCTTAAAATATTTAATAAATAATCATTAATTTTTATATTTTTTTCACACCAATTTATAAATAATTAATTAAGGGCCTTAAATGATTTAATAATTAATTTATTTTATTTACTTACTTTTTACAATGTCAGTTTTTATGTATTTATAAGTAATGACACAGAGTTATACTATATTATTCAGTCAAAATACTATTTATTTTAAGTTACAATCAGTAAACAACAAGGGTATGAGTTGTCGCTTGTTTATCGATAATTGCTGAGCGTCTGCTGTCGCGACGCTTACACAATACCATTTTTTGTTGATCTTAAGCAGTTTGATGCACTATTAGTTCCCGATTGTTCACTAGAGGCGACACTATCGATTACATGCTGTCGCGTTGTTATTGCTATTACATAATACGAAAACGATGTTTGACAGCGATTATTGTGCAATTTACGCCTGTCGCGCTGCTTCTGCAAGATACATAATAAGCCTGCGGACTTCGTCTGTTTTATTAATTTGTCCGGTTTTTTTTTGGCTCAACAGAAATACTTGTAGAAAGAAGCCTCTTCCACAAAACTATGCTTCATTCCACAAAACTGTGTTTTAAAGAAAATTGGGCAGTTCGTGTGCCATTTGCTTTCGCAAAGTATAAATGGGAGGTCATTTTTTAAATGGAGTTTAGAAAAATATAAAAAAGTGGATACTCGTACGTAAGTAATTGAATAGGTTATGAATAGAAATTCAAGATTTACTATAAATTAGGTTTATAAAAAAAAAGTAACATAAACACCACGGCCAACGATCACCTCTATCGATTATCATTTAGCGTCGATTCTACGTTAAGGGCTAAACCACAGATTAGTAATCGGGCTAGAAGGGTACTACACCCTTCTAGCCTGACACAGACTACGACCTAATATGAATTACTCCCCTTTGTTCACACGTTGCGGTTTCCTGCATTTTTTTTTGTGTGGTTTTTAGTGGTAATGCCAATTTAGGTTTTCACCATACGGTAAAACGAAGTGGGCTGAAAAATACGTTTCGGTTATTATAGCTGCCTTGTCCCGCGTTCACACATTACGGCTTACCGCAGCGGTTTATGCGCTTTTTAGTGGGAATGCATGACTGTATTCTTATCATACGGTAAAACGGAATGCGGTAACTTTTCGGTTATTATAGTCTTGTAACTGTCTTATTAGTCTTGTCTTGTCACTAAAAACCATGAGCGGAGTACGGTACAAAACACTGAAACGGTGGTAGTGGCGATACTAAAAAAGAATGTCCTACATATTAATTGGGTTCGCACAGAAAAGCGAAAATTATATAAATATACAAGTGGATCTGCCTACACTCTTACATAATGTTTAAAGGTATATGCTTTCCTTCTTTCTTCTTATTGTTGACCGCCTCCGTAGACTAGTGGTTGTGCTTTTGGCGTTGTATCCGGAGGTCGTGGGATCGATTCCCACCCGTGGCAAAAAAATATTAGTACGTTTTTCTGTACAGTTTGCCATGGTTTGGGTGTTTATAAAATATAATATGTATGATATCATTGTTTGTTTTTATATACGTGGTGGTTTATGGCCGAGTTGGTTAGACCTTAGACTTAATATCACGTTAAGTTGTAAGTGCCAGTTTCACTATACTAACTTGTGAAAAACTGTAGCGACAAGCTACCCATGTTCGGTGTAGACTCAAACCATCGGCTACGACGAGGTGAGATTAAAAATCCACACGCACGCATAGATGCCTCACAACTTTTTTTGTTTTTTACTGTTTTCACCCGCAGTTATTTTTTGTTTTTTTTTTATATCCCTTCAGCGGAACTGATTCTCACGTGACAGGAAAACCTAGTGTGGGAATCAGGGGTTCACCCATAATTGGTTATATGTATTTCTTGTGTTAATTAAAATAAAATAAAACCTAACAAGTGGCGAGCTTGTTGCGGTGTTTATGATGAAATAGCCTCGTTGTAAAGCGTTCACCCATTCCAGGCCGGCCTTATTGTCATCTGCTTAACCTTGTTATTAGTTGCGCAGTGACTTACACACTAGGCTGAGGCCGTTTTTTAATTTTAAAAAAATTAAGCCTGTCTAGTGATTTAGGTCTGTGGGCCCACCCTTGTATCACCGCAATGCAACACCAAATCTTTTGTTTGTCGCAAACACCGAATAATAGCACCCACTGATTAATGTGGGGTTGGTGATATAACGACCATGTTTTTGTGAAAATTGGAACGTTTACATAACAGATTTACATACATCTTTAGTTAGTTACCTACTGGGGCGTAACCACCGATTTCCATACCCTGAGATTCTTCGGGTATCACAAAAAGTAAAAACAACGTTGTTTGAATTGACGCTTCGCCCGTGGTCCGGTGATGTGGTACAGCGGACCATAGGATTTTTTTTAAACCGTATTTATTTATTTATTTCATTATTGGTTGTACAACGGCCTTTAAACAAAACATTGAATATTTTCAACAGTTAACAAAACAGATCTTAACCAGTCTAAACCACGTAACGTATTGACCACTTTATATCATTTATATTTTCAGTATTTTATTAATAACAAAATTAACTTTGTGTTCCTATGAGTTCCTACAAAACTTATGATTCTCTTGGTCGATTTTAATAATATAAATGCTAAGTGTTACTTAAGGCTCATTTCCAGCGTCGCTCTCCCTGCCTTTCTGTCCTCTGTCCACAGTGCACGCTCTCACATCGGAAATATTTTCAATTTAAATTTAAACGATGTGAAAGTATGTTACTTGGAAGAGGCCAGGGAGGCATGGATTGCCGCTAATCCTCAACAAGATTTACCAATAGAGACAGGATTACAGAAATCATGGGACATCGCTGGGATCAAATCAATTTGTAGTAAATTGCTGCAGGAATCGACCGCTGATTCAGATCGTGCCCGTCTTCTTGCCGTTACAGAAAAGGAATCGTGTTACTGGTTGCACGCTCTGCCCTCCACTCATGTAGGTACATTATTAGATAATAACACACTTAGCATTGCAGTCAGTCTAACACTAGGAGCTAAAATATGCGAGCCCCACCAGTGTTCGTGTGGATGAGACGTGGATCCATCCGGTCACCATGGCCTATCGTGCGTGAGGTTTTTTAGACATAGTAGTCTGAATGATCTAATTAAAAGAGCTCTTACTACTGCGTCTGTTCCTGCTATTTTAGAACCGCTGGGAATGCTGCGTGACGATGGTAAAAGACCAGATGGCGCCACTCTGGTGCCATGATCTCTTGGGCAGACCTCAGTATGGGACGCGTCCCACTTACGAGAGACTGCTCAAAGAGCCGGCGCAGCAGCCGGACAGGCGCAAACACTCAAACGCCGCAAATATTCGTCGTTAACCACAGATCACATATTTGCGGCGTTTGCAGTGGAAACGTTAGGACCATGGTCATCGGATGCCAAAAAAATTATAAAAGATATTAGCACGAGATTAGTCCACGCCTCGAGTGACCCCAGGGCGGCGGCGTTTTTTGCTCAACAAGTCAGCCTGACGATTCAGAGAGGAAACGCCGCAAGCGTCCTCGGCACTATGCCACACGACACTGTTTTAGAATCCGTATTTTTTTTATAGGTAGGTTCATTTTTGTTATTGATTAGGTATCTATTTTATTTAAATTGTTTTTATTTTTAGGAGGTTTAATTTTAATACATAGTTTTTAATTAGTATTATTTATTTTATGTTATTTAATTTTAAACTTAATATTAATAAAAAATTTCATTATTAATATATTTACTGTTGGAGAATAGAAACATTATAAGAAAAAAAAGTGTTACTAAAGTGTTACTCCGAATAATGATTCATCATCTAATCAGTGGCATTTACATAATGCGTAGGTATTATAAACGAACAATCAAACCGATAAACAGTACCTAAAAAATCTAATATAATTATAATAACTTTTAATTATTTGTTTCCAATTAGGGTTTTTTTGTTATTTTATGTAGGCATTATTTACTTATTAGTAATATTTTTTTCTTTAATACATATTTTGTTTTTGTTTCAATAAAATATCCGTAAAATATTATTCACAATAAAACTTTTTACTTTTCAGTAATTTGATTTTGAATTCAATATAGTGTGTCAAAGTTTTTGAGAACGGACCCCTTTTCAATTTAAAAAAATCAAACGACAAACAAACAAAACTAGAAAATGTTTTGATTTAATCTTAAAAATGTTACGTTTAAAAAGTTTAGTTTGTGACCAGACCAATATATATAACTACTCCTACATATTATTAAAAAACCGATCAAATTAAAATTTTGAAGCTTTAGTAAAATATTTATTACCTAATTTGTAAGTACCTAAGGACGTTGTCTCTATTTATTTATTTTATTTATTTACAATAGGTATACAAACGGGTATCAACAAAAGCTATATAATGCAATATATATATATATATATTTTTACATAGGTACTGTACTAGGCTGATACCCAGAAGCCCGTATACACCATAAATTACGCTATTTGCATATATTTAATATATAATAACTACACAGATATAAATTAACTGCTTACCTTAATACAATAAAGAGAAGAACAAAAATAGATATAAAATGAAATTTTAATTGCTGACATTTATTATATTATTAGCATTATCTTTAATATATAGGTACTCGATTCTGAAAACCTTTGTATTCTAAACTTAGAAAATGCTTTAAAGTTTAATTTTACATTATTCTATAAATAATATTAAAGCGATTTAAAACTTGAAAGCCTTAATAGCAACTAAACCCCCTATAAATATAACACAAGGATTCGTCGTTAAAACTAAAAGAAAACGTAGTATGCGTTATTTTATTAACCAGAAAGGACACAAAAGGCGATAAAAATTGTCCTTTTGGTTTATGGTCAATATATTCAAGACTCAAGCGTGACCAATGAAATTTAATATATGTATACTAGTAACTAAGGGTTCCTACGTCAAAAACCCAATATAAATTAATTTGTTTAAGTTATTTTATTTTATTATAATTTGGAAAAGTACAACCCAGATAAAAACTGCAAAAAAAAAAAAATATTTCTTTGGGTAAAAAAAGACTTGAGGAGTGACTGGGGATCCACAATCAGGATTTCTTTTAGGACAAAAAGTATCTATAGCTATCCAACACGGAAACGCAGCAAGTGCTATTGGTACTTTTACAAGAAATCCTTGATTGCTTTGGGTATTATTTTCCTTTAATTATTATTTTTTAAGATCTAATGTACCATATGTTTATGTTTTAAAGATAAATAAATAAATAAATAATATGTAGGACAATTTACACATATTGCTCTGGTCACAAATTAAGCTCTAATAATAGGCTTTTTTATGTGTACCAGAAGCAACGATATAATACATATTATATTTTATAAACACCCAGACCATGACAAACTGTACAGAAAAAGCGTACTAATATTTTTTGTTGACGTGGGTGGGAATCGAACCCACGACCTCCGGATACAACGCTAAAGGCGCAATCACTAGTCTATACGGAGGCTGTCGAAGTAAGTTAACATTTTTTATTCACAATTGTTTTTATTTTTTATTATTATCTGTTTTATACCAAAACATTTTCTTTGCTAACTAATATTGCTTGTGAAACCTTAAAAATATGTAATGGTGACTTAGCTAATAATAAAAAAAACAGCTTTCTTCCTTATTTCCCCTTCGAAGTTTTTTATTGAAGAAAATTTTCTCACAACTAGAAAACTAAGGTCTGGTCTAAATAATAGTATACCTTTTATCCCGAGAAGTATTCCATCGTAATTAGTTATAATATTAATATGAAGGACCTTACACAACGCTAAACCTTACACAACGCTAAACCTTACACAACGCTAAACCTTACACAACGCTAAACCTTACACAACGCTAAACCTTAAACAACGCTAAACCTTACACAACGCTAAACCTTACACAACGCTAAACCTTACACAACGCTAAACCTTAATCGATATGTCAATTCTGACGAAATGCAAACCTGATGTAATTGAGAATTGTATGGCATAATGGTAACAAACTAATCTTTAGGCTTTACCTAATATAACAATAATAATAATACTTATACATACGAACACTCAAACCATGACAAATTGTATAGAAAAACGTACTAATATTTTTTTGCCATGGGTGGGACTTTTTTCCATGGATGGAAATCGAACGCACGACCTCTGGGTACAACGCCAAAGGCGCCACTAGTCTACGGTTACAATTACTATGATTTAAATTCAAAATTCCGGTCGCACGAAGTCGCAGGCAGAAGCTCGTGTTAAATATGCCTCATCCATCATTATATTATAAACTGTTTCAGGGTGACTTAGTTTTTTAAATCATTACCGGAAAAACCAATGGCGTTTGTGGCAACACTGGACCCTTCAAAGGGTCTGTTAATCGGTCTATAAATTTTGTTTTTATGTTTTCCCAAAGTACGGAAGGTTTTAGTAGGAAAGTTAAGGAGAAAACAAAACCTGACGCTGCTGTTTCGTTTCAGGTTTTATATATTAGTAAGTTTTTAACAAAATAGAAAATATTTAAAAACAATGGTTTTTTTTTTCCCAAAATTAATGAAAGTGAAAGTAATAAGGTAACAAAGTAAAATGGGTATAAATGGTCGTGTGGGGTATCGAATGAAAGTCTAGTAATATTTATTTCAATTAAAACGGTCAAGTCTTTGACGAGATGTTAGAGGGAACAGATACATTTAGGTGGTAGGAAGGTAGGTCTCTATAACTTACCCATACAAAAACCGCCAAGTTACCTAGAGCCATGTTTTCGTTTTAGTCTGTGGGTTTACAGGTTTTCAGGAGACCATTGCATCTATTTCTAGTCTCCTTTTCCGCACCATTTAGCCGGTATAGTAGGAGGAATCAATGCTGTTAAACAACAATGCATTGATTAGGGATATATATTCATGGATTTTGTAGGTGTGAATAACACCAGGTAGATACAGGGTCACATGCCAGGCTCCAGTAAAAAAAATCGTAATTAAATAAACCACGGTAAAAATTATAAATTGTTTTTAAATCGTCGTTTATGTTGATAATACATAATATAATTTTACCTAATTTAAAAGAAGTAAAAAGGTAAAGAACTATTCGGGTCAGATAGCTTCTCCTTTTTCTGGATTTTATATGACCAAGGTCTTTGCCAACCATTAGCACCTTAAGCGGTCGTTGTTTCTGTAAAGCTGCGTGCACACGGTGAATTGAAAGGGAGACGAGGACTAATGCCTTTTTTCATGCTCCATTTATTTACTGAAAAAGTTTCGCTCCCTCTCTATCTATGTGAAAATGAAATACATCTCAGGTTCAAATGTCTAAATGATTAGGGATATTTATACGTTTTATAACCTATAATCAAAACAAAATGATTGTTATATTTTTTATAGTTAATTTTATAGGATATATAGCTGACCTGCGCAACTTCTTCTGCGTAACTTTAACCGTTTAAACAGCGCACTCAACGGAACTTCCGTTGAGTGCGCTCAAAAGGAACAAATTTTCCCCGTTTTCCCAACATTTTTCATTGATGCTCCACTTATACTGGTCGTAGCGTGATGTTATATAGCCTATACCCTTCCTAGATAAATGGGCAACATCCAACACTAAAAGTTTTTTTAAATCGTTTCAGTAGATCCGGAGATTACCCCCTACAACCCACAAACTTTACCTCTTTATAATATTTTTTTCCTCTGTCCCTCGATTTTTCAAGGGACAGAGGGGTTTAGCTATCCATATTTCAAAAATTCATAAAAATCCATCTAATCCTACCTCTACTGATACCTCTAATGATACAACTAATTTTTCCACAATAAATGTCGTCCCCACTTATATATCTTTTAGTCATCAGTTAAGTTCTTTGAAAAATTCAATACCCGTCATCAAACGCATTCCTCGAGGAGCCAGAGCTACAGTAGCTAGAAAACTTGCCGAAGATATTAAACATACAGCAGCAGATAATAATAAACAGACATGGGAAAATCTGCTTACTTTTACTTATCGAATGTTACACGCCGATCAAAATAGAACAACAATTTCATTAACAATTTCTATTAAAAATAATTGTAAAGTTCCTAATAACATACATCATTTACTAAATAAGCAATTTACACATAAAAGTAAAGGTATATTTAAACGTGTAGGAAACAAACTAGGCAACGGGGATATCAGAGGAGCTGCACGATTACTCTTCTCCAATGACTCAATAGCACCCAATTCACATGACATTCTAACTGCGTTAAAAATATATATATATATATTGACAGTTTTTTTTTTTATAGGATCTTTATTATATTGGGTTTTTTTTATTATTATGTTTTAATTTAGGTATAGTTTTAATTTTATTACTATTTTATAATATTATATTAGTATAATAATATATATTATTGTGCGAAAATTTAATAAACTAATTTACATCTCCAGATGTGGCCTCCCTTATACTCATCCCTTGGTGGAAAGGAAAATCACTGATATGGGACGCCACTTGTATGGAAAACGAGAGTTCTTGGAATGTGGAGCTACGCCAAATGCTACGCCTATTTAAAAACCAAAATCAGCATTGCCATACAAAGAGGCAATGCTGTTGGCGTATTAGGTACCCTATCAAGTTTTGCCTCATACAGTGATATTTATTCATTAATTTAAATTTAGTTTATTTAATTTTTTTATGTTTTTTTTTGTAGTTTGATTTTAATTGAATTTAAACTAATATAAAATAGAAAGATTCACAAAATATTAACATAAAAACTAAAACTACCTAATAAATGATTAAAAACTAAATTATTTACAAATTATAAACCTAAAAAATTAAGACCTAATTAATTTTTGTATTGATTTAATAATTAACTACTTATATTTACATTTCTAATATGCTTAAGTATGAAAAGTGCAGTGATCTCAGTGTTTGTGTTATCTCACCCTGGGGCCTCATCACGAGTTTTACACCACCACAAATTTTGCGCTGACTCCTTTGTATGGGATAATTACACTCGTAGAACCGATAAGCAAACATAACGCACGCAAATTACGAGACAGCAAACTTTTCTACAGCTCGTAATGAGGCCCTTGACATTGGCAAAGTTACGCGCAGTGCGTAGAAGCCATTATGTAAAAGAAGATTAAAGGTTGCATTTGGACATTAGCAACGCGAAGCGAACGTTCTACAAGTCAGTTAACAATAAATTTCTCCGGGCTAATACGGTGGCCGCGTTGCTCTATGATAAATTACCATATTTTATTTCGAGTCGTCAAAGTCGACCACCGATTGCATAACGTCTGCAAGCGCCCTTAATTAAAAAGCTCGCCTAAAATTAATGAATATTTAAAATTTTAGGTACGATGTCCTTGAAAGGCCTACGCATAAAGTGTGTTGTTTGGTACAGTAAGGGTCTGAACAAACAAAAGTTCCATTTAATCGCCATTCATAAATAGCCCAATTTAGTAAAACGTAATACCGGGCTTTATTACAAAACTTTCATAATATAAATGTTTAAGCATTATTAGATACTTGCTACATGTGTTTATTTTCCATGAATACGATGTTTGTAATAAATTTTCATTTCACGCAGAGTGTTGAATCAAAATATTTAAACAAATAACATACATATTATTGGTAAGGAGAGATATATCATATAAAAGTTTGAATTAATCATATAGGTATATACTAACGCCGATATTCATAAAAACTTATTGAGTCCTTGATTTTATTAGCAACAAAATTGATTATGCGTAAATGAGACAATTGTCTCTGTGTTCTTTAAGGACTCAATAAAAAACATTATGACAGCCTCCGTAGACTAGTGGTTGCGCCTTTGGCGTTGTATTCGGAGGTCGTGGGTTCGATTCCCACCCATGGCAAAAAATATTAGTACGTTTTTTTATGTACAGTTTGTCATGGTCTGGGTGTTTATAAAATTTAATATGTATTATATCGTTGCTATCTGGTACACATAGTACAAGCCTAGAGCTTAGTTTGTGACCAGAGCAATATGTGTAATTTGTCCTACATATTATAATTATTATTTATTATTATATAACTAAAGTGCCTACAAGTTCTACAAGGCCTCAATATTTTTTTATGAATATATAATAATATTATATATCCTTTAATAATCGATGGTATTAAAATAATGTAATACAATCACGGGTTCCTTTTTGGCTACCAAGAACACGGCCTCCGCTCCGGGTACCCAGTGGACGAATTAACCCGTCCTCATTTCGCCGATGGTATTCGGAGCCAACAACTAACAAGTGGGGAGCTTGTTGCAGTGATTATGATGTATAGCCTTGTTGTATAAGGCGGTCATCCATCCCAGGTCCGACCTTGTTGTCATGGGCATAACCTTGTTATCAGTTGCGCAGTGTACCTATATAGTATATACTAAGGAAAAAAAAAAAGTGAATGTCTATTTTTTATAGAACATGACAAGTGATTATATATCTGCCTGATGCCTAAACATACTCGTACCTACAAAATCCATGAATTGTTTCGATCAATACATGATTGTTTAACAGCATTTATAGCTCCCACTATGCCGACTAAATTATAACTAAATACCCACTTTTAAGCAAATTGTCTTAATTTCGGCTGTTTCAACATAAGAATAAATATACTTTCTATGAGGTAAAAATTGAATTCTCCTAATTATTAAAAAAATAATGCTGGTTTTATCTTTTCAATTAAAAAGACTTCTAACGATGAAATCAATCTATGTATTTCATGACTAAAAAGCATTTAGCACCCAGTTTATAATATCCTCAGGTATTTCGTTCACTGATTTCAATCCAGATTGTCATTAGCATAGCCGGTAAATACGGGCAATTCAATATAATTACATGTGACGATCAAATCAAATATTGATGAGTGACACGGCGTTGATTGTGTACGGACAGCTTTCATATGCGGCATTAACCATTTAATGACAGTCATTAAAAGGTAAAATAATACATTATTAATGCCTGACACCTTAAGGTGAGATGTGTTCAGAGATTGCGTCGACAGTTCCGATATTTTTAAGATAGTGAATATTTTTAAGCGAACAGAAAAAATATTTTCTTAATCTGAAATCTCAAGAAATCTATTAAAAATTTGGTTAATCTGGAGAATATTAGTGATATAACTGTTAAGTCAGAAACGTAAAATAAAATAGTTTGATAGAAATAAATCGTGAAAATAGCTCTGAAATTTTCTTTTTTCGGATTTTGTGACATTACTATAAATGTTTAACATTATTTTTTTGTTTATAAAAGTGTATATGATAAACAAAAAGAAGGTTGTTAATTCATATTTTACATTTTTTATGTAGTTTTTCTTAAATTAATATTAAAATGCATTATGACTTACGAAATTTTGCGACTTTTGGTAGTCCACGTTGCTTACTCTCATCAGAAGCCGTACTTATAACGCTGAGATATCACATAGGGAAGTAGATACAAATACGTAATTTCACTGACGAACATACCTCGCCTTAATTTTTTTTTTCTTTATATTTAACACTAGCTTTTATTGGCCCCGCTATATCGCATGTCTGTTTGTTTTTTTCACATCGCACATTCAAGTTGTATATAATCTATTAATTTATTAGGAAAACTCATAATAATTATAAAAAAATAAATATCATGTTTGATTTTTACCATACCCTTCTTCCCCTATCAATATTTTAAAAAACACCTTTGTTTTAGTTTTTTTTTAAGAATTTTTAAAGTTTTTTCCCTTTTGAACTACCCGTCAAAGAAAAACCTTTTTTCTCTCTTACCGACGGGGTAACTATATTGAAATTTGCAAAAATTGTGAACACTTATCAATTTACTATTAAAGAACGACTTCATGGGGATTTGTCACCGCCTCTATTTTAAAAAAAGCCTTCTTAGTGGGTCCCTGCAATAAAAAAGGAATCTGCTATCTAAATTATATATTCTTTCAATAGTTTCGACTGGGAGATGATGAGGTAAGTCAGTCAGGGCAAGCTCTTTTATGTATATAGATAATTCTCAAGGTATGTATAGATAGCACGGTGTGTGATTTTAGGGTTTATTTTAATAGAAACCTTAACTCTAAAACCTAAAAAAATATAATAGTCTGTTACCTTTTACTATTTCATTATGAATAATTAGCTTTTATTTCCAGTTCATTTCCATTGTTGTTTTTAGTAACTCTTGAAAAGCCTTACCTTTATTTAGCTTTTTTTTCAGAAAAAAAAACCCGTACAGTTAGATTCGGTGTTGTCTGTATGAGAAGACTGTTTGCATCAAATATTTTAGAACCTACAGTATGTATAACTTTAAAGTAATTAATATAATTAACTTTAAAAATAAAAAAACGTAAATTAATTTCAGTTATTTAAATTATTTTTTACTTACTTTTTTACCTTTATTTTGCTATGATATAAAATTGTCTAGCAAGTTAAATTTTACATTCACATATTAATATTTCATTTAAATCTGAAAAATGGCACCCTACTGGCAACGTCATTCGCATTGCCATTTCTCTCCGTGTAGGTGCTGCTCTAAAGTGCTCTATGTCAACCACACAGATGCATCTGCAGTACTATGGTCGATGAGTCTGGTGTTCACGGCCTCTCATGTAAAAAAAGCGCTGAACGATGGCCGCGGCAAGCCAATTTGAACGCTGTAATTAAACGCGCATTGCGTTTAATTACAGCGTCAGTTCCGCGGGTATCGCCAGAATTTTAGAGCCAACAGAAGTGAGTCGTGACGACGGAAAAAGACCTGACGGCATGACCATAGTCCCGTGGTGTAGGGCCGATCGTTAGTGTGGGCGCCACCTGCACGGACTCATTAGCTCCATTTATTCTACAGCTTACCTCTGTTTCCTCTGGGGCCGCAGCTCTTAAAGTACAAAATTTATAACATGGTAAATATTCCCAGACCACTTTGAATTTCTGGCCTTTGCAGTGGAAACTTTAGGCCCTTGGTCACCTAATGCTCTAGCATTTTCTAATCTGTTGGGCAAAATTATTAATAAAGAAATCAGGTGACCGACGTGCTAGAGCCTACTTTTTCCAACGCATAGGGCTAGAAATTCAAAGAGGCAATGCGGTGCCGAACCTGCGCGGCTCCAGAGGAATTAATGGAATTATATTAATTTATTAATTTATTTTATTTTTATCTCAATTACGGATATTATATACAGGGTGATTTTGAAAGGGTGTACTTTGGGCTAATATGAGGTTCTGCTGATCAAATCGAACAACTTTTCCCATGGAACCATGTGTCGCAAATGAAAAAAAATGTTGACCTCCCCATACAAATTGGTCATTTTAACATTACTAGTTTGTATGGAGAAGGCAATTTTTTTTTTCATAAAGACCGCAACAAGCTCGCCACTTATTAGGTGTTGCCTACGAATCACCCGTGATAGTATTATTGTTATATTTATATAATAATACCAGGGACCTTATTCCAAGATTGCAACCGCTAAACACGACAAGACGTTGCGTAAACTATAAATATGGAAATATAAGTTCTATTCCAATGGTTATATAGTCTGTATTAGGTTGGCTATAATAATGCCGCCATCTTGTAATACACGAATTATTCGCAAGTTTGAAGACGTTGGAACATTAGAATTAAAATTCGATGTTTATAGTTTTCGCAACGTCTTGTCGTGATTCGCGGTTGCAAACTTGGAATAAGGGCCCTGTTAGTACTGGTTAAGATATAGTTTATATAGAAAAACCATCAAAATTACCGTCTAATATCTTAATTTTAGAAGGCTATAGATAACGTCATATCGTTACAATTTAAGATATTATCAGTAAAAGTTCCTCTAAAAATCCTCTAAAAATATTGACAAATGGCCCGAAATCCCACCTCAAAATGAAAAATAAATAAATCCTGAATACACCCCCGGTGTACGATTAATTCACAAGCATGACAATAATTGTTGTACTTTATTAACCTATGTTTAATGTCCAATTGAATATTTGCATGTCACACACATATTGGAATATTCCACATTACTATATCGCATTGGGTAGTATATGCTAATATTACGGACATTTCTGGGACAAAGGGAATGCCTGCTAGTATGCATTCCATATTTAACTGGAGGGCGCATTCTAGGAATTTTACTCTAAAATAGTGATCAATAACTAGAGAACTAGTTCGCCTCCAATGATTAGATTTTAAAAAAAATACATGGTGTTTTTAAAAGTTGTACTATGATCAACTTTTCTCATGGATCCATGTGTCGCAATTGAAATTTATTTTAAGTAGAAGGAAGGTCTCTATAACTTCGTTAGGCCGACCGACCGGTCTCGTTACCACCGCCCGTACAGATGCAAAAGCTGACAAGTGACGTAGTCATGTTTCGGTTTTAGTCTGCGGGTTCACCGGTTTTCAGGAGGCATTTGCATCGATTTCTTGACAAGGTGGTAGTCTCCTTTTAGGATACGGTTACGATTTTTTATAAATAAATATTTTGTTAGGTTTTGAAGCACTTTAATTTAATTTTAAATATTGAGTCACGTATACATATTTGGAATTGAGAAATTAAAAATAATAACGACGAAGAAATAAATTGCTAAAAAAAAAAAATTACGTGCCACGGAGACGATTGAGAATGGTGTAAAACATTATCAACTTTCGAAATAATTTGCAATCATCTCAAAGTTCTTACAAAGATATATAGTTACTTTTTAAAGTAACAAAATCGAAATAATTTAAATGTCTAGGGGTTCCATTATATAATATTCCAAATTTCAACATTCTATCTTAAAATATTTTCTAAGATTCATTCTGTATCATTATTCCTACATCTTTAATTCATCTTTTGTATGAAACGCGAATAGCATATACACCGCTTTTATAATACGAGTACGTTATTATAATTTGTTATTGTGAGATATAATTCATCAGTGGAAGTAAGATACTTTATGATTTAACCTGAGTATTAAATTGCTCACAGTAGTCGACGGACATGAAATATCCATTAATAAAGTTTAATTTGAAACCAAATTGGTGCAGGGTCCAAACTTAGCTATTTACAATGTCTGCAGTGAGTGCAAGCACTTGGATATACTTGAGTTAATTTACTCCATTCGTGGTGTGGTGTATTTTATGACTCATATATTTTGGTTGAAACTTCTTCCTCCAAATATTTTAAACAGATTGTAAATATTGAAACATAACATGCACTGAAGTGACAGGTTAAAGATTTAAATTTTATTAATTCGTAACTGTGTTTAAATCATTTATGTTTTAATTATTCTACAAAGTTAAAATAATTATACATGGTGACTTTGAAAGGAGAGTACATCTGGGCTAATATGATGTTCTACTGATCAATACGAACAACTTTTCCCATGGAACCATGTGTCGCAAATGAAAAAAAAAATTGCAAAAAATTAAATGAAAATATTTTAAGATAGAATTTTGAAATTTGGAATATTATATAATGGAACCCCTAGACATTTAAATTATTTCGATTTTGTTATTTTAAAAAGTAACTATATATCTTTGTAAGAACTTTGAGGTGATTGCAAATTATTTCGAAAGTTGATAATATTTTACACCATTCTCAATCGTCTCCGTGGCACGTAAATTTTGGTTTTTACTAATCAATTTCTTCGTCGTTATTATTTTCAATTTCTCAATTCCAAATATGTATAAGTGACTCAATATTTAAAATTAAATTAAAGTGCTTCAAAGCCCAACAAAATATTTATTTATAAAAAAATATATAACGTAAACAGAGGTTATAAGCCGAGTAAAAAATCTACGAAGACTCTCTAGGGAACTCATAGAATTCCTGTCGGAAATACACCAATTAAACTTCAATATTATTTATGAGTATTGTTGATATATTATTGATTGATGAATATCACCCATGAGTTCGAAATTCCTTTATACTTTAAAAGGTTCTACTTTGAGCTAATATAAGGTTCTACTGATCAAATTGAACAACTTTTCCCAAGGAGCCATGTCGCAAATGAAAAAAAAATTGGCTTTTAATTATTACTAGTTGTATTTGTAGTTGTATGGCATATTGATCGCTCCCACTATGCCGGCTAAATGATGCGATTACGAAATGGGGGTCGACAATGACGAATTGCATTACAGGTATATTTTAATATACACGCTGCCTTATCGTCAATTCAACTACCCATTTCGTAACCGCATCCTAAAAGGAGACTACCACCTTGTCAAGAAATCGATGCAAATGCCTCCTGAAAACCGGTGAACCCGCAGACTAAAACCGAAACATGACTACGTAACTTGTCAGTTTTTGCATCTGTATGGGCGGTGGTAACGAGACCGGTCGGTCGGCCTAACGAAAAAAAATTTCAATTGCGACACATGGATCCATGGGAAAAGTGGTACAACTTTTAAAATCACCATGTATTTAAAAAAAAATCTAATCATTGGAGGCGAGCTAGGTCTCTAGTTATAGATCACTATTTTAGAGTAAAATTCCTAGAATGCGCCCTCCAGTTAAATATGGAATGTAATACTAGCGGAGCATTCCCTTTGTCCCAGAAATGTCCGTAATATTAGCATATACTACCCAATGCGATATAGTTTATTTGTTTGTTTATTTGTTTATTAAAAAAGAAAAAATACAGTTACAAATTAGATAAATAAAATACAAAACAATCAATAACACATATTCCAGTTAGGTTTTCAATGTAGAAAAATATATAATATTTACACCTAACACAATGCATAACATATTTAAAACTATAATAGGAACAATTTAGAAATATAAACTAAGCTAACATTACAATTTAATATTGATATAATTGACGTAAATATATGAATCAAGAGTTATATATTATTTTTATATTGCGAAATTATTATCGAGATATTTCTCTTAAAACTATTTAAGTTGAGATGATGGATATCACTATCATTGAATCTTTCATTGTATTTAGCACAAGCTCTGTGTGGAAAAGTATTAATCATATAATTGGTTTTACAAAATGGTAAGTGAAATAATTCATTGCTTCGAGAGCCATTACGGGGGCATCTATATAAAATTTTACCTAATAAATATGGTGAGTCCATTAAATTATGCAAAACTTTGAATAAGAATATTTGATCTCTTTCGACTCTTCGTAATTGTGGATTAAGAATATTACAATAATTTATATTCTTAGGATCATACTTTAAAGACTTGTAATTAAATTGTTTTGTGAATATTTTTTGAATCCTGTTAATACTATCTATGTGCACATTGTATTGTGGATTCCAGACTGTGGAGGCATACTCAAGTAGAGAACGAACATACGCATTATACAGTACCAATAAAGTAGAAGGACGTTTGAAGTCCTTACACGTTCTTAATATAAACCCGAGCATTCTATAAGCCTTTTGAGTTATCATATTAATATGAGGACCGAAATTTAGTTTTTTGTCTAAAATTACCCCAAGGTCTTTCACCTCAGACACTCTGTTAATAAAGGCACCGGCTATTGTATAATTAAAGTTAGAAATTTCTTCTTCTAGAAAATGTTATTATATTACATTTCTTAGTATTAAGATAGAGGTGGTTTTCTCGGCAGTAGGAATTGAGACGATATAAATCATCTTGTAGTAAACTGCAATCAGTTGTTGTTTTAATAATTTAAAAAAAAATATTATCGTCGGCATATAGTAAAAACTTACTATTTTCAAAAACAGAACTAATATCGTTTATGAAGAGGTTAAATAGCAGAGGACCAAGGTGAGAACCCTGGGGAACCCCCGATGTCACTGGAAGAAAAGAAGAACAGTGTCCCTTTATTGTAACCGCTTGACTACGGTCCCGTAAGTATGAGGCAAGCCACCTGAGCAGATCGCCATGTATACCAACCGCTTCCAGTTTTTGTAATAATAATGAATGATTGATTTTGTCAAAAGCTTTGGAGTAGTCGGTATACACAACGTCTACCTGGGACCCAGTAATGTGGAATATTCAGTGACATGCAAATATTCAATTGGACATTAAACATAGGTTAATAAAGTACAACAATTATTGTCATGCTTGTGAATTAATCGTACACCGAGGGTGTATTCAGGATTTATTTATTTTTCATTTTGAGGTGGGATCTCGGGCCATTTGTCAATATTTTTAGAGGATTTGTTGCGATTACGACGTTATTTATAGCCTTCTAAAAACTTAGATATTAGACGGTAATTATGATGGCTTTTCTGTAAACTATATCTTAACCAGTACTAACAGGGCCCTTATTCCAAGTTTGCAACCGCGAATCACGACAAGACGTTGCGAAAACTATAAACATTGAATTTTAATTCTAATGTTCCAATGTCTTCAAACTTGCGAATAATTCGTGTATTTCAAGATGGCGGCATTATTATAGCAAACCTAATACAGACTATATAACCATTGGAATAGAACTTATATTTCCATATTTATAGTTTACGAAACGTCTTGTCGTGTTTAGCGGTTGCAATCTTGGAATAAGGTCCCTGGTACTATTATATAAATATAATAATAATACTATCACGGGTGATTCGGAGGCAACACCTAACAAGTGGCGAGCTTGTTGCGGTCTTTATGATGGTATAGTCTCGATGTATAAAGTTATTTCAGATATATTAAAAAAGTGTTTTATGAAGAAAAGTTAAGTATATTAAAATGACTTAAAACTAAACTACTATTAAAAACAAACTGCAGAAAATCGTTTACTTGCTTATTGCAAGTTGTTTTTTGCATTTTGTTTTTTTTTTTCTTTTTTTTAACTTGACATTTATGTGATAAATTTACATAGAAGAAAATATTTTGATTTAAATGTTTATGTAAGTTTCGGACAACATATATTTGCAATATGAAACTATATAGTTTTTAATTGTACTTAGTTTAAAGACATCTTAGGTTTTGTTATTTCTTTTACAAATGAACGTAATTAAAGCAGAATATATAACGAAAAAAAATAATAACTCTGATAACAAAACTATTAAGTTCTCGACAAGTCATGTTTCGGTTTTAGTCTGTATAATTGCATCGATTTCTTGTCGAGTAGTAATCCCATTTCAGGGTGCGGTTACTAAACGGGAAATTGATTTAAAAGTAGAAGTGATCGCTTCTATGCTGTTAATGATCTCGTTCATGTATTTTGTTTATCATCAGGTGGAGACTGCCGTGCTCCAATAAAAATATTGATCTCTGTAGCTTGAACAAAAGCATACTATTTGCATGTCCCAACTTTACATGGTACAGTCTGTTAAATAATATACCTGGCAAGCAAATAGTTCGTAAGGTATTAGATTTTAAATATTAACTCATTATAGACCCTGATATATTAATGACCGATTATATATTATTTTATTTGACTAATTATAGAGATTGTTGATTTATTACTTAATAATTATGTAAGTTCAAAGTGATTTTACGTATGGTGAAAAGCGTTTTTGTAAACTTTGTTTTTTATTTTTTTTAATAAAATGAACAAAATTTTTTTTTTTTACTTAAATCTTGTAATTTAAGATCACAGATCACATTTACTGTAAAGCACACAGAGTTGGTCCACCTCTACTTGAGTCACAAAAAAGAAAGTTCACATAGTTTTGAAAATTATATTTGGTATGGCTTTCTATTATTCAACACAACATTATCTAATAGTTTATAAATAAAAAACTACACCTAGTTAAAATACTATAAAAAAGTAATTTTGAAGTAGTTAAGACGCCATTAACGAAAGTTATGCCTACAAAATTAAAATAACTGAAATATTATGTTAATGAAATGACCGTTGAAATTGGCCGTTAATCTAAACTATACATATAAGGGTGTAAGTTTTAATAAGGGTTGTAAGGGTGATTTCAGGCTACGTTTCGGTTACTAGCAGACCTTACTGCTTAATAATACCTTTGCAGTACTGACATTGTGGACATTCCATCTCCAAATGTTCTCAAAGGTGACATTTTAGCTATTTTAATGAAAGGGTAGTATTCTACCTAGTTTATGTGGAGTGTGTTGTAAATTCGTTTGAAATTTACAGTTTTGTTTTATACAATACTTGTTATATGTAGAATATTGAACATAAACCATAGGTTTATTACAGAATTTAAGTTATCGATTAATTAATATTATATACAGGTGAATTTGAAAGGATGTACTTTGGGCTAATATGAGGTTCTGCTGATCAAATCGAACAACTTTTTCCATGGAACCATGGGTCGCAAATGAAAAAAAATTTTGGCTTCCCCGTACAAATAGGTCATTTTAACATTACTAGTTTGTGTGGAGAAGGCATTTTTTTTTCTTTTGCTGCACGTGGTTCCATGCGAAAAGTTGTTCGTATTGATCAGTAAAACCTCATATTTACAAAGTTTTCAGAAACACTTTCAAAGTCAGCATGTATATTAAATTTAAAAAAAAATGCAATGAAAAAATCCTGGTGGGCGGAACTCGAACCCACGAACCTCGCTTTCGCGGCAAGGCGCTCAACCGCTTAGCCAACCAGGTTCCAGTCACCCCTCATGAATTTTGTCATTGCTTGTTATCTACTTACTTATACACAGACCTCCTCTATTAGCTTTTCTTGTAATAACTCTATACGAGTGACGTTAGAAGTCCTAGTTTCTAATACTAGATGGTTCCTTTTTTTTTTATTCTTCCCGCCCACCAGGATTTTTTTCATTGCATTTTTTTATTTTTTAATTTAATATAAGATTATACTAATAAGGAATTTATAAAAATGCATTAATATTATATAATAATAGTACCTAATATACGTGATGTCCGAGTTGTTTAAACCTTAGATATAAAATCACTACAGTTTTTAGGACCCCGGTTCAAACCCCGATGTGTATTAATAATTTTAAAAAAGTATGTACCTATAACAACGCGACAAATTGACCACTTGTTCGGTGTACCATGATACGATAAGCTGAAAATAAAACCCCGCCTCTGCGAGAACCCTGAGGCCAACTTGGTCTCAATAATTGAACTAACTTTTTTTAAAACTTGAAAATACATTTTTTTTACAAAAGTACAGATAATTTATATGGTTAAAAAAAGATAGGTCGATTATTAAAATGGTCGTTAAGAGAGAGACAATGTTCTTAGCAAACCATGGATTCACCGTGCGGGTGCCGGGTCCATCGCGTGGTTGAAAGGCAGGGGAATGAACTTCAGCGTTCCCGGACTTGAGACCGCGAAGTAGGTTTAAAGGCCTTTTGAACTCTCACTTGCTCTGTTTACTACCCTCTCTACTCAACCAAATATTATATGATCCTGTTAGCGCCATCCTGGAAACACGCTCCATAAAAGTTCCGACGGCTGTTCTCAGAAGGCCAAGATCCTTCAATAGACGGTGCAAAGACTTTGCTGGAATTTCTCTTGCACCAACTTCCACTGCATAAAGTTGAGTTTTAAATCCGTTTCTAGTAATTTCGTTTGTGAGATCAAAATATTTGTTCGACTTGATGTTGTGGTCCTTAGGTATGTTTGTTTCCCACGGAACGGTGAGTTCTATAAGTATTACTTTCTTCAAGCACCGAGAATACACCAGTATGTCTGGTCTATAGGCTGAAACTGCTAGTTCGTCTGGAATCTTGTAATGTATTTTAAATGTATCCATGAATATTTTCCAGTCTTGTGCTTTGTCCAGGATTGAGAAAGGTTTACTTTGAGTTTTCTTGAGTTGTCCCTCCTTTACAAAAGTAGTCAGTCTTTCATTTGTTGTTAATCCTTTTCTGGCTCTAGCAATACTGAGACTTACAGCTTCACGAATAATTTCTAGAACTTTATCATGTCGGTGCGAATAATGACCTTTTTCAAGTAGAGTTTTGCACCCAGCAAGTATATGTCTGGCCGCCCCTACAGCAACACCGCACAATGTACATGTCTTATCTGTTGCCTTCCCCCATCTTACCAGATAGAACTTAATAAGTGCCGGAGACCAATCGTACATGAGTGTGCGCCATTTCAGGGCTGGAGGAATACAAACTTCCCCCACAATAAGCCATTCATTCTGTACTTCTAGGGTCATCGCGTGAACTCTGTAGCCATGCTCTTCATCTTCCCTAAGAAAAGATTTAATAACATCTTTATCACATTCCTTTTTCTTCCAACCTAACCCCCTTTTGCTGATCTGGGCACCGCTTATAAATGATTTATGAAACTGAAGTCTTGACTCCATCTCAGAGGCCAATGAGTCTTTTGGGAGAGATGCAATCAGATTATCCCGAGAGTTACTCAGGATTTGTTGCTTGGTTACACGTAGATGTTGTACAACTCAGATGGTTTTTTAAAATTAATCCCAAATTGTTGCTGTCCCCTGAACAGCGTAGAGGAGTCAGCGCCCTGAGCTAATCCAAGCCAAGACTTAAGTTTTCTTATGACAGTTGCATCCAGATTTACCAAAAGAGTTTTGTTGAAGTCGTATACAAGAAAAGGCCATGTTAGACGAGATGTTAGGTAGTTGTCATAAATCCAAGCTTTCTTGACATTACTAATTGGCTGTTGATCTACCTTGTTGATGTCATTAATAAAGCGTTCCACAACCACATCTAAGGATGGTGTTCTTCCTTTAAAATCGATCCTTCTGCCCAGAAATTTGAAAGGCATGGCTTTCTCTACTGGGGCTACTTTCTGCCCTGCTATGAATAGTTCTGGGTCGTATGACGTAAACCTAGTATTTCGTCTGCCCAGTCACAGACAGAAGCATTTTGATGGTTTTGTTCTCATGCCGTTCGACCATACACAGAATTCGAGAGTAAGCAAATTCTGGCATTGTTTAGGATTGCGTGTTAGCACTGCTAGGTCGTCTGCAAATGCTAAGATGGACTCCGAATATACATTATTTAACTTAAATCTATATCCCCCAGTCTTTTCACTAGTTTTAACTTTGTCAATTAAGATGTTAATAATAATATTGAAAGCTATTGGTGAGAGGCAACAGCCTTGAAATAGCCCAACATTATATTTAAGAGGATCTGTGAACCCATCTTTATTTGTAATGACAAATCTTAAGTTCTTATAATAATTAGCAATTATATCCATGATCACTGTTGGGAAGTTATACCATTTTAGGGCAACTTGTAGCAATTTATGCTGGACCGATCCAAAAGCATTTTCCAAATCAATCCAGCAGACACTCAATTGACGCTCGTGCTCCCTGGCATCCTTCAAACATTCCGAAAGTAAGGTGTTGTGTTCCAAACAACCAGAAATTCCCGGAAGAAATCCTTTCTGGTGCTGGGATAAAAAGTACTTGTTTGTGATCATAAATCTCGACATTCTTGCTTGAAGTATAGAAAAGAAGATTTTGGACATAGTGTTTGTTAACGCAATAGGTCTTGTATCTTTAGGATCAGTAACCTCAGGCTTTTTTGGTATAAGAACAAAAGCTGCTTCTCCGAACACAGTCGGTACTTGTTTGCTTGACCATATTCTACAGTAGATGTTATGTAAACACTTGCGAATGTGAGGACACTTTTTATATACAATGTAGGGTATGCCATCCGGACCTGGTGCTGACTTTACGCTTTTCTTCTTCACTTGCTCCTCAGTCTCTTCAATGCTTGGTGGATTGCATTGAAAGTTTACTGCAGGATTATGCGGTCGTGTTGAAGGTGGATCCGGGTATGCTACCTCTCTTTGTGGCATTGCATAAGTCTCACTGAAGTGTTTATAGATTTGTTCTTTGGTCAGCGAAAGTCTTCCACTATTTTCACTGAAAATCTTCTTAGTATAAATAAAAGGGTTTTTGTCAAATCTAACTTCATGCTGGGCTCTATTAAATTGATTTTTATTATCTTGTATCTGGAGACAAATGGTTGACACCCTGGCTGACTTGTGGCACAGGTTCTTGTCTCCCATCGCTTTGGCCCAGCGAAGTTTCTTTATGAGCTCCCTCTTTTTACGCCTCATTTTCAGTTTAAAAGCATTTTCTTTCTTGGTATATGCATATGTGGATTCCGGAGGATAGTGCTCCACAAAGTAATTGTATACCGTAGACTGGAAGGTTTGTACCTGGCTGTTAATATCTTGCTTGGAACCAGGGCTATCGAGCAAGACTGCCAAATTAAGATCGTGCACCTTCCAAGTTGATTCTTTAATAGGGGGGATGCTAAGACGCGTCCTGATGGACTCCTGGTTGGTTTCACATGTAGGTGTACCTTGGGACATATGAGAGTCAGCTCTATCCGCAGTACTGACCGAAGAACTTACAGACGACTGTCGTGCTTCGCTTCCTTCATGTAATTTTAAATGTTTCTTGAACCAGGCTTGTCTCTTGTAAATTTTCCCGCACGTAGGGCATTTCAGTTCCGTGTTCTCGCCAAGGTCGTTGTTTAAAGACTCCTGTGGACAGTTCTTCCGCCCCCCCTCTCGGACTGTCCCGGGGGTATTATTCTTTTTTGACTTTTTAGCGAATATATACAGGGGCCTGGCTTGCTAGGCCTTAGCCCTCGGCTGTCTTTCCAAGCTGTCCGCTGTCTTTCCAGCAGCCACCTGTCTGTTCCAGTGTCACCTGTCTTTCCAGGGCCATCCCGTCTCTCCGGGCTGTCAGTAAGTATGAGACAATGTTCTTAGCAAACCATGGATTCACCGTGCGGGTGCCGGGTCCATCGCGTGGTTGAAAGGCAGGGGAATGAACTTCAGCGTTCCCGGACTTGAGACCGCGAAGTAGGTTTAAAGGCCTTTTGAACTCTCACCTGCACTGTGTTCACTACCCTCTCTACTCAACCAAATATTATATGATCCTGTTAGCGCCATCCTGGAAATGACGCTCCATAAAAGTTCCGACGGCTGTTCTCTGAAGGCCAAGATCCTTCAATAGACGGTGCAAAGACTTTGCTGGAATTCCTCTTGCACCAACTTCCACTGCATAAAGTTGAGTTTTAAATCCGTTTCTAGTAATTTCGTTTGTGAGATCAAAATATTTGTTCGACTTGATGTTGTGGTCCTTAGGTATGTTTGTTTCCCACGGAACGGTGAGTTCTATAAGTATTACTTTCTTCAAGCACCGAGAGTACACCAGTATGTCTGGTCTATAGGCTGAAACTGCTAGTTCGTCTGGAATCTTGTAATGTATTTTAAATGTATCCATGAATATTTTCCAGTCTTGTGCTTTGTCCAGGATTGAGAAAGGTTTACTTTGAGTTTTCTTGAGTTGTCCCTCCTTTACAAAAGTAGTCAGTCTTTCATTTGTTGTTAATCCTTTTCTGGCTCTAGCAATACTGAGACTTACAGCTTCACGAATAATTTCTAGAACTTTATCATGTCGGTGCGAATAATGACCTTTTTCAAGTAGAGTTTTGCACCCAGCAAGTATATGTCTGGCCGTCCCTACAGCAACACCGCACAATGTACATGTCTTATCTGTTGCCTTCCCCCATCTTACCAGATTGCTCTGGTCAGGTAGGGACATTTGAAAGGCATTCAGATAGAACTTAATAAGTGCCGGAGACCAATCGTACATGAGTGTGCGCCATTTCAGGGCTGGAGGAATACAAACTTCCCCCACAATAAGCCATTCATTCTGTACTTCTAGGGTCATCGCGTGAACTCTGTAGCCATGCTCTTCATCTTCCCTAAGAAAAGATTTAATAACATCTTTATCACATTCCTTTTTCTTCCAACCTAACCCCCTTTTGCTGATCTGGGCACCGCTCATAAATGATTTATGAAACTGAAGTCTTGACTCCATCTCAGAGGCCAATGAGTCTTTTGGGAGAGATGCAATCAGATTATCCCGAGAGTTACTCAGGATTTGTTGCTTGGTTACACGTAGATGTTTGTACAACTCAGATGGTTTTTTAAAATTCATCCCAAATTGTTGCTGTCCCCTGAACAGCGTAGAGGAGTCAGCGCCCTGAGCTAATCCAAGCCAAGACTTAAGTTTTCTTATGACAGTTGCATCCAGATTTACCAAAAGAGTTTTGTTGAAGTCGTATACAAGAAAAGGCCATGTTAGACGAGATGTTAGGTAGTTGTCATAAATCCAAGCTTTCTTGACATTACTAATTGGCTGTTGATCTACCTTGTTGATGTCATTAATAAAGCGTTCCACAACCACATCTAAGGATGGTGTTCTTCCTTTAAAATCGATCCTTCTGCCCAGAAATTTGAAAGGCATGGCTTTCTCTACTGGGGCTACTTTCTGCCCTGCTATGAATAGTTCTGGGTCGTATGACGTAAACCTAGTATTAATTCATTATTAAGCTCTATTTAACGTATTTTACAATGACCACCACCGTGGTCTATTTGGTCACGCCGCCGCGTTGGCGTTGTAGTAGGTTCGATTCCCAATCATGACAATTAAATAGGTATTTTTTATGTACTTTGGCACAATTAGTGAAACAAAAAAGTATGCTCCCATTATGCTGGATAAATTATTACTACATTAGCGTTGTCAAAGACGAATTTACTATTACGAGTGCAAAAGTTTAAATTTTCGTCAATTCAACTGCCCGTCAAGTAGTAACCCTGATAGGAGACTAATACCTTGACAAGAAATAGTTGCAGTTATCGCCTGAAACCCAGAGAACCCACAGACTAAATCAAAATTTTGACTAGATCACTTGACGGTTTTTGCATGTGAATAGCCGGCGGTAATGAGACCAGTCGTTTAGCCTATCGAAAAATATGTTACTTTGTGTCTAATAATAAGAACTGTTCGTGAAATGTCACATTAATTTTATTTCACTAATTTTTCCGGTGTGTGTATGTATATGTATAGTATATAACTAAGACCAATTTATATGAATTGTTATCAGGATATACCTATATCTATAGTATATTAATTTTTTAAAGATAAAAATGCAATGAAAAAATTTCTGGTGGGTAAAAATGCATAAATATAAAATACTGAGAAAAGTAAAAATAAAAAACAGACTCCTCTGTCATCTAGTATTAGAAACTAGGACTTCTAACTTCACTCGTAAAGAGAAGTAGAAGAAAGCTAATGGAGGGCGTCTGTGTATAAGTAGATAACAAGCAATAACAAAATTCGTGAGGGGTGACTGGAACCTGGTTGGCTCAGCGGTTGAGCGCCTTGTCGCGATAGCCAGGTTCGTGGGTTCGAGTCCCACCCACCAAGAATTTTTCATTGCATTTTTATCTTTAAGAATTTAATATAAGATTATCCTAATAAGGAATTTATAAAAATGCATAAATATATCTATTGTAGTAACTCTTTTAGAAAAAGGATAAACACACATGTATTAAGTAGTTTATGTAGTATAATAAAGTAAATACAAAACAAACAGTAAAGGATTTTAATTAAAAAAAAAAACTCTATAAACCGCTTTTCATCGACAATTGGAACATTGGAAAATTGTCGAAATATTTTTGCACAAAAACAATGCCGAGAGGTAATCTGTCGCCAATTGGCAAGTGGACCAGTCCATTAGGTAGCTGCACACACCTCCTGCTATGCAATGGATTCTCCCACTGGCGAACCATTAAGAGACATGTGTCGACGATCGTTACTACTCGATTACTCGTGATTCGAGTTCGATACATTTTCATCGGATTGAATAACATCATCTGGCGCAATTCCCGTCGTTTTACAGATTTAAACAACATAATCGAGTGACTATTTTATCCATTCATGGAATACAATTAAATTTTTAATGGGTTTTTAATACAGTTGCTCAAAAAGTGGCGTATTACAGGGAAGTATAACGTTCGGGATGTGGGCTATTACATACTCGAGCTTTTTTTTACCTTTTCCGAACTCGTGCGTTCTCTTTCCCAACTGTCATAATAATGTCTATTAAAAAGAAAAAACCAA
Organism: Monopis laevigella; assembly: GCA_947458855.1. Classification (NCBI taxonomy): domain Eukaryota; kingdom Metazoa; phylum Arthropoda; class Insecta; order Lepidoptera; family Tineidae; genus Monopis; species Monopis laevigella. Next base: position 19,809,526 of record OX381587.1, read on the forward strand.
CCACGAAGTTTTTACTAAAAAAAAATCATAGAAGTTTTTATGATTCATGCAAATATTTCTAAAAAGAAGCTACTAATTTGTTTCAATATCAGATTTGATGATTTGATTCAATGAGTTAGGTTTGGTTTCATTTCATTTCATCTCATTAATATTTCATTTTCATTTCATATCATTAAAAAAATTCTACTGAAGACTTGGCTGTATGGGCATAGTTCCCTTTACCTACCCAGAATGGGTAAAGAAAACAAAAAAAAATCGCTGCTTATATTCTTTTACGGTTGGCGCCATTTTCCAGAAATTTTCTTTGCGAGTTTAGTTGTGTTTTTATTATTTTATTAAATTGCTTCATTTTTTCGCAACTGTATTAAAAATAGTTGTACAGTAAACGTGGAACCATCATTGCAACTTGTTCCGACTGTCAACCCTGACATTCGGCTACGCCTCGGCTCAGGTAGATATTTGTCGGAACTCTTTGCAATGACAGGCTTTCCGCACTCATAATGAAATATACTATTTTAACATTCATACTATTGTCTTATATCTTATACCATCATTGGACAGTATGGCTAGTTACTAGGTCTGTGATCATGGTTACCTTAAGGGCCCTGTAGTCGACTTGACGCCCATGCAATCTTAGGTACTTCCAATATTATAACTTGGCTGGTAGCCAAAATCTTTCTGCTGTGGCACAGAAGAAATAATAGTACAAGTAGTTGTGGGTAAAAATATTAAAAAAGTTTTTTTTTCTGATTTGGGATAAAATAAAAATAATAACCCAACACTGACAGATGAATAAATACAATGACCGACAAAAATATTATTTTAATCGTGCGACAAACAGCAATCAAGTATTACTAAAAGTGTGAAAGCTCATTTTGTATGGAGAACGCGGATTTCGCGATTACGAATGCAGTGCCCTTAAGGCCGAGGCTGCCTACGGCTTCAGGGTACCCAGCTTAACTGTTCCACCTCGTCGTAACTGATGGTATTCTAAGTCTACGCCAAAGAAGTGGCCAACTTGTCGCGCTATTTATATAGACCATGACACTAATAATAAAATAATAAACCGCTATAGTACCATAAATGGCCTATGAAACGAAATGTCAAACGAGTTCGTTGTCTGTGGTTGTTGTTGTCACTTCAACCAATCAACGTTCAAGGTTATTCGACGTTATTCTTATGTTCTCACTTTTTTTTTTAATTCATATGGCGGCGGCCATTTTCTGCTCTCAAAACTGGAAAGGCGATTTAAGGCCCATGGGCACCTCCCTATTTTATCTTCAATGGTAAAGACGCAATAACCTATTCATATTCTGATCGGTGAACTGTCAAATAATAAAATCGCACTCACCAGTATCGTGTCAGCGCACATTAAATATTGTATAAAGATATTGTAAACTGAAAATTTAATATCAATTGTGTGTTGTGTAATATTGTGATACTAAACACCATTGGTCACTTGTTCGGTGTAGACTCATACCATCGGCTACGACGAGGTGGGATTGGAACTCCTCCGCTGGGTACCCTAAGGACGTCTAAGCGGTCTCGGGCGCCTTAAGGCACCCGTAATTGAACTTTTTTTACTTAAATTTTCGAATATACATTAATTTATTGGAAGTATTTAAGTTTGTATGGGACTTAAGGGCGCTGTAATCGATACAGGGCCCTTAAGGTAGCCATTATCACAGACCTAGTATCTTGCCATACTGACCAATGATGGTATAAGATATAAGACAATTGTATGAATGTTAAAAACTCATTAAAAATTTAATTGTATTCCATGAATGGATGAAATAATACACTCGATTATGTTGTTTAAATCTGTAAAACGACGGGAATTACACCAAATGATGTTATTCAATATATTTTTATTGGTATATACTTAGATTGGTATTGATATTAACAAATAATACAGCTATATAATAAGCCTATTTTTTTTATAACTTGCTAATTGAAAATTAAAACTTTTGCGTGAAAGGATTCAGAAATATGAAGAAAAAGTTTCTATTAGGGTACAGTTTTCTGAGAACTTACGAGTATAAGTAAATAACATTATGTTCATATTACCATCTTTGAAATACGCTTTTCCAGGTTTTGCACAAATCGTTTGAACAAGTTTATACGCCTGAATAAATATCTATATAAAATAAACTTACTTGAGATTCTCTCATACGAGTCCCTCACCTATGGGTCAAAGATGGCATTATATACGGGTGGATACAGAAAGGTTACTCGTTCCTCGTAAAGACCGCTTCATAGTTCACACTATACGTTGTTGTATAGTTACAGAGGTTCACCATCAGTCAAAATATTATAGATTTTGACTGTATGCCGAATTGATCAATTATTAGAAACTAGGAATTCTAACTTTACTCTAATATAAAATGTTATTATAATAAAGCACTTATAGGGCATCTTTGTATAAGTAGATGACAAAATTCTTGAGGGGTGACTGGAACCTGGATGGCTTAGTGTTTGAATACCTTGTTGCGAAAGCGATGATCGTGGTTTCGAGTCCTGGTCACCACGCCAATTTAATTAATAGAATTTGATCCTTAATAACAATAATATTAGAATGAATACTGTAAAACTCTAGGCCCGTTTCGTAACCGTAACCTATAAGGACTTCGACAAGAATTCGATGCAGTAGTCTTCTGAAAACAAGTGATCACACACTGACACCGAAACATGACTATATAAAGGTCTAATAAACGAAACATGAATATATAAAGGTCTAATAAACGAAACATGAATATATAAAGGTCTAATAAACGAAACATGAATATATAAAGGTCTAATAAACGAAACATGAATATATAAAGGTCTAATAAACGAAACATGAATATATAAAGGTCTAATAAACGAAACATGAATATATAAAGGTCTAATAAACGAAACATGAATATATAAAGGTCTAATAAACGAAACATGAATATATAAAGGTCTAATAAACGAAACATGAATATATAAAGGTCTAATAAACGAAACATGAATATATAAAGGTCTAATAAACGAAACATGACTATATAAAGGTCTAATAAACGAAACATGAATATATAAAAAATCTCCATTCTTCCAAATTGACAATTTTGACAGTGATATTACCTACTAGCTGTTCTATATAAAATAAATAAATACCATCACGGGTGCCTATTTGGCTCCCGTGTACCGTTTAAACGGCCTCAGGGTACCCAGCGGAGGGATAAACCCGTCCTCATTTCGCCGATGGTATTCGGAGGCAACACCTAACAAGTGGCGAGCTTGTTGCGGTGTTTATAATGAAATAGCCTCGTTGTATAAAGCGGTCACCCATCCCAGGCCGGCCTTATTGTCATCTGCTTAACCTTGTTATCAGTTGCGCAGTGACTTGACCACTAGGCTGGGGCATATAACAATAAGAATCCTTATTCATATAGTTTGTTTACCTAAAAGTGTGCCTAGAGAAATGCGACGGAAGTGCTTCTAACTAGGCGCCTGACTCTTTACATGCAGCAGCTAGTAATATAATAGTATCTTTCACAGGCTAGGCGCTCCAATTTTCCGACATCATCAATGCATTTGTAGAACTGCAGTCACACCAAGCGTACACCCAGGTTTGTCTTGCAGGCTGGGTAGGTATTCGTAGTATACCCAGGCACGCTAACAATTTTTATTTAATGCATCTGTCGCTACAGGGCCGGCCCTACCATATGGCGAACGGAGCGGCAGCTCCAGGCGCTAAGTTCCAGAGGGCGCCTCAGTGAACAAGAAAAAAATCCTCGCTTACCAATGTGTGATTCTGACTTTATTTGTTAAGAAGAGCGCGGACGGATCATTACCTCCCACCTCGGTTAATAGTTAGCGTTAAAATTAACAAGTGCAAAAGTGCGTAAGCAGTGATTTACTTAAAATTTGTTTTCCAGTTGATTTAAATAGTTTATTATTAATTATGTTATGTCCCATATATGCCTAAACCTAAAGTACTTTGTTTTAAATAAGCACTGTTACATTAATTAGTAAACATAACATAAGAAGTAGGTACCAAACCAGGTCTAGAGTGGATTATGCTTATTGATCTCATTAATGATTGTTGACTTTATTTTGTTTTATTAGTTTTCAATTGACAAATTAGACATAGACCTATGATGTTGTGGAGATCTTCTCAGTTCCACGCTTTTACGAACAATAGGATCGCTTTATATTTCTAATAAACCTCTCCTGTTGGATGATTCCTATCTATAGTAAAATCTGTTTGCAAAAACTAATGGTAGAGCTACTGGGGGGGGGCAGGCGCCGTAATTGGATTTCGCTCCATTCTAAAACTTGCTTCGGGCCGGCACTGTGTCGCCATTCCCTGCGTCCTCGAGCCTGCAGGATGAAGATGATGACAAAATAATGATGAAGATGATGGCTTAATAATGTTGTTTTTTTTTTCAGCTTTGTTGTTGTTGTTTTTTTTCATTGAAGCAAGGCATGTGATACTTATTTTCTCCCTGATATTGAGCAGGCCTGCAGAGTCCAAGAATGGGATCAACCAATAATTGTTGTTAAACAAGATTATGACAGAGACGAATTGCATTACGAGTATATTTTAATATCCTCGTTGCCTTATCGTGAATTTAACCACTTGTAGCTGCATCCATAAAGAAGACTCCATGTAGTAGTCTCCTGTAAACCGATGAACCCACAGACTAAAACTGAAAATTGATAAGCCACTTGTTAGCCCAAAATAATAAAAATGCAAAAGTCATTGTAAAGTCATTATTGCCCGTTTTATAATTGTTTAACTTTTTCGGTGCTCTTCGTTTTTGATGCAAAAAAAAAGTAATATAAATGCTTCTCAATACTCACGAATGAGGTTATTTTGTCAATAGATTCAGAGGGGCAATGCTCAAGTATTTTGGAGGCATGCTCATGGAAAAGTTATAGGATAAAAAAAAACAGTCCATTATATAAAAATCGTTTTACTACTGTAGGTACGTATGTAGGTATTAAAAATATTTATGCAAATAAACATTTCTATTTGATGTTGCACTGGTGGTAGTATTCATGCATGTATGAAAGAAGTAATTTAAAAACTGATGTATGTATGTTTTATACAGAGGTATAAGAAAATGTTTAAAACGGCTGTCGCAAACACTTGCTGTTTTCCACGTCAAGCGCGCGCCGTCACCCGCTCCGACTTGATGACTTGATATTGGAAAACGCTCTCTCTAAGATATTGGGGTTCCGAAACTAATATTATTTTAAAAAAGGAATCTTAATTAACTCTTCTTGAGGCATTTTCTGTTTATGTCCAGCTCTAACCTCTAGGCTAACTGCGGTCATCCGCAGGTTAGAGGCCTTTTTCGTGAGTAACTTACTAACTTACCCTCGTATTCTAAGTCGTCTTTTCCACTTCACTTTCGCTCAAACAACGTCTGTCTCTTTCCACCAAATATCAAATCAAGAAAGATAGACTAAGACAGACTATTCTTGAGTAAAAGTGGAGGGGAAAACACGACTTAGAATACGGGGGTTACTTACCGAACTCCGTCGAGATAGCTACTTGCCGTTTTCTGGAAGGAGTTGGTTCTAGGGATTCCACAGGAAGAAGCGACTTCGTGTCCCGAGGATTTTCTTCCGTCGTATGAAGAACGGGTGTGTTTTCATGCTTCCTCAAATATAAGGCTGATAGTCCTCAGTATAGCGTAATTCATGGTGTATACGGGCTTCTGGGTATCAGCCTAGTACAGTATGAAAAAAATATTGCATTTTATAGCTTTTGTTGAAACCCGTTTGTATACCTATTGTAAATAAATAAATAGTGAAACTTAAAACTGTAAGGTATCCTGTAAGTATACTCAACAAGTTTAGTTTATCTAACAAAAGTTTTGCTGCCTTGGAACCATCGTAAATTTATCAAAACTAATAATAAAAAATATGATAGACAACGTCTATACCTACGCTACTATTATTTTATACACACACTGACAAAAAATTGGGTACAGGTAAAATTAGAACCCTTTACTAACAAAATTTCGCACTTATCGCATTTTTTTAACAACACAATGCCCCATTTTATTGAATTGTTAGAATTCCGTTCTGTGACATAAAGTCGACGTTTCAGTCATTGTTTATGAAAGAATAAAATAAATATCAAATGTTTTGTGTTATCAATAAAAAGAATGAATTTAGACGAAATGTTTCTTTTTATTTATTTGTATGAAGTTATGATGATGAAAAATAAATCTATAAAATATACAAGAAAAACAAAGAAGACTTCAATTAAACCTGAAATAATTTGTTGTAAAAAAAAACAAAGAATTCTAAACAGCCTTAGAACAATAATGTAACATTTTAAAAAGTCGTGTGTCTTTCTGTCTCTTTGTTTGTACACTTAAAAACTACTAGACCGATTTATATGCGCTTTTTTTTTCTTTAATAGCTATTAGCTCTGGGATGAAATAGGGTACCTATATTATATTTTGATATACAATCTCAGATATACAGGGTGGATAAGGACAAGTTTCAAAATACACTATATTACAACTATTTTTTATTTGATATTTACACCGATATTCATATAAACTTATTCTTAAAGAACACTTATATATATGCATTTTTATAAATTCCTTTATAGGATAATCTTATATTAAATTTTTAAAGATAAAAATTTATAAAAATGCATAAATATAAAATACTGTAAAAAAGTAAAAACAAAAAACAGACTCCTCTGCCATCTAGTGTTAGAAACAAGGACTTCTAACTTCACTCGTATAAGAGTTATTAAAAGATAGCTTATTAGCTTTTTCTAATAACTCTTATACGAGCATCTGTGTATAAGTAGATAACAAGCAATGACAAAATTCGTGAGGAGTGACTGGAACCTGGTTGGCTCAGCGATTGAGCGCCTTGCGGCGATAGCGAGGTTCGTGGGTTTGAGTCCCGCCACCAAGAATTTTTTCATTGCATATTTATCTTTAAAAATTTAATATAAAGAAAACTTTAGTTATACTAGGTTTTGCCTTTTTTTACCACCAAAAATAAATATGCGTAAAAAACAAAACCTATGTTAACTAAAGTGATCTTCGAGGACTAAATAAATTATTAAGTAAGTTTAAAAAAAAAAACTTTTAAAGTTGTCATTTTGAGTTATTTTTTTTTTGCCCAAATGCAGTAATTTGTAGGTTATATACTAAAACCCAAAATTATACCTTAACATAAGTATTTTAAATTCATTATGGAGCGCAGGTAACTTTAAATTATGACAGTCATCCAAGAAACAAGGCATGCTAGCCATGATCAACATATTGACTTAACAAGAATTAAATAGTCTCATAAGTCTATAACGGGAATAATGATGCTGTTTGTATAGTTACAATATACAATGTATACCTACTAATGTATTAGTTTAAGACTCCACTGTACAATCGTTTATTGTTCACAATAAAATAAATAAATAAATAAGAAACAAGGCATGGTAGCCATGGTCAACATATTGACTTAACAAGAAACAAGGCATGGTAGCCATGGTCAACATATTGACAAAACAATAAACAAGGCATGGTAGCCATGGTCAACATATTGACTTAACAATAAACAAGGCATGGCAGCCATGGTCAACATATTGACTTAACAATAATATACAGGGTGACTTTGAAAGGATGTACTTTGGGCTAATATGAGCTTCTACTGATCAATACGAACAACTTTTCCCATGGAACTATTGCCGCAAATGAAAAAAAATATTGCCTTCTCCATACAAACTAGTAATGTTAAAATGATAAATTTGTATGCGGAAGCCAAATTTTTTTTTTCATTTGCGACACATGGTTCCATGGGAAAAGTTGTGCGATTTGATCAGCAGAACCTCATATTAGCCCAAAGTACATTCTTTCAAATTCACTCTGTATATAAAATATAATTATCTACATATTAAAATACAAAAGCAAATAGTTATTAGTTTTTTTTTATAATACGCACATAAAGGGGCTAACTACAAATAAATGCTAAACCAAATAAAAATAAATATCATTACGGGTACTCAAGACCGCCTACACGGCCTAAGGGTGAAGGGGTTTTAATTCCACCTCGTCGCAGCTGATGGTATGAGTTTACGTACGCCGAACAAGAGACTAGCTCAAAGCGATGTTTGGATAAACTCAATAATCCATCTAAAAACAGTTTCACAAGTTGGTATAGTAATACTGGGACCGACAAATTAACGTGATCTCCGAGGCACTATAGTTTGATGTTGTCATAAAAAATATCATTTATTTTATTAATAATTCGTTGGTTTGAATCGGGGACCTAAAAACAGTAGTGTTTTTAAGTCTAAGATCTAACTAACTCGGCAACCATGTAAAATAAATAATTATATTTTATTATACAACTATAATTTATCATGACTATAAATAACAATCATATTTAAAAACTAATTATAAATAATACCTATAAAATAATTAAAAGCAAAATAAAAAATAAAATAAAAATACTTACCTATAAATTAAAATAGTCCTTACCTATATAATAACCTAAATAATTAAAATAGTCATACAACTGTATAAACTAATTATATATATAAAAGTATTGTTCAATCTAACTCGTCTGGACTTCGCCGACATTAGATTTGCCTCGTATGTTATTTATTTCAATAAGTAATTACAGTCCACTCATCACACAAGCAGAAGTTTCTTTTCTTTACCACAAAAATGCACCCACAGCCTGACTTGCAGAGAAACCATCCAACAGTGGATACTACCAAGGATTCACCGGCCATACACGCCAACAAGTATAATTTATATTAAGTAAGTACATAAGTCCATTGCAAGTTTTCAACTAACAGTCGGTTCGTAAATAACAAACGCATGAATATTGCATGAGTTTAAGTGAATACGTATTTATCATTTTAATTATCTTATTTGTGTTTAATTTACTAAAACCTAATTAAGTCGTTCTAGATTAAAATTCTGCGAAGGAAACGTTTTCCGTATCAAATAGCTCGACTGCAATTTTAAACTTCGGTTAAAACTTTTTTTTTTTTCATAAATTTTGTAACGATCCATTATGACCGCCTATCGTCGTCTACTAGTGCCTTTGACGTTGTATCTGAAGGTCGTGGGTTCAATTCCCACCTATGGAAAAAATATATTAGTACGTCTTTCTGTACAGTTTGAGTACATACATACATATATATCATCACGGGTGCCTTACAGCGCCCGCGACCGCCTAGACGGCCCCAGGGTACCCAGCGAAGGGGTTTTTAATCCCACCTCGTCGTAGCCGATGGTATGAGTCTACACCGAACAAGTGGCTAGCTCGTCGCGATGTTTTGAATAGACTCAATAACCCATCTATAAACAGTTTCACAAGTTGGTGTAGTGAAACCGGGACCGCAGCTTAACGTGCTCTCCGAGGCACAGTTTGTGTGTTTATTAAATATAATAATATGTATTATATTGTCGTTTCTAGTACACATAGTACAAGACTAGAGCTTAGTTTGTGAACAGAGCAATATGTATAGATTGTCCTACATATTAATATTACTATTATCAAAATAAGCTCTAGGCTTGTACTATGTGTACCAGATACAACGCTTTTAATACAAATTATAATTTATAAATACTCAGACCTGTGGTGAAACAAGTGCTAATATTATTTTGCCAATCGAACCCAGCTCCTCCAGATACAATACTAGAGAGAAGGTCCCAATTCTGTCAAAATCAAATGTGAATAACCGGGTACTTATTCAACTATTATTATTATTATTATCTTTACCCAACAAATTATTTTACGGAGATATTTCACTTATTATAAAGGAATGTGATAATGATGTTATTTCGACAAATAAATAATTTATTTACAAAACATTGCATATGCCTTAAAACGGTCAACCCACAGACTAAAACCGAATTATGACTAGGTCACTTACAATAAGATCGGTCGGTCGGCCGAGCAAGTTATATAGAGACCGTCTTTCCATATATACTGGACTTTATATATAACGACAGCCTCCGTAGACTAGTGGTTGCGACCTTGGCGTTAAATCCGGAGGTCGTGGGTTCGATTCCCTATGGCAAATAAATATTAGTACGTTTTTCTGTACAGTTTGTCATGGTCTGGGTGTTTATAAAATATAATATGTATTATATCATTGTTTCTGGTACACATAGTACAAGCCTAAAGCTTAGTTTGTGACCATAGCAATTAGTGTAATTTGACCTACATATATTATTTATATTTAAAATTAAAATTAAAAAATTAAAAATAAATGTATTCGAAGCAATTTTACAAAGTTTTTACAGGTTTTGGAGACTCCCATTAAGTATTTAAATACTTGTGTCGGGAGTCACCGCTCTTCACTTATACAATGCATTTTTATCCTCAGTGACACATATATAATAAAGATAAGTATTAAGTAAATATTAGTAGTAGTAGTATTAGTAGGTTAATTTTAATAGTAAATAATAATTTTAATATCAAAGGTAAGTTACAAGTAAATAATAATATCAATAACTTTTCACTAGACACAATTTACTAGACAATCAACCCAGGTACAAACATAACACATAAACTACCTAGCATCTATAAGATTATGGTGATAATAATACTTGGTATCTATACATAAGAGTAAGAAATAAAAATAAAAAACAAAAAGCAAGTATAATAAAATAAAATAAAAACCAAAATAAAATTATGTAAATCTATGTTTATGAAAACCCGGCAAACAAAATAAATATTTAAAAATAATTTTACAATATATCTTAAAAGGTATAACTTTCAAGATATAGTACATATATGTAGGGTTTGTCGAAATAAGTATATACTCGTAAGTAGCTATCAATTTAAGGGTTTATTCATTTATTTGCATGATCGTCTCAATCTCATCATAGCTTTTAGATTTTAGCCAAGTTATTAGTGATTTTTTACATTCGTAGTATGTCAATGGGTATATATTAATGTTTCTATTTATAATATTATATAAATAATTAATTTGTTTGGCATATTGTCTACTAGCAAAGGAAGTCTTTACTGTTACTACTGGGGCTACTATATCATGTCTTCTTTTGTTAATTTTATGAGAATCATACGGTAAATTTTTGTGTAATTTTAAAATTCCATACAAAATGTACAACTTTCTGACACCAAGTAAATCACATATAGAATATAAATCTTCAGTAGGAAATCGAAATAAATATTTATTTATATTATTTATTTATTTATATTATATATAATAGTTATGGCTAAAAAAATCGGAAAACCGATGAACCCACAGATTATAATCGAAATATTTAGCAGTAGAAAGAGATCGGTCGGCCGGCCGAGCAAGTTATATAGAGACCTTCTTTCAACATATACTTGTTATAATGGTTTAATATTGGCGAGTGGTTTCTACCTGGATTCAATTAGTTATGGCTAAAAAAATCTGAAAACCGATGAAACCACAGACTAAAACCGAATTATGATAGGTCACTCAGCGGTAACGAAATCGGTCGGTCGGCGGAGCATGTTATATAGAGACCTTCTTTCCACATATTCTTGTTAAAATAGTTTTAAAATGACGTTTCTACCTGAACTTCCAGGATTCAATTAGATGTGGCTAAAAATTCTGACGCGCCTAAAAACAGAATTAACTTCCAAAGAGTTAAAATTTTAGCCGCTGCTATAAATAGTGATGTAAACCACATCAATCAATTTAAATTACAACGAAGGCCCGTGTCACTGCCTCGCCGGATGATTAATCTATTTTTTATCCAGAAATTTTACCTGCTTTTACCAAATTAGACTCTTAAAAATGAAGTTGATCCATTATTTTTGGCTAAGTGGCGGATTGCGAAGTTTGCGCATAACTTTGCCCTGACGAATGACAGGAGGTAACGAATGTATACAATCAAAAGTTTGAAAAGATTCATTACCGCACATTTTAGCAGCAGAAATATGGCTTTACTCAATTTAAAGAGTTCTAGGGTTCCACGCCGCGGGCTGCGATTTCCTTCCGGATTTTATTTCCGCTCCATGAACTTCACTCAATAACAAAAAACGGGGAAAAGGCTAACTTTTAAAGAGAAAAAGCCTTCGAGTAACTAAACTAAAACATTTTAGTAGAAAAAGCGTGACTCGGCGAATTCTCTGATCGTTCAAGATGTCGGAACCCCTTTTTAGATGCGATTACTATAATAGAGTCGACTATATTATTTTATTTAGTCTTATATGTGGTTGATCGCAAAGAGCATACTACGTTGCAAGTTTTAGCTAATGGGTATTTAATGAAAAAAATAGTGTACCTATATAATTTGTTGAAAATACCACTAGTTGCCTCTGAGAGCACGTTTAGTCGGAGTCCCAGTTATATTCAGTTATGTCGGTCTATTACTAACTTAGTTTATCAAAGGATTAAGTCTATATACTCGTAAACGTTCGGTTAGGTGGGAGGAAGGTTTCTATAACTTCGTTAGGCCCACCGACCGGTCTCGCTACCACCGCCCATACAGATGCAAAAACCGTCAAGTGACCTAGTCATATTTCGGTTTTCACCGGCTTTCAGGAGATTACTGCATCGATTTCTTGTCGAGGTGCCTTTCAGGGTACGGTTACGAAATGGTTTGAATTCACAATAAGGCAGCGAGTATATTAAAATATACTCGTAATGCAATTTGTCGCTACCCATTTCGTAATCGCATCATTTAGCCGGCTTAGTGGGAGCGATCAATTTTGTTAAAGAACAATTATTGATCGACCCCATTCATGGACTTTGTAGATCGGCTCACTACCAGGTAGATACAAAGTCTGAGGCCGTGCTCCAATAAAAAAAAACACTGCGATGAAAGCTAATTTTATTTTATTTTCATTTGTTGAAATATTTTTTTTTAATTAAAATCACACTCGGAATACTATCGACTACGACACGGTGGAAACAAAAATCGCTTTGAAAAGTCTTAATTGTCGAAGTCCACCGGAAACACTGAAGTTAACTAGCTAGATTCTAGCTGCTAGAGCAATCTAAAGATATATTTTTTAATGATAAGATATTGCCATAGCGTAATTAATAACCAGTTTTCATGACGGACCTAGTAAAGTGCGCCAGTTCAACTTATATAATTGAAGTATATATGTCATTTAACTCCATACAGTATTCCAGAATTGGAAATCAAATCTAAGTAAATGGCGTAGATTTTCCGAGGCGCCTAAGTCGAACAAGACATTTTATTTGTGCAGGTACTTTTAACTTACTTCGCTTACTTTAATTAACACTTTTAATATATTTTAAGCGAGCAAGCGATTAGTCAAAATTTCAATTTTATAGCATTCGCAGTCGAAACACTTGGTCCATGGTCTCCCGACGCTAAAAAATTTGCTAATAGATTAGGCAAACTATTAATTGAAAAGTCGGGAGATCATCGTGCCAGGTCATTTTTTATCCAAAAAAAATCACTAGAAATCCAACGCGGCAATGCCGCTAGTGTTTTAGGGAGATGTGCTTCGGCGGCAACGGAGGATTTTAATGAAATTTAGCTTATTATATGTTATTTTATTATCATATTTTTGATTATTATTTAGTTTACAATATTATGTTTTGTTTTATTAAAGTATCCTTTTTTTAGAATTAATTTATTATGTGTTATTAATAACTGTGTTTAAGATTGTTTTGATCAATAAATTATTAATACAAGTTTACTATAGTTGTTGAAATAGAACCGGGTACGAGCTTTTGTGCTGTAGAAGTAAATATTGTAAAAATTATAAATAAAAACGAAGGAAATTTATTTAAGAAATTTGTTGTAAAAACTTTTTGCCCATCGATGAAACATGGAATTACTAAACCATTTACACTTGGTTTATTACATATTTATTAATAATAAATAAGATATTTAAAAAAAAAGCAACCCCAGCCTAGTGGTTAAGTCACTGCGCAACTGATAACAAGGTTAATCAGATGACAATAAGGCCTGCCTGGGATGGGTGACCGCTTTATACAACGAGGCTATTTCATCATAAACACCGCAACAAGCTCGCCATTTATTAGGTGTTGCCTCCGAATACCATCGGCGAAATGAGGACGGGTTAATCCCTCCGCTGGGTACCCTGAGGCCGTTTAAACGGTTCTCGGGAGCCAAATAGGCACCCGTGATGATATTTATTTATTTATTTTAAATAAACATTACAATTTTTTTTTTTATTTTTTTTTTTATTGAAGCACGACATATGACTTTGTATCTACCTGGTGGTGAGCAGACCTACAAAGTCCATGAATGGGGTCAATCAATAATGGTTCTTAAACAATATTGATCGCTCCCACTATGCCGGCTAAATGAACAATAAACCTAAAAATAAATGATAAATAAACCTAGATAAAAAATAAAACTAAAACTAAATTTAAACTGATGAGAAGAAATCACTGTATGAGGCGCCACTTACCGGATACGCTAGCAGCATTGCCTCTTGCTGATTTTTTGTTTTAAATAGGTAGCATTTGGGATTTACACATTCTAAGAAGACTCGTTTCCCTAGGTATTGGATAAATCTGCGAGCCTCAGTTCCCAAGGTTACAGAATTTCAGTTAATTTAATAAACAAATTATGTGAAACTTACATGTGATTCAAGAGCTAGAGCCCAGCTCTTCAAAATCTTAAGTACAATGCCCATGGACAGGTTGGAGTATTATTCCTCCAACCTGTCCAAGTATTAATTTATTTTGTGAGTGAGAAGTGTGGGCAAATACAGCAACAGCTAACTATCGACGCATCAATGCATAATTCTATGCGATCATAATATTTTATAATCGACATAAATTAAACTATGATTTGATAGCTGTAGTTCTCAATGCCATTGATAAAAAAATTTTTGGTTGGAAAAATTATAACATACATTAAACATTTTGATAATCAAATCAAATCAAATATTATTTATTTCATGTAAATCTTTACAGATATTTATGAATAGTCAAAAAAAAAAGTTTTAACAATAAGGTCTAGACGCTACATAACCAACTAGTGTAAGACTAGGTGGTTAGCTGATTCCATTGACCATCCGATTATCATCTGCCATACAAGGGTGCCACCGATAAAAAGTCACAGAAATTAGTATACAAGATAGTCTAGCATCCTCTTATTTTGAATGACGGGATTGACCTGGATTTAAGCTGCTTTTTAAAGGATTCTGTCCCTGGACCCGCTTGGACTTACCCTTAGATGTTCACAGAGCGAACCCGCTACCTTTTTGTGGTCACTATATTCGTCCACATATCTAAGTATTTCACATGTCACAAGGCTCCCTTTATTAAGTTGTATGCCTATAGTAGATACTGGAGAGAATGAGGACCCTTATTGAACTCTACAAACAGAATAAAATCATAACAAAGCATACAAAGTAAGTGTTCTAACCCTAACAAATGTTTTGCTAACCGAACCTCATATAGCAAACAAAACCAGACAAAAATCTGCATGTAATCGCGACCGCGGAACCGCAAAACTGGCTGGATGCGGATCTTACGCGAACAGAATACTGATGAAGTGGCGCTGGAGAATCTACAAGCCAAACAATAACGATTGTGCGGCGATTCCCCGCGGCGGGATTCGAAGAGCTGTGAACGTTTTCTATCTGTCAATGGGTTATGAATGATCTACTTTTATTTTATCCCGTACGAACAATATTGATGCAGAAAGTTTTACAAATCAAACGATAAGAAGATAAAAATGTGCTGGGTTGCAGTAGCTCTACTATGAGTTCTTGTTAACAAATCTATTCAAAAACAATCTTATGACAATACAGAATCACTTCTAGAAATTATTAAATGATTAATTAATTAAATGATCACTATCTATATTGAATATAAGTAAAGAAATATATATTCAACAACAACTTACCTATTTTATATTCAAACTTTCTATCTTATGTGTTTTTTTTTTGCAGCTATATTTTTATTTTGTATTTTTTATATTTTTATTTCTAAGTCTTTGTTGTTTGGTAAATGAAAGGGAATGCAAATTCACTGTCGAACATACTTCGACTTAATCCGAGCAATAAAAATGTCAAATAACAAAAGATAAATACTCATATGAAGTGAGTTTTGCAAAATAAATAAATATAGGAGTATTGTGCAGGAAATACACATCCCGCATAAATCATGATCTCTCTCTCTCAATGGATTGTGCTCATCCCTTATTTGATCTCGAGTAATATCAAGCAATATACTTATATAAGAATGTCTTCTATTGAATAGACGCATGTGATTTCTTACTTCTACTCTTATAAGAAGTTAAGAAGTAGAAGCATATCAAGTCAATACACTGCATCCGATTCTAATGTGAGAAAATAATATATAATCTATTATAGGTACTTTTTTTTAAATATGTTTATTCAAGAAAATTATCAACATTTTATTGTTTATTGTTATATTGTCACCATCACCATCAGAATTTGGTTAAGTGTTTACTGTGTTTATATAGGTATGTATTATATAATAACAATATAAATCGTATTAATTTAAATAGACGGAGCCTGTGGCTAGAGTATTACATAAGGCCATTATGATTGTTTCGAACAATAGACACAGTATGTATATATAATATTTAACAGTATGTATATATAACCTATTAATAAAGATAGAACTACTGCTCACATGCTCAAAATACTCATACCCTTCCCATACCTAGAATGAGTTCCAAAATACGAGTAGGTGCAATAATTACCTGTTCGATCTCTCGGGAATAAGAAAGAGAAAGGTATATCTAGGAATGAGATATTTGTGTTTTGGAACGGCTAAACAAACTTTGTTGTAATTTAAGGTTTTTTGTAATAAATAAACAAAATAATTACATTAAATAACAACAGTATAATGTGGGGCAATATAACTTACCATAAAATATGTTCAAATGTACGTTTCCAAAGAAAGGTGAATTTTCCCGTTTGAAATCGCCGTTAATACTTGTCAAGATAATCTCTCGGTTACCTTCGGTCGCATTTGGCTAATTTTGGAACGCTTTGGAGTGATGCGATGATCATCCTACACGACACGTCGCCTCGCCTGATTTTTCTCTAGAGCCTCAGTTAATACATAACTCGTTTTGGAACGCAGTTTTATTATACTTAAAATCATGTAAATGTAAAAACCGTCAAGTGACATTTAGACAAAAACAAAAGCTAAAAGAAAACCTTAGTATGATCGCATGCATGTATCGAGAACTACTGTATCGATTTCCTTGAAATTTCTAACTACTTATTGACCACCTTGTACGTATCTAAGAATGTATATTGTATAATCTACATACAACGCTTAAGAGGATGTTTTATTCATCAATACGAACTATAAAAAGGAGTTTCAAAACTAGAATCCAAACTTTTTGAAATATAATGATGATATATAATGATTTGATATATTATGTTTCTTACTAGGTAAAATATATAAATTGAAGCTATACAATTTTATTGCCAAATATTTCGCCTCTATTTGGAGCTGCGCCATCAGTGACAGCGACTGAAGGTCTTTGTCATAAATTTTGAGAAAGTAATTTTATTTCTTTTAGCAATGGTAAAGGTAATGCACTATACAGTGTTGTATTTATTTTTTAGAAAAATATCATCATCACCTAGCCCGTTATGGAAAACATCATCAGCATGTTATGTCCATTGTTTGTTCGATATTAATAAATTTACAAAACAAGTTAGACAAAACCTAATGCATTACAATCAGACCATTGTTTCATAATAATGATGTTAGATAATGGTTCAATAACGGTGGTAATAGACGTGGTGGCCGAGCATATACGTGGTGGCCGAGCATATACGTGGTGGCCGAGTATATACGTGGTGGCCTAATTTATACGTGGTGGCCGAGCATATACGTGGTGGCCGAGCATATACGTGGTGGCCGAGCATATACGTGGTGGCCGAGCATATACGTGGTGGCCGAGCATATACGTGGTGGCCGAGCATATACGTGGTGGCCGAGTATATACGTGGTGGCCGAGCATATACGTGGTGGCCGAGCATATACGTGGTGGCCGAGTTGGTTAGACCTTAGACTTAAAAACACTTAGGTCCCTGGTTCAAACCCCAGTGTGTACCAATGAGTTTTTAATATAAAACAATATGTACATTTGTTTACCAACACCTCTATAATGACTCTGAGAGCACGTAAGCCCGTTTCACTATACCAACTTGTGAAACTGTTAATAAATAAGTTATTGAGTCTATCCAAACATCGCGACGAGCTAGCCACTTGTTCGGTGTAGACTCATACCACCGGCCACGACGAGGTGGGATTAAAATCCGTCCGCTGGGTACCCTGAGGCCGTCTAGGCGGTCTCGGGCGCCGTAAGGCACCCGTGATGATACACCTAATAATAATAATAATAATAATAATAATAATATGTAGGACACATATTGCTCTGGTCACAAACTAAGCTCTAGGCTTGTACTATGTGTACCAGAAGCAACGATATAATACATATTTTATTTTTATAAACACCCAGACCATGACAAACTGTACAGAAAAAAACGTACTATTTTTTTTTGCCATGGGTGGGAATTGAACCCACGACCTCCGGTTGTATCCGGAGGTCGTGGGTTCAATTCCCGCCAAAGGCGCAACCACTAGTCTACGGAGGCTGTCAATACATATATATAATGATTCTATCCTTATTTATAGTTCTGTGTTCTATAAATACCTATTGGCGAGTTGAGTGACACAATGATTAATCGTGTTATGTACAAAATTCGTTATTGGAATAATTAAATTATCAGGAATAACGTTTACGTTCAGTTATAAATATTTGTTTTTGTTATTGTGAGAGGTATTATAATTATGCCCAATTACAATTTATTATTTTCCTCATTCCTATGTTCTATATATTTATTTGCTACACCAGAATTACCTACTTAATATTATAAGATTATTGTGTGAGTTTTTAATATTATTAAAAAAAAATGTATATACGTGGTGGCCGAGTTAGTTAGACCTTGGACTTAAAAACGCTTAGGTCCCTGGTTCGAATCCCGGTGTGTAACAATGAATTTTTAATTTAAAAATTTATGTACATTTGTTTGACAACACCACTATAGTGCCTCGGAGAGCACGTTAAGCTGTCGGTCCCGGTTTCACTATACCAACTTGTGAAACTGTTTATAGATGGGTTATTGAGTCTATCCAAAACATCGCGACGAGCTAGCCACTTGTTCGGTGTAGACTCATACCATCGGCTACAAAGAGGTGGGATTAAAACCCCTCCGCTGGGTACCCTGGGGCCGTCTAGGCGGTATCGGGCGCCGTAAGGCACCTGTGATGATGTATATATATATAAAAAAAAATGTTTAACTCGCCACTTGTTCGGTATAGACATTCGGTTCGAACGGTATAAGCTAGAATTGTGGAAATAAAAATAATAATATATACTAATATTAAAAAACTGAAGAGTATGTTTGTTTGGTTGAACGCGCTAATCTCAGGAACTACTGGTTCGGATTGAAAAAATATTTTAGTGTTGGATAGCCCATTTATCGAGGAAGGCTATTGGCTACATAACATTACGCTACGACCAATATGAGTTACAATGAAAAATGTTGCAAAAACGGGGAATAAATATTCCTTTAGAGAGCGTACGCTGCGTAAAGGATTAAAGTTATGCAGACAAAGTTGTGCGGAGCAGCTCGTGTATTAATAATACTAATATAAAAGACATAGCACACATATTGCCCTGGCATTAAACTAAGATCTAGGCTTGTACTATGTGTTCCAGAGGCAACGATACAAATATATATTATATTTTATAAACATCATGGTATTTGTTTACGCCAATTCTATTTTTGAAAGTGCCTGACAGATGACGTTCGAAATGACACTTTATCTGTCTCTTTCCCACCTTTTTTACTTCCTACGTGTGCTCGCAACGTTACCGCATCTTTGCATCGCATCTTATATTTTAATAAGATTTATTATATTATTCGCATTAAACCGCAAAACCACCGCAAATTACAAGGAATATAAATCAAATAATTGACACCAAAGTAAACCTGGGCCCAGGAAGCATGAAACAATCGTCGTGGCACTGTGAGTAACATCCTTTCGTTCTTTTCCTAGTTTTAAGCTTATTTAAGTATATATTTGCTGCTGTAAAGCAGCTGGTCCTTTGAAATCACTCTGCTGGGTCATTTCTTAATTAGGCTTGGCAGAACCGCATCTTCCTTTAATTTGAATCGTTTTTCACCACTAGGTAACTTAGCCGCATCCGCATCCTTAATATCTACCTCCTAAACGCCCGCCCTATAACATACAGTCCTTTCGCATACATTTATTTATGGCCTTCGAGCCGCACATATAGAACTATTTATTATTTATTACATAATTATTAATCTATATATTTAATTATTTCATTTAGGAGGTATTCGTAAATTGATCAACTTTTAAACTTATAGGGATCACTCGACCAGTTTGAAAAGTTTGTATTTAATTTCAAATTACTTAAAATATAACGAACTTAACCTGTCGCATTATTTTCTTAATGAGTTTATTTGGAACGCGTCTTCAATCACTGATCGCTGATCAGCAGTCAGTCTTAACCAAAGTTCACTTTAAAAATAAAACAGTTAATTTATATTGATCTTTATATTAGTTAGTCTGTAACTGTTGTTTTTCTTTTTCTTCTAAAACTTGGTTGGTTTTACATTTGTTCAGTGGTTTTATTGTTTGTTTCAAAAGTTTGTTGTCAGTGCACCAAGTAAATTGTGAATTATTTGTTAATTAAAATAATAACGATATCTTCCTCTCGTAACGCGCGCACAATCATTCGTTTGACTGCGCGACGGGATATATATTTTGAACGCTTATCAAGTATATACAAAAGGTCCCTAAAGCTTAATTCTAAACAGGAAGAGGTCGACTTCCTGGCGGAATGTGAGACATTGGATAATATAAGGGGTGAGTTCTCAAATCTATTAGATGAAATTAACACTTTACAGTCCGAGGATGACGAATTTGTTCCGGACTACGCATCGCTCCTCGCCTTTGAGGATATCTTTAGTAGGGTAAAATATACCCAACGCAGTCTATCTGCTATGAAGCAACAGCACACGCAAGACGCTGTCAATGTGAACAGTGCATTAAAAATGCCACGCCTTGAGCTTAAGGGCTTCGATGGAACCCCTGAGTCTTGGCCTTTGTTTTTTGAATGTTTCACCAACACCATTCACCTTAATAACAAACTGTCCAATACAGAAAAGGTCTATTACCTTATTGGAAAGTTAAGTGGTAAGGCGCTATCTACAGTATCTGGTATAACCCCAACAGGTGAAAATTACACCGAGATCTTTAATGCATTGATTAAAAAGTACCAAAATCAGCGTGCATTAGGTACTACTTATTTAGATAAAATATTTAATATTAAAATTATTACATTTGCATCTTCATCCAACTTAGAACAATTTTCAGATCAATTCAGTTCAGCTGTAGCATCACTTAAACAATTAAATATTAGTGATTTGACAGATTTTATATTGTTCTACCTAGCTCTTAAAAGGGTTGATTCTGAAACTGCCCGCTCATTTGAGATGACATATCGGGAATCCAATATGCCAACTTATAATAATTTTATTGAATTTGTTAAGGATCAATCCAAAATCTTGGAACGCACTAACATGCCAACTCAAAAGGGTTATGTTAACAAAAATATTAATAAACCTTCACAATCAAAGGTCACTCATACTTATAATACAAATACAAATTTATGTGACTTATGTAAGTCAGCAGCGCATGAGCACTTATATAATTGTGCCTCCTTTTTAAAATTAAGTCCTTTTGAGCGGTTTCAGCATGCTAAATCATTAAGGTACTGCATTAACTGTTTGGGTTGCAAACATATTACATCAAATTGTAACTCCAATAAGAGATGTAAAAGTTGTAATGGATTACATCATACACTCCTACATCGAACCCAAAATGTAAATTCAGGACATTCTAACCCACATTCTTCCACTCAATATACCAACTCACATACTGTCTCGCACCCGCATCTTAATTTTAATTCACATCCACCCACTTTTAATAATAACACATATACTGTCTCACATCCGCATCAGAGTTCAAACACTCATTCTCCACACTTGCATTCTTGTCAACTTTCAAATAGTAATCCTAACCCGCATAATAATATTAATCCGCATATATATACATCTGTACCTACTATTAATAATAACACTCACACACCTCCAATGAATACTTCCATGAATTCACATAGCAACCAACATAATGTTTCATTATGTAATTTATCTTCTGATCATTTTGCCACTCATTTTACTACATTATTGGCTACTGCCAAAGTTAATGTTTTTGATACACTTGGTAATCTTCATACTATTCGGGCCTTTATTGATCCTGGATCACAGAATCACTTTATCACTTCTAAGTGCTCAATTATCTTTATTAATTTATCCTAACAGTTCATATACTCATGTTAAAGGTATTGGTAATTCTTCTGCACCTATACAAGGAATTACTTCATTTACTTTCTTCTCCCGCTTTAACCCATCTTTTAGTTATACTATTGAACCATTAGTCATCGATACTATTTCTTCTAGGCTACCTACAGCTCAAGTAAATACATCAGACTTTTATTATTTAAATAGTTTGCCACTTGCGGATGACACTTTCGATAATCCTGGTGAAATACAAGTGCTCCTTGGAGCTCAATTATTTGCTTCATTGATTCTCAGTGGACGTGTTGAGCCAGGAGATTCTCATTTGCCATCAGCTATGGAAACTAGTTTAGGTTATATCATTATTGGAAATGCTCCCCTTTACACTACTTTATCATATTTTTCACATTCTTTTAGTTACCTTTCGCATTCAGAAAAGTCTGAAAATTTATTGCAAAGGTTTTGGTCTTTAGAGGAAGTTTCTTTAGAGAAACCTTTACTAAGTTTAGATGATAGTTATTGTGAAGAATATTATACCAAAACCACTCATCGTGATGACTTTGGGCGCTATGTGGTATCATTGCCATTTAAGGATGATACAATGAAATTGGGTGATTCTTACACCACTGCTAAGAGGCGTTTTTTTAACTTTAGAACGCAAATTTAATATTTCTCCAGAGCTTAAATTTAATTATGACTCTACAATTAGAGAATATTTGGAAAAGGGATATTTGTCTCTGGTGCCAGACTATAAAATGAATAATAATGACAATTCTTATTATATCGCGCATCATCCAATAATCCGTAACGATAAATCAACAACAAAATTACGCATAGTTTTAGATGCTAGTTCTAAAAGTAGTTCTAAAATTTCCCTAAATGATTTATTGCATACTGGACCATCTCTACAAAGAGATTTATTCGAAATTTTACTCAATTTTAGATTATTTTCTGTTGCATTCTGTGCGGACATTCGACAAATGTATTTACAAATTAAAGTTGCTGAAGAACATAAACGTTTTCAGCGCATAATTTATAGATTTTCAGACAAAGAAAAATTTAAAATTTTTGAATTTAACCGCGTTTGTTTCGGAATGAGATCGAGCCCTTATTTGGCTATACGGACCATTAGACAATTAGCTTCTGACGAGGAAGCCAAATTTCCACTCGCAAAATCCATTGTAGAGTCTAACACGTACATGGACGATGTAACGAGTTCCTGCTTGTCAACCTCTGAGGCCGTAGAGACCTATAATCAGTTAGTAGGGCTGTTCAAGGCTGGGGGGTTTGATTTAGTAAAATGGGCTAGTAACTGTAAACATTTTCTTTCTGAAATTCCAGGTTCGCATCGACTTTCGCACGCCATAACTTTTGATGATGAAACTTTAAAAATATTAGGTTTAAAATGGTTGCCGGGACCAGATATTTTTTCTTATAATGTATCATCGTTTAACTCTAAAATTTGTACGAAACGCACTATGCTTTCGGAAATCGCCCGCCTTTGGGATATTTTAGGATTTTTGGCGCCAGTAATTTTGTTCGCTAAACTTTTAATTAAAGATCTTTGGCTGCAAAATATAGATTGGGACGATCGACCTCCGCAAAATATTATTGACACCTGGTATAACTTTCAATGTGAGCTGCCGCATCTTTCTCGGATTCAAATTCCTAGGCACGTTGGAGTTGTAGCTGATAGTGTGGTTTCGCTTCTCGCTTTCGCAGACGCCAGCGAAAGAGCTTACGGTTGTGTAATCTATTTTCATGTTCATACTAATGAACAGAATTTTGTAACTTTGGTTTGTGCAAAATCAAAGGTTGCACCTGCTAAGATTGTTACCCTGGCACGTCTTGAATTGTGTGCTGCGCATCTTCTTTCTAAATTAGTCCGTCGTGTTTTAAATAGTTACGAAAACCGCTATAGAATCCAGAACACGTTTGCATTCTCGGACTCTACAGTTGCTCTACATTGGATTCATTCATATCCGCATCGCTGGTCAACATTTATCGCAAATTCAGGAAAATTTAGCTAGTAGTCATTTTTATCATATTCCGGGTAAGGAGAATCCTAGCGATTGTTTATCTCGTGGATTAACTCCTGCTCAAATTGTGGATCATCCACTTTGGTTCACAGGCCCACCATGGGCTCGTTTAGACGTAGAATCATTTCCTATTAAGCCGTTTTCGTTGGATCCTAATTTAAGTGTCCCTGAACGTAAAACTAATGTTCACGTTGTAGTTAATAAGTCTCTACCATTTATATTTTCTTTCGCCGCACGCTTTTCTAAATATACTAAACTTATTAGTTCTATTGTTTACATTTTAAGGTTTCTCCGCAAATTACCGCGTAATAATTGTATTACTTCTAATGATCTTAGTACCGCTGAAATATATTTAATAAATTTCATTCAAAGCCATTATTTTTCTGAAGATTTACATAGTATTAATCATGGCAACGCATGTTCTTTACCAATTCGTAAACTTAATCCTATAATAGTCGATGGCGTGCTTCGCGTTGGAGGTCGTTTAGGTAAAGCACAGCTTTCGTTCGACCATCAGCATCCTATTTTATTACCTCGAGAAGGACACATTGTCAATTTAATTATTGAACATTTTCATCGGACACATTGCCATGCTGGCCCTGAACTTCTTCTTTCGTTATTACGTCAGAAGTTTTGGATCATATCTGCTAGACGTTTAGTTCGTAGTGTAGTTTTTAATTGTAATATTTGTTTCAAATGTAGACCTAAAAATACCACACCTATGATGGCGGAATAACCCGCATCCCGAGTCACTGCTATAAAGCCTTTCGCACACACTGGTGTCGATTATGCCGGACCAGTATACATAACACTTCGTCGCCAACGTGGCATGCGTAAACAAAAAGCATATTTATGCGTATTTATCTGCCTCACTACGGGAAGTGCTCATATAGAATTAGCTAGTGATTTAAGTTCTTTTACATTTTTAAATTGTTTTAAACGTTTTCTTTCTCGCCGCGGTCCAATTTGCTCCTTGTATTCAGACAATGGTGGCAATTTCATTCGCGCTCGTTCTCATCTTAATGAATTAAGTGAGTTTCTTAATTCTAAGCAATATAAAGATTCTATGCACAATGAACTCAAACTAAATCGCATCGAATGGAAGTTAATTCCACCTTCAGCACCTCATTTCGGTGGTAGTTGGGAGGCTTATGTCAAATCATTTAAAACACATCTTTTTCGCGTTATAGGCACTCAACTTCTTTCGTATGAGGAATTAAATACAATCTTAACTCAAATTGAGTGTCTATTAAACTCGAGACCATTGAGTGTCTTAAGTTCTGACCCATCTGAACCGTCCGCGTTGACTCCCGCACATTTTTTAAATGTTACTCCTTTAAAATTTTTACCGGCTTCAGAAATTACCGAAGATCGGTTACATTTACTTACACGCTACGATCTGTTGGACAAACTCGTTCAATCCTACTGGCGTAGATGGAGTGTAGAGTATTTGCACAATTTACAAGTACGTGAAAAATGGAATACTCCATCACGTCCCGTTAGTGTAGGCACTATAGTGCTTCTTATTCAAGACAATGTGGCGCCTTTACATTGGCCACTTGGTATTGTTGAGGAGGTTTATCCTGGTTCAGATGGAGTCATTCGCGTGGCTTTGGTCAAAACCAAATCCAACACTTTTAAACGCCCTGTTGTAAAATTATGTCCGCTTCCTTTACAATAGTTTATTTAACTTATATTTATTTACGCATACTTATGATTTATTTCCGCATACTTATAATTTATTTTCGCATACTTATATTTTATTTACACATTTATTACTAACCCTTGGCTCAGCTTACACAATGGTTGAAACGCGGTGTTTTCAAGGCTGGGGGCATGTTTACGCCAATTCTATTTTTGAAAGTGCCTGACAGATGACGTTCGAAATGACACTTTATCTGTCTCTTTCCCACCTTTTTTACTTCCTACGTGTGCTCGCAACGTTACCGCATCTTTGCATCGCATCTTATATTTTAATAAGATTTATTATATTATTCGCATCAAACCGCAAAACCACCGCAAATTACAAGGAATATAAATCAAATAATTGACACCAAAGTAAACCTGGGCCCAGGAAGCATGAAACAATCGTCGTGGCACTGTGAGTAACATCCTTTCGTTCTTTTCCTAGTTTTAAGCTTATTTAAGTATATATTTGCTGCTGTAAAGCAGCTGGTCCTTCGAAATCACTCTGCTGGGTCATTTCTTAATTAGGCTTGGCAGAACCGCATCTTCCTTTAATTTGAATCGTTTTTCACCACTAGGTAACTTAGCCGCATCCGCATCCTTAATATCTACCTCCTAAACGCCCGCCCTATAACATACAGTCCTTTCGCATACAGTATTGGCCATGATAAACTGTACAGAAAAACGGGTACCTATGTACGGGTGTACTAGTACAGTGTATCAGAAATCTATTTTAGTCTCCACATTCAGTACAAGTAGTTTTCTGCAGTTAAACTTAATAATTTGGTGAAAACATACACCTTCAGGCATATATTCCGGTTAAGCGGTAAGCAGAGAAATGTACGCCACTTCGCACGATTTCTTCATACCTACTTCTCTAGCTTCCTCCAGAGCTTGAGTAGAAAAATAATAAAGTTATTAATTGTAGGTCTACATAACATTAGATACAAACTCGCATGCTGTGCTTCAATATACTAAAATAAATCATCAAAGTTTTTTTTATTGGAGCCTCCTGGTGTTAAGCAGACGTACAAAGTCCATGAATAGGGTCGATCAATAATTGTTTTTAAACAAAATTGATCGCTCCCACTATGCCGGCTAAATGATGCGATTACGAAATGGGTGGCGACAAATTGCATTACGAGTTTATTTTAATATACTCGCTGCCCTGTCGTCAACTCAACCCATTTCCTAACCGCACCCTGAAAGGAGACTACCACCTCGACAAGAAATCGATAGTAAGTAATTTCTTGAAAACCGGTGAACCCATATACTAAAACCGAAACATGACTAGGTCACTTGACGGTTTTTGTATCTGGGTGGGCGGTAGTAACGAGACCGGTCGGTCGGCCTAACGAAGTTTGAAGACCTTCATTCAACCTAAAAAAAACTGTAATTAATACAAAATTAGTGTTCAGTTCTGTATGGAGGTCTTAAATTCAAATTATACTTGGCAAAATTTCAATTATTCTAACGAGACATTTTATTAAAAACACTTGCGACGAGTAATAGAGGAGCTCGCCCCAGTCGAGCTCCGTCATCGGAAGCACTCAATTACGCTGCATCAAGCGCCTCTACCTCCCGGCCCGATGGCTTAAAGCGGCTTTCTACTGCACAGTAATTTAAATGTCACGGCTTTATGTGGAAACCATTATTAAATGGTAACCCACAAGTATCTACCCTTCTCATAACTCCCTCGCAAAAAGTTTTCAAGTCTCTAATAGAACCTTAGGATTACACATAAACTTCATTTTGATTCGTTTCCGACCTCAATTCTCTTTTTGCCTCGTTTTATAAATCGGCACAAATATTCGGTTACATTAATTCGTGCCAGAGGGAATAATTAATTATATTATTTTCACTACCGCAGCGCTAAAAATTTGCGTAACATATGTCGAGTGCTTCATTCATCAAGGCTTTTCAATTTTGCGCACAATTAATCACAGAACAATAGGCAAAGCTGGGAGCGGTCCGAACTGAAAGATTGCTGAAAAAACGTATATGCCTACCTACACGGCTGTACGGTACGATTTTAACCGCTTCCGTAGACTAGTGGTTGCGCCGAGGTCGTGGGGTTCGATTCCCATGGCAAACAATATTAGTAGATATATATGATTTTCTGTACAGTTTGCCAAGGTGCTTATAAAAAAATACCGGCTGTGTCTCGCGGTTGGATCATCCGTTTAATTCAAAAGAAATCGGATCGAAAATAAAATACAGCCCATGTTACTCGTTAATAATAGAGCTTTCTATTGGTGAAAGCATTTTAAAAATAGGTTCAGTATTTTTTGAATTTATCCGGAACAAACAAACAATCATTTTCTTTTCTCTATAATATGTATTTGTATAGATAATAGTATATAGTTGTTTCTGGTACACATAGTACAAGTGGTAGGTACACATAGTATATTGTGACCAGGGCAATATGTGTGTAATGTCCTTCGTATTATTATTATATCCCACAAGACTGTAACAGTAAATGTAGCAAAGGCTAAAAGTTGGTCAACTACATCCCCAGGGGTACGAGGGTAACCAAATGATGACCAAACGTATTAGGGGGACCAAACGGAACCTATAAATTATTCAGAGCGTCAGTTTAGTATATTGAAGACCGGATAATTTCAATTATGAAAAGGTACGAGTATACATATCCAAGAAATATATATATGTATTTTTAGGGTCACATTAAAAAAAAATGCTTTATGGGCTCACTCAGTTCGTCTGTCAGTCGGTATGTCTAGCTTGGCTGACATTATTTTGTTTAAATTCTTTATTGTACTAAAATATTTGTACAAAGGTAACCTTAATGCCTTAGGCATTATCTTCCAGCTAACTTTACTAATAAAATACCTACATAAAATATATAAATAATACACAAAAACAATATAATAAAATAAATAATGTTCTAACCAAAAAAATAAGTATATTTATTGGTCTAAGTGTGCACTTGGCTTGGTCGCCATTCCACCAACAGACAAATGTGAAAATATAATAAAAACTAAACAGATAGTGAACTATTAAACTATTGTCCTTGCAGGAGAAAAAAACGACCCAACCGAACACACGCTACTTAACTAACCAGTTTAAGACTTGGTGGTTAGCTGGTTTCATTGACCTGCCTGTCAATCGTTGACTGCCCTGCAAAAGTGCCACTAAGGTGACCAAGGCGACTAACCCAACAGACAATATTTACGCCCCAATAAAAGAGCACGGGTAGAGCACCCCATGGTAGATATACTTTCTTACAATATGGAAAGAAGTACAGTATTTACAGAACACAACATTTCTTCGATGCCAGCGCCCGTTTTTATAGCTTTCCTCGATTATTTTGTTTTTACTTTGTATCTACCTAATAGAAGACCTACAAAATCCATGAACAGAGTCGATCAGTACATTATTATTTAACAGCCTTAATTGCCTTCACTATGCCGACTAACGATGCGATACCATTTCGTAACCCGCCCGTCGCGTCGTGCCGTCCAAGACGAGTTTGCATTACGAAGATTCTTTAATTGCCTTTATAGTATATATTAAAATTTATAGTAAAATTAACTGCATGTTTCGTAACCCTGAAAGGTAAATACGACAAGAAATCTATACAATAGTTACCTGTAAAACCAAAGTCTGAACCCAAATTACTAGGTCACTTGACTAAAAAAAGTCTGCTGTTTTAAAAGTCTAATGTTTAACTAACTCGACCTCTACGTATGTTTTTGTCATGTACAAAGGTACGGAAATATTTTCTCGTGTATACTAAAAGTTTCGTCAAACGTAACGAAGTGAAAGCTCTTTGTTCTACGGGTTAAAAATGGGACAAAAATGGGACAAAAAAATGCGGATGCAAGGCTCACGTCCCGCACCGACGAACGCACTAATTCAATCCCACCTCACAGACATGAATACTAACACCTAGTTTAAATGGACACCTACGTGGTGTTATGGGATGCCGAAAAATATATCAATAGTAAGTAAGTACACGATGTTGAAAAACAGACTTGCATTCTGACATATTGTGTTAAGGTCGAGTTTTCAAA
Organism: Monopis laevigella; assembly: GCA_947458855.1. Classification (NCBI taxonomy): domain Eukaryota; kingdom Metazoa; phylum Arthropoda; class Insecta; order Lepidoptera; family Tineidae; genus Monopis; species Monopis laevigella. The sequence goes on from OX381587.1 coordinate 19,839,650, forward strand.
GAACAGTAGATTGATTTAGTATTTTTATGATTATTTTCGTTTCACCTATGACTGTGTTTAACATAGTGTAAATGAAATGCATTTATTATTATCTATTATTGAATGCCCAATTTTGCATATGACTTTTGGGTTTCTAAAGCAGTGCTGTAGTATATACTGTACAGTTTTTACATAGTTATTGACGTAAACATCTAACAAATATTTAAAGAAATATATATTTTTCGCATTAACTTGTAAGGAATATATGTTATACCTTGTATTTTTTTATACATTTACAAATAAAAAGTAACGGCTGACTGTTACTGCTCTTTGACTGTTAGTTCGTTTGTGTTTTAACTTGAGAATCACGTTGTGATACTTTTCAGCAATACTTACATCATCATCATCATAATAAATGGGTTGAATTGACGATACGGCAGCAAGTATATTAAAATGTACTCGTAATGCAATTTGTCGCCAGTCCACCCATTTCGCAATTGCATAATTTAGCCGGCATAGTGGGAGCGATTGACCCCATTCATGGACTTTGTAGGTCTGCTCATCACCGGGTAAATACAAAGTCACATGCCGTGCTCCAATAAAAAAAATAAAAAAAAACCTTTTAAGTGCTGTGCTTGTTGGTACGTGGTCTCCATTCGAGAGTTTACGGCCATCAGTTCCTCGTGCTATAATAATACTTCACATACCATGATTAATTTGTAAACATTTTAAACGACGTGCAATAAAATTTCTCAAAATCAACATGCAGCTACGAAAAGAGTTACGACTGTGGACAAGACAAAAGTAATATGTATAAATAGAGAGAGATAAGTGGCCTACACGTAAGGAAAATAGCGTTAAGATAAATTTAAAAATCACTGAAGAAATATTTAAACATTTCTTCGTAAAAAGCGTAAAGTAAATTATTATGTTTTTAAAAGTTCATTATGATTTCTAGAACTTTATAAATGGACTAACGTTTTTTGTTCGATTGTTCTGAACAAGTTTTACCGCAACATTTATAAAAGTTTGAATCAACAGAGGCGAGTTTTTTCGAAATTAAATTAACGAGATCTACTGGAAGTATACTTGAGAGTAGAAGTTTTTCCTAAAGTATTGTTTTATTGTATTGTAAATCTGGTAAAATGGTAAAAAAGTTATTAAAGTCAAAAGTCAAAAAATATTTATTTCATGTAAACATATAAGGGCATTTATGAAAAGTCAAAAAAAAAAAGTATGTATAAGGTCCTGTGTGCACTTGGCCAGGTCGCCATTCCTCCCACAGACAAATGTTAAGAATATAATACAAAATAAACAAATCGTAAACTATTGTCCTTGCGGGAGAAAAAAAAACAACCCAACCGAACACACACTACTTAACCAACCAGTTTAAGACTAGGTGGTTAGCTGGTTCCATTGACCTGTCAATCGTTGATTGCCCTGCAAAAGTGCCACCAAGGCGACCAACCCAACAGACCATAGCTACGCCCCAAATATACTTACTTTAATTTTTATTTTTTATTTATTAAACTTTATTGCATAATACAAAGGCGGACTTAACTTTGTGTACATTCGCACCTACCCACACGTCAATATAGGTAATCAAAATATACCTACAAGTAGATAGACGGAAGGTATCTTTTAGGGCGCAAAAGCTGATCGCAAGTCGATCGCCTCAGAGACACCCTGGAGAAAAAGGTACCAGCAAGTAAAAAACTCTGATGTTCCACATGTACCGTATCATTAGAGGAGCATGGTCCTGCATGATTATTGACTTACACCTATGCTTATAGCATGTGGTATATACTCCCATCCTACTGAAGAGCACGCGTAGAACACCTCAAGGCAGATATACTATCTTACAATATTGAAAGTACAGAATTACAGAACACAACATTTCTTTGATGCCAGCGCCGGCCTATCAGCATAAGATTTTTCGGGATCTCCGCTTATTATATGATAACAATAAAAACGTGCGTGCTCAGCGGAGATCCAAGGCCCCCACAGCAGCACCCGATCACGGACGTAACGTATGTGTCAGCCATCCTTCTGCTCAACCAGGCCCTTAGGGTGCAGACCAGAACCCGGCACACGCGCCACCACTGCAATGACCTTCAAAGGAGAGGAAATCCGCTAGATACGTATACTACTACATTGCAGAGCCAAATACATAGCTGAATCCAAGGCCTGCGCAAACATCAACTAGTTAAAAAAAACATGGACATGTATTCTATAATTCTGTTAACAAAATAAATAAGACAAATTAACATAAATGTTAAGTAATAACTAATTATTACCTTGTAGAAAATAATAAATATTTAAAATTAAAATAATTATAAAACGTTATAGTAATAACAAGTTATTACCTCATCCAAAAATATATAAAAAAATCCTATTGTAGTTTAAAAAAAATATACCTATAATAAAATAGTAAGTAAAAATAAATAAATAAATACCATCACGGGTGCCTATTTGGCTCCCGAGAACCGTTTAAACGGCCTCAGGGTCCCAGCGGAGGGATTAACCCATCCTCATTTCGCCGATGGTATTCGGAGGCAACACCTAACAAGTGGCGAGCTTGTTGCGGTGTTTATGATGAAATAGCCTCGTTGTATGAAGCAAATCAAATCAAATATTATTTATTTCATGTAAATCTTTACAGATATTTATGAATAGTCAAAAAAAAAAAAAAAAAGTTTTAACAATAAGGTCTAGAGTGCGCTTGGTTAGGCTGCTATATATATATTAATTAATAAAAGGTGTCATAAAATAAAAATATTTAAAAAGAAAAAAAAAACAACCAACCGAACGCACGCTACATAACCAACTAGTGTAAGACTAGGTGGTTAGCTGATTCCATTGACCATCCGATTATCATCCGCCATACAAGAGTGCCACCGAGGCGACCAACCTCACCAACCGTATCCACGCCTTAAATATTAGTTCTTATATTATATTATTGTCATTATATTGGCTGTATATATTTTTGAATGACCATCAATCGCATTAACATAGTTATATGGATCGGTATCTTCAAGGGCGTAAACACTAGTTGTAAAGTCGATCCCCCCGGAGACACCCCGGAGAAAAAGGTACCAGCAAGTAAAAAACTCTGGTGCTTCACACACACTAACAGAGGAACACAGCCATTGAGTTACCGATATGCAAACAGCATATGGTAGCATACTTAAATTGCTCTAATCCTACTAAAAGCGTGCACAAAACACCCTATGGCAGATTATTTAACAATATAGCAATTGGTTACTGTACCAATGTACAGACCTGAAAATACTAAATAGTACAGGCAATTTACTAAATAATAATATATAATAACAGAGTACCTGTATAACGTAAATATAAATAAGTAATCATAAGATATACCTTATCCAAAGATAAAAAGTTAAATATAATAAAAAATAAATTAAGTAATAATAAATTATTACAATATCAGATTTAACATACCTTACTAGGGTACTAGTACAATTTAAAACTACAATTGAAAAGGCAATACTAGTTATGAGACCTCAACTGCAGATCAGAACGGGTCCAGACATCTTTATCATTAATATAGTCATTAACTCTATAGTAAGCCCTATGGATTAATGTTTGTTTTATACAATTTTTAAACTTTATTTCACTTAAATCTATAATACTATTAGGTAATTTATTAAATAACCTTATACTGTTAATGACAAAACATTTATTAGTTTTTTGCAGTCGAAACTTTGGAATATCAATTTTATCTATATTTCTTAAGTTTAAATTATGCCTGTCGCCATTTTTACTAAACATACTTAAGTTTTTCTTGACGTACAATAAATTCTCATAAATATACTGAGATGGTAGTGTCAATACATCAATCATAGGAAATGTTTCCCGGAGAGAATCACGAGCTTTCATGCCATATATTGCCCGAATAGCCCTCTTTTGTAAAATAAATATAGTATCAAAATCTGCCGCGGATCCCCACATTATAAGACTATACGTCATTATACTGTGAAAATAGGCGAAGTACACTAGTCTGGCTGTTGCAACATCAGTTAATTGTCTGATTTTTCTGACTGCATATGCAGCAGAGCTCAATCTATTGGATAGAGTATTTATATGAGCTTTCCACTGTAGTTTGGAATCGACTGTGATCCCTAAAAACACAGTGGAGTCAACAAATTCCAGATCAGTACCACCTAACTTCACTGTGGAATTAATACTAGTTACGTTGGGGAGCGTAAATTTTAGACACTTAGTCTTCTTAGCATTTAAAACTAAATTATTCGCCGTGAACCACTTCGAAACCATTTCCAGAGTGTCATTTGCTGATGATAGTATATTATCTTTTCTACTAACTTTAAACAGTAGAGATGTATCATCAGCAAATAGCACTATCTGCGCCATCTCCTGAACCATATGAGGAAGGTCATTGATGTATACTAGGAAGAGGAATGGTCCTAAAATTGAGCCTTGCGGAACACCCATCTTTACAAGGGCCCCTTCGGATAGACAGCCATCAATATTAACACCTTGAGTTCTATTGGAAAGGTAAGATTTTAATAGATTTAAAGCTAAGTCGCGAATACCATAAAATTCTAACTTATCTAACAAAATTTGATGATCAACACAATCAAACGCCTTAGATAGATCACAGAAAACACCAACGAGGTCCTGAGAATTTTCCCAAGCATCGATTATTTCCGCAATCAAACTTGTACCGGCATTAGTTGTGTTTCTTCCTTTTGTAAACCCGTATTGTTGATTATGCAACAATTTATTTGTATTAAAATGACTTAACAGTTGACCGAGAATTATTTTTTCGAAAATTTTACTTAAGGATGGTAGGACAGAAACAGGACGATAATTATTTGGGTCTGTCTTACAACCGGACTTGAATATCGGAACTATTTTACTGTGTTTCATAAGGTCGGGAAAAATTCCTTCATTAACACACCCATTATAAATATCAGCAAGTACCGGTCCTATAGTATTAATGATTGGTTCTATAGCTTTGACCGACAACCCCCATAAATCTTCAGTTTGCTTCTTATTTAACATTTTAAAATGTTTAAGAATATCCTCATCTGTGACATATTTAAAAGTAAAATTAGGTATTTTTGGTATTTTAATATATTGTTTTAAAAATTCCTTAGCTGTACTAGCTGATGATTTAATACTGTTCGTGATTTGTAATGGAATATTAGTAAAAAAATCTTCGAATAATTCAGCAACTTGTTTATTGTCCGATATCATAACTCCATTCTGTCTAATTGAAATATTATTTTGCCTAATTTGATTTTTTCCAGTTTCAGTGTTTATCATTTTCCATACACACTTGGATTTATTATCTGACTGTTTGATTTTAGATCCAATATAAATAGATTTAGCTATGATACAAACTTTTTTAAATAATTTTGAATAATTCCTAACATAATTGTGGAAAATTTGGTCAGATGTGTATGATCTTTTGTCATATAGATCGTATAATGTATCCCTACTTATTCTAATGCCCTTTGTGGCCCAAATAGCAAAATTTATTAATAATTTAAGCGGTCACCCATCCCAGGCCGGCTTTGTTGTCATCTGCTTAACCTTGTTATCAGTTGCGCAGTGGCTTAACCACTTGGCTGGGGCCGCTTTTTATAATAAGTAATAATAGTAAGTTTAATGAATTATTACAATATGACAGTTACTATTAGTTTAGAGATTCCAGACGCAGAGAGGACTGATTCCAGACATCTCTGTCATTAATATAATCATTAACTTTGTAATGCGCTTTGGCTATTAAAGTTTCCTTATAAAATTTTTAAATTTTATATCATTTAGTTCTATAATTAATTACGGTAATTTATTAAATAGCCTAATACTGTTTACTAGAAAACATTTATTAGTTTTTTGTAATCTAAATCTTGGTATGTCAATTTTGTTTTTATTTCTTAAGTTTCGGGTATGCCTATCTGCATTTTTATTAAACATATTATATTTTTTCTTAACATATAATAAGTTCTTAAATATGTATTGGGAGGGCAGTGTCATTATATCAATATCAGGATAGATTTCTCGAAGGGATTCCCGGGTCTTCATGCCGTAAATTGCTCTAATAGCTCTTTTCTGCAAGATAAATATGGTTTATTTGTCTGCCGTTATATAAGTCATAATACTATGGAAATAGGCAATGTACACTAACCTGGCTGTTGCCACATCAGTTAATAGTCTGATCTTTCTGACTGCATATGCTGCTGAGCTCAATCTATAACGCGTTTATATGAGTTCTCCATTGCAGTTTGGAGTCGACTGTGATTCCCAAAAATACAGTGGAGTCAACAAATTCCAGTTCAGTACCGCCTAACTTCAGTGAACAGTTAATTACCCGAACGTTTGGCAAAGAAAATTTCAGGCACTTGGTCTTCTTAGTATTTAAAACCAAATTATTTGCTGTGAACCATTCAGAGACCATAGGCAGAGTATTATTTGCTGCTGACAATATGTTGTCTTTTCTATCAACTTTAAACAACAAGGACGTGTCATCAGCAAACAGCACTATGTGCGCTGTTTCTTGTACCATATGCGAAAGGTCATTGATATATACCAGAAACAGGAAAGGCCCTAAAATTAATCCCTGGGGGACTCCCATATTCACAAGAGATCTTTTAGATACACTACCATTAATATTAACACATTGCGTTCTATTAGAGAGATAGGACTCCACAAGGTTTAACGCTACTCCGCGAACTCCATAGAATTCCAGCTTACCCAATAGAGTTTGATGATATACACAATCAAATGCTTTAGACAGATAGCAATCTTTTGCTATCTGTCTAAAGCATTTGCACCAATAAGATCCTGAGACTTTTCCCAAGAAGTAAATATTTCCTCAATCAATCCAGTACCAGCATTTAGCAAAAAACTAAATCAACTGACAAGTAAACACATATATGTTTTCAATTTAATAATAATTTAATTTTTATTACATATTTAGGTGAAAATTATAGCAAAAAGTGCATATCTCAAGTAAAGATAGTGATAAGAATATATAAAACCATTTCACCGCACAACTGGAAATTATTTTACTCAAACTCATCAATGGAGTTTGATTATATTTTTTACATTTAAGGCAAATTTAACTTTTTAGCAAATATTTATACTGGGATTGAAGCAATTATATTATAAGTATTATACATGGAATATTATTAATCGGAATTTAGGAATAATTACAAATTAACATAATTGAAGAAACAAATATGAATGAAAGTATAAAAATCCCTCCTAAATCCCCAAAAAATGTTCATCGTTACTTACCAAGGACACCTGCATATAATAATACATATTGCGATTCGAGAAGCATAGACATTGAAAATTTAATTTCTGCAGAAGATTTGAACCCTTATTGTTTTATTTTATTTTATATATTTTTACTTGTGGACCAGTGAAGTGAAGAGACTACATACAGGCTTAAAGACATTTTATTTTCAATTTACATAGTTTTCAGATTATTTAATCATTTTAGTATAACATATATATAAGTGCTTTATTTATATACGTATTCTGCTAATATTTACTCTTACTTATATTTGCTTATTTACTTACATTTATAAATTATACACATTATTTTATACCAAATTTTATACTTAATCTAATATTATTATTATAGTATAATAATGTGCGGCGATGGCGCTCACCACCCATCACGTCTGTATAATAGAGGTGTAAAGCGAGCTGATGTGTGCCGTTTCGCTACATGGAATATATGTGGAGGGATGATAAACAAAATAAATAGTATATGTGATGTAATGAAAGAGAGGTAGATTGATGTGATGTGTGTAAGCGAGACGAAAAGAAAGGGATGTGATATCACTCAACATAACCAATATACCGGTATCTGGTCTGGAGTTCTAGAGGATCAGAGAGCAAAAATGGGTGTTGGTGTGATACTTACAGATCGTATGAAAGAGTGCATGAAAGGCTTTGAATGTTTTAGTCCGCGATTGATGTCGGTCCGTTTGAAAGTAGGGCTGGAGCGTATTTTTATTATTTCTGGATACGCTCCAGTAAACTCGGCTGCCAAAGAGGAAAAAGATAAGTTTTGGGAGGATGTTAGGTGTTTGTTGGAAAATTGTAAAGATAATGAGAGGATCATTATGGCTGGTGATTTTAATGGTTGGGTTGGTGTGAGGAGAGATGGCTATGAATCAGTGTTAGGAGGTTTTGGAGATAATAGGGTAAATGAGAATGGTGAGTGTTTGTTAGAAATATGCCTTGAAAATAATCTTCTTGTTTCCAATACCTTATTTGACCACAAGAAAATTCATATGTATACTTGGGAAAGAAATAATGAAAGGAGTATGATAGATTATATTACAACAGATTTCAGGATGAACAAAATATCGGACAGTAGAGTTTACCGGGGTACTGACATCGGGACAGATCATTATTTATTAGTGGCCACTTTTGTGAATCTGTTCCGAGGTTGGAAATCCCGGAAACGACGAAATTATAACAATGATAACGAAAATGAAAATATTACTTTAATAAATAAACTGCAATATGAAAATTTCAAAATTCAGTACGAAAATAAGATGGCAGATGAGTTGAGTGCAAGAGTGAAGGATAATGAGCGTGACATTGATAATTTATGGAATGCAGCGAAAGAAATAATGATTGATGTAGCAAGAGATGTGTGTGGTATTAAAAAGAAAAGGAAAAGAGTGAACGGCGATGCATGGTGGGACGATGAAGTTAAATTATTAGTTACAGAAAAGAAGAATGCATGGTTAGATATACTGGCAGCTCGAGCAAACGAAAGAGTTGGAATGGATGTAGATATAGATAGTTTGAAAAACAGGTACAAAGTATGCAAGCAGAAAGTTAAGATAGTTGTGAATGAAAAGAAAAGGAATCTGGAAGTTATGGAAGAAAGAAATATTTCTACCCATTTCTGGGCAAACCAAAAATTGTTTTGGAAAAAAATTCGTAACACTAGAAATGGGTTTAGAAATGTAGATATGAATGTGATTAAAGCAAATAATGGAGGAATGTTAGTAAATGAATGTGAAATATCAGAAAGGTGGAAGGAATATTATGAAAGTTTATATGGTGATTATTTAAATGATATGGATGTCAATACAATAGATAATAATGAAAGCAATGATGAGGATGAAAACATAAGTATAAATGAACTGATGAATGCAATGAAACGGATGAAATGTGGTAAGTCAGCAGGATATGATAGAATTTTTCCGGAAATGATTAAATATGGTGGAGAATTACTCACAAGCCTGTTGTTATTTCTCTTTAATAGATGTTGGGAAGAGAGCCGTGTGCCAGCCGACTGGTGCAAGGCAGTCATAGTACCACTCTATAAAGGAAAAGGATCACGACAGGATTGTGGTAATTATCGAGCCATTAGTTTAATCAGTTCTGTTGGAAAATTGTACGGAAGAATATTAATAGAGAGAGTTATAAAGAAGACGAATGATAAAATTTGGGATGTGCAAGCAGGATTTAGGAATGACAGAGGATGTATGGATCAAATCTTTTCCCTTCGGTGCATAACCGAGAAGATCCTCGCAACGCATAATAAGGTTTTCTGTGCGTTCGTGGACCTAGAAAAGGCATATGATAGTGTGATAAGAAAGGAATTATGGAAGGTGCTGTCTGAATATGGGTTAAACTGGAAACTTATACAAGCTGTAAAGTCTCTATATGTTGACAGTACAGCTTGTATAAGAACCAATGAAAACTATACATCCTGGTTTAACATCTCTAAAGGTGTTAAACAGGGATGTGTGATGTCTCCATGGCTCTTTAATTTATATTTAGACAGCTGTTTGAAAGAATTGAAAATGAAAGATATTGGTATGAAATTGGATAACATCCTTGTTCAGTGTTTATTATATGCTGATGATGCTGTTTTAATAGCAAACTCATCGATCGAACTGCAAGAGATGTTATCGATTATGAATGAAGGTTGTAAGAAGAAAGGTTTGAAAGTAAACGTGAGAAAAACGAAAGTTATGGTGTTTGAAAGGTGTGAAGATATATCAGAATGTAAAGTAAGTATAGAAGGCATGGACGTTGAACAAGTGAGAGAATTTGTATATCTTGGAAGTATGTTTACTAGGGACGGTAAGATTGAGATGGATATTAAGAGGAGAGTGAACGCGGGAAACAAAATTAACGGGGCGTTAAATACTATTATGCGCAGTAAAAATATATCTAAAACTGCTAGAAAAATTGTGCATAATAGTATTCTCCTACCGACACTTATGTATGGAAGTGAAGCATGGGTATGGCAGAAGAAGCATGCGAGTAAGATTAATGCAATTGAAATGAGGTCTGTAAGAAAAATGTGTGGTGTGACCCTCAGAGACCGGATTAGAAATGGAATATTGAGAGAGAGAAGTGGAACGGAAGACGATGTTGTATCGAAGATTGAAAGAGGTATGCTAAGGTGGTTCGGCCACGTTGAACGTATGAGTGATGAACGATTAACTAAAACAATTTATAAAACAAAAATTGAGAATGTTAGTGGAATTCGTGGTCGACCAAGGCGCGTTTATCTCGATCAAATAGGAGATATCCTGAGAAAGGGACAAATTCGCAGTCTCCGAAATAGACGCGCCTGCATGAAAAGATGTATGAATGTTGAGGAAGCTAGTGAAGTATGTAGGGATCGTACGAAATGGCGTACATTGCTCTCTGCCTACCCCATAACAGGGATATAGGCGTGATAGTATGTACCTACCAGCATTTGTTGTATTTCTACCTTTTGTAAACCCATATTGACGATCGTGTAATAATTTGTTGATATTAAAATATCTTAATAACTGACTCAGCATTATTTTTTCAAATATTTTGCTAAGCGCGGGTAATACGGATTACTTTAAAGTTGTTACTATTAATTCTAAAAGTAATAACTAGCTCTAGTTTTTAGTATACCTCAGAGTTACGCTGCAGTTAAGCTGTCGGTCCCAGTTTCACTACGAGTATATTTTTAATATACTCGCTGCCTTATCGTCAATCCAACTACCCATTTCGTATCCGCACCCTGAAGGGAGACTACCACCTCGACAAGAAATCGATGCAGTAGTCTCCTGAAAACCGCACCCACAGACTAAAACCGAAACATAACTAGGTCACTTGACGGTCTGCCTAACGAAGTTACAGAACCCTTCCTCCCACTTAAAAAACTCCTTATGAAACTGTATATATTTATACAAAGATGCGACAAGCTTGCCACTTGTTCTGTAAAAGATGAGTATACTATTTATATTACTATATTATTTCCATCTCCCAATTAAAATACGCCTACATTGTTTTAGCTCAATTTAGCAGTTCCTTTCCCACTATGCCTACTGGCCCTTGAAAATTCTAAAAACATCAAAATTAGCTTTCTGGAGGAGTTTCGGAGACTACAATCTAAGAATATAAATAAATCTCTACATTTAGGTGAAAGTGGGTCTCAATTAGTTTGCTATAAACAAAGTATATTTCATAAATTAAAATTACTGGTTCTAATTGAAAAAAATATTTTAGTGTTGGATATCCATTTATCGATGAAGGCTATAGGCTACATAATATAATCATGCTACGACGAATAGAAGCGAAGTAACATTGAAAAATGTCGCAAAAACGGGGAAAAAATATTCCTTTTGAGAGCGTACGCTGCGTAAACGGTTGAAGTTACGCAGACGAAGTTGCGCGGATCAGTCATATATATATTTGGACATAAATATTTTACGGTTTCAGTATGAGGGTTTACTAGTTTTTAGGCATGGAAATATTAAGGAAGAGCCCTATTCCTCTTTATAAAAGATTCGCACATGGTTAGTAGAAAAAACACGTGACGTAAACTTACACCAATCATGTCGTGTCTTAAATTTGATTAAAGTTCTAGAATCTGGGGGTAAGACTCATAGATGCTTTTTCATCTAGACGGTCTTAGGGTACCTAGCGCAGTGGATGGATTTTATTCCTACCTCGTTGTAGCGTTGTATTTTGAGTCTACGCTGAGCAAGTGGGCAGATCGTCGCGATGTTTCGATATACTCATAAACCCATACCTGTATAAACAGTTTCAAGTTGGTGTAGTGAAACTGGGACCGACAGTTAACGTGCTCTCAAGGCACTATAGTGGCATTATAGTGGTTTAAAAAAAGATCACACACCCACACCGGGGCTTGAACCTGTGGCCTAAAATCTTTAATGTCTTAGACTCAAAAACATTAAAGATTTTAACCGATTAAAGAGTCTAACCAACTCGGCCACCATCTATTACTCTTGAAATACTGAAGAAAAAAGTAAGTTCCATAAAATCTGTAAAAAAAAAAATTCGAGCAGCTTCACAGTCTCGCTCGATGCTTCGAAGTAAAATACAATTAATATAATAAAACATACCGACTTTACTACCTAAATTAAGATACACACAAAAGATAATAATAAAGCAAAACAATTAAAATGAAAACACTGTTTGAGTTAAGGCGCCGAGCGGGGCCTTCCCTGGGGCTAATGAATTTAGAAAAGGTTTATATACCGTGCCCGACCAAAATGAGCGGCAGGTGTTTTACGTATGTAATGTTTTATACCTATTATCCCAGCAGAGCGTCCGGCGTTACTCGTACTTACTCGCTATTCCATCTTGCCCCGACGGGTCAGCGTAATTTATTACCTATTGTAAGGATATTTCATTTATCACGGCGAATTCAATTTACAGAACAATTAATCATTATACAATACTTACTTGTCGACAGCGACCCGGCGGGCGGCGCGAACAACTATATTTTTCTCCTCATTTATTTCCATAGGCCACACTCTCTGGGTACCAACATGAAAAGTTTAATAAGTTCACCAGCAAGTTATGACGCGGCATATATTTTACCCGTCCGAATATCTGACACTTCCAATACGTTTACGCTACAAAATATTGCAAAGAAAATGTAGAATTTCTTCGTTCATATAAAGTATATTATTTATGACTGTTATTTTTCAGGTCTTTTCCAAACTGGGCGTGTTTTGGCGAACATTTTTCATGCGGTTTAAAACAATCGCCAATCTTGTATGACCGTAGGCGTACGCCGAATTCATATTGTAAACAATACTCGTTTAGAATTCCTTAGAAAGTCTAAAATAGCCCTTATTTTACAGGTGTTTTTCCACGTTCATAAAATAATGTCTAAATAAATATAAAATTTATTATAGTAAACAGAACAACAAATTTGATGAATAAGCTCTATCAAACCAATAAAACAGCATTGATTATTCCCACTATGCCAGCGAAATGATGCGGGTGACCAAGACATCCTTGCCTTTTATTTTAGTTAGCCCATTTATCGAGAAAAGCTATAGGCTTCATAACATCATGCTAAGACCAATAGGAGCGGAGTAACAATCAAAAATGTTGCAAAAACTGGGGTAAAATATTCCTTTTGAGAGCGTACGCTGCGTAAACGGTTAAAGTTACACAGACGAAGTTGCGAAGATCAGCTAGTAGGCAGCTAGTAAGAATGAAAACGTATTATTACGGCTAATTTACAGTGCTCGAAGCCGGCTAGACGGCTAGGCTACCCATCGAAGGGGATTTTATTCCTACTTGGTTGTAGACGTTTTCACGGTATTTTGACAGGCTTATAAACAGTTTCAAAAGTTGCTATAGTGAAGCTGGGACCGAAAGCTTGACGTCCTAACCACCTAATCGTTATGTAGCATGTGTCGATTGGTGGTTGGTTTGCATTTACAAGTTGCCGTTTTTTACGCAAATTAAAAACAAGAGATGTCAAAAGTCAAAACAACTTATAAATATTTATTTCATGTAAACCTTTACAGACATCAAAAAAGGTTTTAGTGTGCGCTTGGCTAGGTCGCCATACCTCCCACACATACACAAACAAACAATTTTTTTTTCAATTTACACATATTGCTCTGGTCACAAACTAAGCTCTAGGTTTGTACTAAATGTATCAGAAGCAACGGTGTAATACATATTTTATATTATAAACACCCAGACCATGACAAACTGTATACAGAAAAAGCGTACAGGCCATGGCCTCCGGATACAACATTTTGTTGGAGGCATGGCGACCTAGCCAAGAGCACACTTAGACCTTATATTCGTTTTATCCTCTTTATAAATGCCTGTAAAGGTTTATATAAGATAAATATATTTGACTTTGCTCTCCGAAGCACTACTTACTAAATTTTTTTTACTCCGCTGGTTACCCTGAGGGTAGGTCTCAGGCGCCGTTTGATGGTATAAAATTTTATTATTTATTTTATTTTATTATACTTCTTGTTAAGTTATTTATTACTATCACCAGTTATTTATTATCACATACAATTATGCCTTATATTTTCCTTTTAATATATATTCCATAAATTCTATTTTATTTGGAAATCTTTATATAGGTGAATGAATGAAAAATTCTTTATTGCACAAAAGCTTAAAAAATAAATTTTAAACATGCCTCCTAAACTGGCTGCACGCGAAATTCTTTTGGCAGAGTTTTTTAATACCAAGTGGACATGATCTTTTATACATCTAGTCAAATATTATTGTGGCATTTTCTTTTTGTTGTAATCTCGTGTGTTTGTGGTTTTGATAATGTTAACAAATTATTGTATTTTTTTTTTTATAATGCTAGTGTAAAATTTTATAAGTAGATAAATAACAACGTACCTACCTAAATATATTCACATACCACAAATGGTGGAGTAAGAGATCCTAAAAATCTGTAAAACAACTTATGTAAACCTTATTCCGTGAATAAAGAATCATTCATTCATTTAATACTATTGTACATAGGCGAGCTTAATGCCTTAGGCATTATCTACCAGCTAACCTTTGGGAGATTGACAACAAACAGGCAGAGTGTTAATTAATGCAATATATAATATAAAATACATATATATATATAGATAAATTATTAGGTAATATAACAATACATACTAATATTATAACATTTAATAGTATACATAAACTTACATAAATAATAATATATAGACATACATAAATAAGTAGATATATATATAAATACATAAATAAATAAATAATTTCGCATACTTGCATTATTATTGGAATAAATAAATTATTTAAAATATCTAAAACTAAATTTAAATTCTATTTTCCAGCTACTCCGTTGGCCTAAGGCGCAATATTTCCTCTCTGAATGATAATTAACATTATTATTCAATTAGGTAGATATTATTGCTATTATTCAATTAGATTTTATATACGTGGTGGCCGAGTTGGTTAGAATATACGTGCTGGCCGAGTTGGTTAGAATATACGTGGTGGCCGAGTTGGTTAGAATATACGTGGTGACCGAGTTGGTTAGACCTTGGACTTAAAAACACTTAGGTCCCTGGTTCGAATACCGGTGTGTACCAATGAGTTTTTAATTAAAAAATGTATGTACAATTGTTTGACAACACCACTATAGTCCCTCGGAGAGCACGTTAAACTGTCCCGGTTTTACTGTACCAACTTGTGAAACAACTTGTGTTTATAGATGGGTTATTGAGTATATTCAAAACATCGCGACGAGCTAGCCACTTGTTCGTGTAGACTCATACCATCGCTTACGACGAGGTGGGATTAAAACCCCTCCGCTGGGTACCCTGGGGCTGTCTAGGCGGTCTCGGGAGCCGTAAGGCACCCGTGATGATATGTGTAGATATTATTGTTATTATTATATAGGTACCTAAAAAAGCGGCCCAATCCTAGTCGTTAAAACACTGATAACAAGGTTAACCAGATTGTCATCTGCTTAACCTTGGATGGGTGACCACTTTATAAGCTAGACCATATAAAAAATATTTGTACGCCAAACGGCAAACTTTGAACTTCACTGCTAATAAATATACTCACACCTATTGTACTAAAGTTAACAAAAGAATTTTATTTCATTTCAAACACCGCAACAAGTTCGCCACTTATTAGGTGTTGCCTCCGAATACCACCGGCGAAATAAGAGCGGTTAGTCCCTCCGCTCTGGGTACCTTGAGGCCGTTTAAACGGTTCACGGCAGCCAAAAAGACACCCGTGATAGTATGGTATGATATCACCTTCGAAACCTTATCTCGCCTACTAAGTTCAACCTTCAAGTTCAACCTTATCTCCCTCAAGACCACTTATTGTTATAAATAACTTAATTTGACAAGGTCAAAGGTGGATCAAACATTTATTCGGCCGACAAAACTATTTTGTATTATTTCTCGTTTCCCAGAGAAATAGGTCACAACAATGTCGGCGAAATGTGTATCATTTTGCTTTACCTCAGTCCCTGATGTTCATTAGAACGTATCTAATTTATGCTATTGTTATACAAACCTAATATAATCCATTTATTGGGTGAGTACTAGCGTTTTCCCACGACTTTACATGATATAATATCTTTTTATTTCATAACTAGCTGATCCGCGCAACTTCGTCTGCTAAACTTTAAGAGCAGCGTCTTATCAAACATTTTCCATACATTCACGACCTTTTGGTCCTAACTGTTACCTCACCCGAAACATTTAAAAATTTTTGAAAGCGTTATAAATATGACCTATATCTAGGCTCGTACGTTTTCCTTTTTTTTAAAGTTTGGTATAGGAAAAAAAATATCAACCCCTGATATTCGAAAAAAAACGTGAAAAAATCCCTCACATTAAAATAACTCTTATAAAATATCAAGAAGGAAAATTAAAAAAAGGAAAACGTACAGTCATCGTTTATTTTCTCTTTAATAAATTGAGAGCATTTTTTTTCAAATCGATTAAAGTTTAGAGGTAGAAAACAGTTTTGACCCGAAAGTCGTTTTGCTGCCTAAATTGTAGGTATAATCTCATACGTGCTCGTTCTCTTATTGAGGATCGGGGGAAAGGTTTACTTAAATGTATGGCAGCGTTACCGATTCGCCATCATGCGGGAGAGTTAATACTTTGCAGTTGAATCAGCATGAGCATCGGAGAGCCTCATCAGACACTCCTCTTAACCGTTTACGCAGCGTACGCTCTCAGAAGAAATAATCATTCCCCGTTTTTGCAACATTTTTCAACGTTATTTCGCTCCTATTGGTCGTAACGCGATGTTATATTGCGTATAGCCTTCCTCGATAAATGGGCTATCCAACACTAAAATATTTTTTCAATTCGAACCAGTAGTTCCTGAGATTAGCGCGTTCAACCAAACAAACAAGCTCTTCAGCTTTATAATATTAGTATAGTAGCGGGGCTGAATAGAGTAGGAAAAAAAAGAATTGACTCTACTTTATGATAAGTGTTAGGATTTCTTTAAGGGTTTGTAGTCGACTTTACGCCCATACAAACGTACTTTCACTACCTTTCACCTGCTGTTTCTACCTTGGCTGTTAGTTGAAGTTTAATTATTATTTTTATATTGGTAATTGTACGCATTATCATTTTGGTAGAAAAGCGCAGGTAGAATGTACAGACACAGTGGTTTAAATGAGCTAATACGGCGAGCTCTAACTACGGTGTCTGTACCTTCTATTTTGGAGCCGCCCGGCATATGTCGCGACGATGGCAAGAGGCCGGATGGTGCCACCGTCGTGCCACGGAGTCTCGGTCAGAGTCTGGTGTGGGATGCGACCTGTGTGGATACATTGGCAGCGTCTCACATCCGGAACTCCGCACTGAGAGCCGGAGCGGCTTCCGAAAATGCACAGGCTCTCAAGCACCGCAAATATATATGTATTTAGATATTTATATATTTGTGGCTTTTGCAGTGGAGACTTTGGGCAAATTAGCATAATTATACAAAGGGGTAATGCCGCCAGCATTTTGGGCACTATGCCGCACGGCACAATTCTAGATAATATTTTTAATTTATAGGTCATTTACATAGGTTTTTTAGGTAAGTATTTTAATTTGGTATATTATTTGTTATATTGTTATTTAGGTTAATTTAATTTTATATTACCTTTATTATATAATATTAATATTCTCTGAAAAAAAGATTTTTTGTATTATAATATTTAAATTGTTTTTTTTCTGATTTCGATAAAAAATAACCCAATACATAATAAATAGAATGACTGACAAAAATATTATTTTAAATCTGAGACAAACAATAATCGAATATTACTGGAAGTGCGAAAGCCCTTTTTTATGGAGAACGCGGACTTCGCGATTACGAATGCAGTGTCCTTAACAAGAGAACTTCAAATTTTATAGTGTCTTATTTATTAACTATGACAATCAGTTCAACTTTAACTACAGCAATTGATCAATTTTAACTACAGGACAAAAAAAACTATACAAATATAGCTGGGCTGTGAGTTAAAAAATTAATCTCTCTGTTATTGAAACAATTAAAGTTAAAAATGGCGTCGATAGTACCAACTATCATTCGAGCTGCAAAATAAAACTGGTACATTCTATAACTATAAATATATATATAATAATTGTGATAATATAGTAATAGAAGAAAAAAATCTGCTGCTCCATATATTTCAGTCGGTACCTAACCTAACGGATATATCGTGCAACTTTATTTAAATAAAACTAATTATTAAAACCACTCAAAATAAAATATTTTTTTGAATATAGAATTTAATTTAGAATTAAACGAACTTACCTGGTGAAGTTCGATTCTAATTATACGAGTATCACGAAGAAGACGATTACATTACAAGCAGCAGTACGTTGTATGGTGCCGGTCGTTGTCACATTTTTACAGAACAGAGAGAAACAGAAAAAAGGTGTCTGTCTCGCTCACACCCGCTCCTTACCGATGCCGTAGCGCCCCCGCATCATTACGTTTAAAGTTTATACTAAAATTTCAAAATTTTGAAAAAATAAAATAATGGGTAAAAATAAATATTAAAGGGTTGGGAGGGAACTAGGTAATCGTCTTCTTCGTGATACTCGTATAATTAGAATCGAACTTCACCAGGTTCGTTTAATTCTAAATTATACTTCGTATCCCTCCGAAGACGATTACATTACAAGCAGATGTTTAAAGTTATAAAAAAATTTGAAAATTTACCAAGTACTATATTGATTTTCAATCAAAACAATGTATTTACCTAAAACTTTGGTTTCACAGACCAAGTTTCAGGAAAATAATGTTATTACAAAATCCGCGTTTTCTGTAACCTCTCTATTATAATATTTTAAAAATATGTTTGAGGAATCACTCCAGCCCGCAGTCCTCCGAACCACTTGTAAACTAATTCCTTTCCTACGCGCTGCAGAAGTATACGCATGGCGAGTACTGTGTGCACCAAATATTAAAGTGTCTATACCACTGTTTTGTAAGCTAAGTTTTACCCTTTTTGTGAGGTTTTCTAAAGCTTATAAACAATTTATTAGTAGAGTCTGTTCTAAGATATTTTAAGAGCTAGAGCCGGGCATATATTTGGGTTTTCTTTTATGTAAGGCAGTTTAACAAATGGTTGAAAGGACCCAGGCCTAGAAGTCTTTATGAGGTCATCAACCCTAATTATTATGTTAGATTCATTAATAGTTATATTTGTAACTTTAATAAGACTCAGAGTCTGCATTTTTTGTGCAGAAGCAATAGCCAAAAGTGTTATGGTTTTATATGATAAGTCCTGTAGAGTTACATTATCATATGGATAGTATTGGCTCAAGTAATTAATAACAATAATGGTATCCCAAGTAATGTCCTATTTGGGAGTGGATGGCCTTAGCCTGAATACTCCTTTTAATAATCTAGTAATACAGTCATTAGATGTTACATTTGTGCCTAAAACCAATGCTAGAGCCGATCTAGAGGTATTGAAGGTGCTGTAGCTAGCTCCAGATTCAAAACTTTCTGCCAAGTATGATATTACTTGGGTTATATTTGCATTACAATAATCAAACCTGTTATTTTCACAAAAATCCACCAAGATTTAAGGGCAAAATTATATTGACTTAATGTTGTTTTCGATAGGGATGCCATAAGTAAATTTAGAGACGAATTTGGGACACCTCGCTTTTCGAATGACTACCTAATAATCTCGCTGCCACCAGGGTAAGATCTGCATGGAGTGGGTGAGATTCTCTGAAAGGAGAAAGTAACAAATTTGGTTGAGGGTGTAAATATAACACCTGTGAAATTATATGCTTTCGGTATAGTGGGAACCATGATTGGGAAGGCCAATATGGAACTACTAAAATACCTTCAGCATTATCAGTTATATATTTATGTACCACCTTAGTGATAAGACTGAATGGTGGGAAGGCATAAAATTTTAACTCTTTCCAATTAAAGGTAAATGCAGCCACAACTTCAGATTGGGGATCAAGCTTCCACGAAGCATACCTCTCACATTTGTGATTCTGTATGCTTGCGAAGAGATCAAAATTTGGTGTGCCAAATGTGTATGTTATTTGTTTAAATGCATAATCTGCAAAAGCCCACTCCGTGGCCGATGAGAGTTTTCGCGAGGCCTGGTCAGCAACAACATTATCAGCGGATCTTATATAAGAAGCAAAAATAAATATATTGCAGTCTTCACACCACTGCCATATGTCACGTGACAAATTTATTTAGGTGAGTATTATTAAACCACCATTTAAAGTCTATAGTCAGATGAGGACCTAAAGACATTTTCTTGTTGTAATTATCAGTGTAGTTAAGTGCCAAAAACTTTTCTCTTTCCAACAGCTTGGTATAAACCCAACCATAACTCACAGCTGGACATGCTGAGGTAAGAATACCAGTAAATTGAGCCAGCTGTCTGATAGTACATTTTTTTATTTTTTATTTTTATTTTGAGAAATAAACTTTTTGCCCATATTTAATTCTTATTTTCTTTTTTGTAGTAAATAAATTGTCATGTTGGAAGTATTAAACATAAATCCAAGAAATTTACAATATGTCCTTGGTACAAATTATGGAATTCCATAAGAAACATAACTTCTTTCTATCAGCTTTATTAACTGATAATAGGAAGTAAGCATCTTTAAGATCTAAGGTAGTCATATAATTCTTGTAGTTTAATAGTTTCAAAGCCATACGGTAATCTTCCATTTTAAAATGTATATTTGTAATGAATTCATTTTTTTTTTTTTTTTTTAA
Organism: Monopis laevigella; assembly: GCA_947458855.1. NCBI lineage: Eukaryota > Metazoa > Arthropoda > Insecta > Lepidoptera > Tineidae > Monopis > Monopis laevigella. The sequence goes on from OX381587.1 coordinate 19,860,647, forward strand.
ATCTGTGTTCTATTCGGCTTTGGAACTATAAAAAATTGGGAAATATACTGCTCAGCACAAGGTACATTTAGAGATATACTCTAGTTTAATATATTCACTTACACATTTATCAAAATAGTACAATCAGCCTCTGAATGATTTACCTTTTTAGGTATATAGCACTGAATGGGTTCCTTTTCAAAAGGAATTTTACATCCCTTGATCCATAATAGTATTGTGTGATCATTAGTTATCTCCTGCCACCTCTTATAGAAATTTTGTAATATACCAGCTAATTTTATATTATTTACCTGGGTCAATATCTCCTCGGGCGGAATTGCACTGGCCTGTTTTGGCGAGTCAGGTCTGGTTGACGCTGGGGTTGGATCTGAGGCTGCCGCCGTGCTACGGGGTTCACTCGCTGCTCAGCGGCTACCCGTAAAGTCCCCCGTATGTTTAAAGTTGCTCGAGGAGTAAATGAAGTGGCTATAGGTCTTTTGAGGGCCATTGCCGTAGCTGGTGGTTGAGGCCTGAGGTCCTTGTAATGGCCTTTGCAGACTTTAATTGTTCCGATAAATCGGACCCAATGAGGTAATCATCCATTTTTGTGTTTTTTACAGTTTCCCTTTCTTCGTTGGATATTGTGTTTATTATGGCATATCTTCTTTTTGTTAATGTCAGTCAAAAGCTGCCTTAATTTCTAGATTTAATTTGGGCGGGTTGATAGATGTACAATTTTCTGGTGTTATAAATTTTTTCAAAAGATCTGACTTAGAGTCCTTACTAAGGCCATTAAGTAAAATATACTTCCATCTAGAAGTTAAATCTTTATGTATATTCTCCCCAAGGGTTCTATCATTTGACAAGTCCTAGTATGTCCAACAAATCAGTACAGTACAGATGGTACCTCATCATTAGTATAAATATATGATATAATAACCACATTTTAGACATTTGTGGGCTGCTTGGCCATGATTTAATTGTTTACAATGAAATAGGTAAATATTTATTAAAAATATTGGGTAACATGTTTTAATTGTTTACATTGTATTTAATTGTATAAGCAAAACAAAACCATTTAGATTTCTTTTTAGGCAATTTTATCCATTTAGAATAAAATGTAATTGTATAAGCAAAACAAAACAATTTAGATTTCTTTTTAGGCAATTTTATCCATTTAGAATAAAATGTAATTGTATAAGCAAAACAAAACCATTTAGATTTCTTTTTAGGCAATTTTATCCATCTAGAATAAAATGTAATTGTATAAGCAAACAAAACCATTTAGATTTCTTTTTAGGCAATTTTATCCATTTAGAATAAAATGTAATTGTATAAGCAAAACAAAACCATTTAGATTTCTTTTTAGGCAATTTTATTCATTTAGAATAAAATGTAATTGTATAAGCAAAACAAAACCATTTAGATTTCTTTTTAGGCAATTTTATCCATTTAGAATAAAATATATTTAATTGAATAAGCAAAATAAAACCATTTAGATTTCTTTTTAGGCAATTTTATCCATTTAGAATAAAATATATTGTTCACAAACGGTTTACGCTAGGTAACAACGAAAAATTATAATAAATATATAACTATTTTTGAGGTATCCTTTTAGAATACCTACATATAATGCTAATAAACGATTTACGTTTAGCTATGACAAGTAGGTAGATACTAAAAACTAATTAAAGTACAATAAATACTCCATGAGAGGAACCTTTCCTCCTTTATTCGTTTTTGATAAATAAAATGAAATACACGATTTACGTGTACATAAAAAGGCAATGAGAATTGTATAACCGAATTGCATAAAGCAAACTTAGCGTTAAATACTGATAAAAATATATTAAATTTTAACCCTGGTTAGGTATCTACAAAAAAAAACTTACCTTCGGGAAATATTTCGTCACAGCTATTGTTTTCGGAATCGGATTTGAAATCCTGCCGATTCTTTACCTTTCTCTCGAGTTTCTTAATTTTTTTTTTTTCATTATATTCTCGTAGTTGCCTTCTTTTGATGTCTTTCTTTTTCTCATAGCTTTTATAATAAAACAAAATGGCGGAAAAAGAAACCCACGCTAGTTTTAATTCGCGAGAATAAAAATCACTCAACAAGCGCGTGCGACCTTGACCGCACACAAAAACGTAATGATGCGGGGGCGCTACGGCATCGGTAAGGAGCGGGTGTGAGCGAGACAGACACCTTTTTTCTGTTTGTCTCTGTACTGTAAAAATGTGACAACGACCGGCACCATACAACGTACTGCTGCTTGTAATGTAATCGTCTTCGGAGGGATACGAAGTATAATTCTGTTTGAACTTCATAAAGTTTTCCTTGTCTACCTATACAAACAACATAGTAAACATAGTAAATTCAGCCAACAGCCTATATTCAATAGACGTTTACAAACTAATACAACGATCGCAGACACTGTGCGATATGTACCGAAAACCATAACCTGTCCCAGAAACATAAAGGCGTATGTTACCAATGAGTTCATTTAATATAGAGTGGTAGTACGGTTCAAGGTACGCGGTCGGGTTTTAATTGTATTAAAGTCGAATTCGATGGTATTCTAAGTCTACACCGAATGAGTGGTCAGCTCGAAGCGGTATTTGGATAGATTTAATAACCCATCTATCTATAAACAATTTCACAAGTTAGTATCTAGAAACTGGGACCGACTGAATGTGCTCACCAAGGCACCATAGTGATGCACATTTTTTTATTATTAAAAACTCTTTGGTATACAACGGGTTTTGAACTACGTCTGTTTCCCAGAACTCCAGGAAATAAGAATCCAGGGTTTAATTTAGGGAGCTCGTCAAGATATTTTTTGTCACAACTATTATAGACAATGTCTTAAATTGTAACAATTCAAACATGCTTGTTGCTTTTCAATAAATTTATATGATTCTGGGGGAGGGGAATGCCCAAAATCCTATATAGAAAGAGAAAGTAAGAATTTTCAAAAAGAAAAAAATACAAAAACGTGTTTTGTTTAGAGTTTAGAATAAACTCTGAGTCTCTATACGACATAGAACCTCATTGTTAGTTCTTATAATATAGATACAAGGGTAGCTAGATAGGCTATTGTTTCCCTACCACATTATCATGTTGTGCCGCGGTGTGACGTCGTCAACCATGTAAATCTCTTGGATTGGAGCTGGAACACCCAATTACACCTGCAATGGGGAGCAGTGGAGCGAACTGGATCACCCCATTCCCAATCAAACCCGGGTGTACAATGTTTGTTATGGCGAATATTCGATGCTGTTGTGGATCAAATCTTTGACTATATTTTTGGTTTTCTGTCATAATTTTCAAAACTAAACCCATGTAGGGTTTATTTATTTTCTTATATTTTTATAAATTCCTTATCAGAATAATTTTATATTGTTTTTTATTTAAATGAAAGACAAAGATTTTTTTTTACAGGATTTTTATCATTGCAAAAGATATAAAAACAATATAAAATTATTCTGATAAAGAATTTATAAAACTGAAGAAAAGTAAAAACAAAAAACAGACTTTTCTGCCATGTAGTATTAGAAACTAGGACTTCTAACTTCACTCTAATATAGAGATTAGAAGAAAGCACATAGACGGCATCTATGTATACGATAACAAGCAATGACAATTTTCGTAAGGGGTGAGTGGGACCTAGTTGGCTCAGTGGTTGGGTACCTTGCCGCGAAAGCGAGGATCGTGGTTTCGAGTCCCGCCCACAAGTAATTTTTTCATTGCATTTTATCTTTGAAAAAATGTTATTTACTTATGGAATACACTATGTATAACAATAGGAAATTGTTAATCTGAAACTTAAATGAGGTAACCACTAATTTTGGTGTATACTCTACTGAGTATACACCGAAACTCATAGGCTCTAGAGTTTTTCTAATCGTATTAACGTAGCGTTAGTACAGTTAGGTTCTAGGTTAGTTCACTTTAGTTTTTTTTTTCTAAGTTCCACCATTTATTCTGTTTTCGAAAATGAGGCGTTTTCTTTGGTGGTTCCTCGCGTTTTATACGAGTATATACCTAAATTATATACCCTTATCCTTGTAGAGGTTTATTCATGAAGCGGGGCACGTTTTTTTAGCTTCAAGGGTTTATTAGATAACAGGTTAAGATGAGCGTTCACCTACTGCACCTTGTGCCGATTTGCTGCCAAATTATGTTTCTTATAACGTAAAAGTTAGTTGTCAAAATAACGATATTCTATAAATATGTCATTAAACAATCGGCAACAAGGAAAACTAAAAAAGTTTATTCCCTTGTATTATAGGTATATTTGGCTTGAAAGTTTTTAGCATTCCTAGTACCATTGTATTATAGGTATATTTGGCTTGAAAGTTTTTAGCATTCCGTGTACCATTGTATTATAGGTATATTTGGCTTGAAAGTTTTTAGCATTCCGTGTACCATTGTATTATAGGTATATTTGGCTTGAAAGTTTTTAGCATTCCGTGTACCATTGTATTATAGGTATATTTGGCTTGAAAGTTTTTAGCATTCCGTGTACCATTGTATTATAGGTATATTTGGCTTGAAAGTTTTTAGCATTCCGTGTACCATTGTATTATAGGTATATTTGGCTTGAAAGTTTTTAGCATTCCGTGTACCATTGTATTATAGGTATATTTGGCTTGAAAGTTTTTAACATTCCGTGTACCATTGTATTATAGGTATATTTGGCTTGAAAGTTTTTAGCATTCCGTGTACCATTGTATTATAGGTATATTTGGCTTGAAAGTTTTTAGCATTCCGTGTACCATTGTACATATTTTCACAAAGTAACGTTACGTTTAAAAGAAATTGAATATGGCCTCGGCCACATTCAGAGGCTCTACCATGAGTTTGCGCATTATAGCAACGTAACGTTTATGTATACGTATACAAGTAACAACCAAAAGGGCCGCTTTATTTTTGGTAACAGGATTGAATAAAGCGATCCTATTGGTTGTTGCTCACGTTTACGTATACGTTACGTTGCTACAATGCGCAAACCCATGGTAGAGCCTCTGCTTCTTATAACGGAAACATTAGCTTATCAAAATAACGAAATCCTTTAAAAATGACATTGAACGACCAGCAACAACAATAACTACAACTGAAAAAGGCATGCACTTATTCCCTTGTGATACAGGTGCTATTGCTTTGCCAGTTTTTAGCATTCCGTGAGGTGACAATTGTACATAAAATATTTCGCTATTTTAATTTATTTTATTGTTATTAGGGATACATACAGAATATAATCAGTTAATTTATCAATCATTAATGTATCATCTTAGTATAACAAAAACCAAAATAGCATCCACAAATTATAATAAATTAATTTTGTTAATTTAACGTTACCTTTAAAATAAACAGAATAAATATAATAAACCTATTTGTCTTCGCTCAACGCCCTCAATTATACCTAAAATGATGTTATTGAAAAAAAAACTAGTGATTGTTTTTTTTTATGTTACTATTGTGTGCATACAAAATTAATTTGTATTTAAATATTTGTAATATATTGTTTTGGCGATAAGTAAAGTATTTCTTTCTTTCTTTATTAAATTTACGTCAAAACGAAGTAAAATCAGAGCACCCCCAACTATAATGAGGTTGGAATAAAACCTCATCTCTGGGTCCCTGAGGCCGTCTATACGGTATTCGTGCGCCATAAGGTATCCGTGATGGTACTAGGTTTGTCCGTTCATGTCTAGTTCATCTTACCAACTCGGTAACTAGTATTTTAACAGCCATTGAAGTATTTTCATAAAACTTTAGTTTTAAAGTCCAATTAATCATTTTCTCTTTGTCATTGTGTACGCCCATAAATAGCAGACGTATGTTAAACTATATTATATGACCAAAATAGTCGAGTCATTAACAATCCATTTACATGATATATCCATTATACGTCCCCGGTTTTATTTTAAATATTTTGATTTAATATTTTTATCCTTTTCTATAACCGATATTTCATAAATACGAAAACTGTTTTGTCCGTTAAGCTCATGGTAACTAACATGGTACCTATAAATAATCCAGTTACGAGTAAAAAGTCAATCAGACAAGTTCTCAGTACCATCATAGGTGCCTCACGGGCGGCCTCAGGGTACCTGAGGCAGTGATACTATTTATTCCCACCTCGTTTTAGCTGATGGTATTCTGAGTTTACATCGAACAAATGGTTAGCTTGTCGCGGGGTTAAACAGTTTAAGAGGGCGAAATTAATTATTAATTAATACTATGTGTTGATCGACCCTATTCATGGACTTTGAAGATCTACTTACCATCAAATACAAAGTCACATGCCGTGCTGAGTAAAAAAAAAATAAGAAAGCAAATTGCGTTCATAATATTTTTTTGGAATTCTAAAAAGGCAAAAGAAAAGCGTTAAGTGTTGTAAAAAGGTAGTAACTGAACATTTCTCTGTACATTTATTGAAGAAGGCTTCTGAGGAAAGCGAAGTGGTAACAAGGGCGCCGGCTGCACCAAATTGCCGACACTTCTGCGAGAAATACGATAGTTCATTATTTATTGCACAACTACTCGGCTGTAGGAGTATCACTCTTACAAAAAAATGCCTTTAAACGCCTGAAAAGTGTCTTTTAATTAAGGTTCCAAAAGGGTTAAGAAATCAATAATTTTGCTTATTTCAAAACTATATATTTTATATACGTGGTGGCCGAGTTGGTTAGACCTTGGACTTAAAAACACTTAGGTCCCTGGTTCGAATACCGGTGTGTACCAATGAATTTTTAATTTAAAAATTTATGTACATTTGTTTGATAACACCACTATAGTGCCTCGGAGAGCACGTTAAGCTGTCGGTCCCGGTTTCACTATACCAACTTGTGAAACTGTTTATAGATGGGTTATTAAGTCTATTCAAAACATTGCAACGAGCTAGCCACTTGTTCGGTGTAGACTCATACCATCGGCTACGACGAGGTGGGATTAAAACCCCTCCGCTGAGTACCCTGGGGCCGTCTAGGCGGTCTCGGGCGCCGTAAGGCACCCGTGATGAAACATATATATATATTTTAAAATGGTAGCCGTGTTGGTTAAACCTTAAAATTATTATAATATATTTCAGAGGTCATCCAATAAGATAGGTACATAAATAATAAAAAATAATCAGTTTAATAATAAAAAGCGGCCCCAGCCTAGTGGTTAAGTCAACTGATAACAAATTCAGTTAAGCAGATGACAACAAGGCCAGCCTGGGATGGGTGACCGCTTTATACAACGAGGCTATTTCATCATAAATACCGCAACAAGCTCGCCACGTGTTAGGTGTTGCCTCCGAATACCATCGGCGAAATAAGAATGGGTTAATCCCTCCGCTGGGACCCTGAGGCCGTTTAAACGGTTCTCGGGAGCCAAATAGGCACCCGTGATGGTATTAATTTTATTTTTTATAATAATAACTTGCTATATCTCACCTTATTAGGGCGTCTTCAGGCAACAATATGTTGAATAAATAACGCAATACAAACGGTTTGAGGTATTGTTATAATACTTATATAAGTAATCTATATTTTGATGTTTTCAGTTTAGAGTCTGTAGAATAATAAAACAAGATGGTCTAGATTAATTTTGTAATTGAAAAGTTTATTAATAAAAGTAGTGCTAACATGATTAAAATGCTGCATTTTATTTAAATATCAAAACAATATTTACAAAATGTTGACGCCCTATAATATATATAAGCCGAAATATAGCAAATTATTAGTATATTGTGTTTTAATTATGTATCTTATTGGATGACCCATGAAAAATAGTAAAACAGCAACGCAAATAAATATATATAAGTAATTTTAATATTAAACCTTATATATACATCGCGACGAGCTAGCCACTTGTTCGGTGTAGACTCATACCATCGGCTACGACGAGGTGGGATTAAAACCCCTCCGCTGGGTACCCTGGGGCCGTCAAGGCGGTCTCGGGCGCCGTAAAGGCACCCGTGATGATATGTATGTATGTATGTATAGGTAAAGACTTTACAGTTTTAATGTTAAAAACGCCGTTATATATAATATTATATAATCAAAGTTTACACGTTTTTCATTCTAAAAAAAAGTTTCGCAAGTACTTAGATTTATAAATTTAGAAGCTTTTGAAGATAAAATTTAATATTTCAATTTACTAATGGGAAATAATAAAAAAACTTATAATAAAACAACATTACTCTACTTCAGTAAAAGTTTCACTTTCCTAGGCTTCGTCTCGGCCAACAACTAGGCCAATATCTCAGAAACGGAGGCTACTACAGACTTTATATAAATAACCTATTTTTTAAAATAGATTTGGTTAAAATTAACGTAATAGAAAAAATTTATTATCAGAAACAATTAAACATAATTAAAGAACTCGAGGCAACGATCTTGCAGCTACAAACAATTATCGATAAAACATTTTTTTTTAATAATATAATATGTAGGACAATTTACAAATATTGCTCTAGTCACAAACTAATCTCTAGGCTTGTACTATGTGTACCAGTAACAACGATATATTACATATTATATTTTATAAACGCCCAGACCATGACAAACTACAAAAAAGCGCGTACTTTTTTTTGTCATGAATGGGAATCGTACCCAGGACCTCCGGATTCAACGTTAAAGGCGCAACCACTAGTCTACGGAGGCCGTCAATTGAGAAAGACAATGAAAGTATTAATAATAGGGAAGAAGAATTTGTCGAAGAGATACAAAAGATAGATTCATGTATTTTTTTATTTTTATTTTTTTATTGTAAACAATAAACGATTGTACAGTGGAGTCTTAAACTAATACATTAGTAGGTATACAGTGTATATAGTAACTATACAAACAGCATCATTATTTCCGTTATGTACTTATGAGAATATTTAATAATCAACTTATACTAAAGCATTTTAATAAATGAATGAAAACACGAAATACCTATACTTTAATATCTAATAATTTAAACCATCAAGTAGTTGGTATACTATATAAAGTATCAAGTACATACCCTTTATAAGACTGTATGGAAGATACAAATAAATAAATCAATATGATTGAAATTTGTGTTGTGTAAATGCATCAATAGGGAATATGCATGTAACGCCAACTATTATTATTTTAATATATAAGTAATGTTCCTTTTATGTATTTGAACATATTTACAGTAATCTATTTTATTTTGATTAGCTATTTTTTTTATAAATACGATTTTAAAAATACATTTTTTTTGTAGAAACGGAACGCATTTCTGAACGCTCCGACATTAGCAAACACTGCATGTGACGTCATTCGTGCAAAAACAAATGTCAACGTGTGTTCTGTAGTCTACAGTTTCTTGTTTTCTCGGGTATTTATTATCCTTTATTACGATAATTTAGAATAAGCAAACCTTTTGACTAACTTTTGAGGTGCAATAACATTAAACTAATATGCTTTTTGAGCACGAATGACGTCAAAGAATGGCTGCTAGTGATGTACCGTTTTTTACTGTGGTAGTGGCAGATAAAGTTTAAAACCATTTATTTTTGTGTTTTTACCCTTTAAAAAAATTTTAATAATTGTTTTTAGGGTCTAATGTAGTTACTCAATCAATTAATGAAATAAATAAAAAATATGCATATTCCCTATTGTCGCAAGGGTGCACATGTAGGTAATAAAATATTTCAAAATATAGTGGGAAGAAGAGAAGAAGTAAACAATATTATAATTGGCGATGACACTTGTGCAAAGGGCTTAGGTTAAACCTAAGGAATGGTCTAAGAAAATAATACAGTATTAACTGCAACGTCTATACAAATGCTAGTTTACAAAAAAAATCAACTCGGCGCATGATGTAGTTTGCAAAGAAGATAACATAATGTTTATTTTGTTTACAATTTGGAAGCGTGTTATGATACAATAAATAATATGACGGGTAAAACCACTGACAAACTTTTTTATAAAAGAAAAAAAAAAACATCACGGGAACCTAACGGCGCCCGAGACCGCCTAGACGGCCTCCGACCGATGGTATTCTGAGTCTACACCGAACATGTGGTCAACCCGTCGGGGTGTTTGTATAAACTCATAGACAATCATACAGTTACACAAGTTGGTACAAACTGGGACCGACAGCTTAACGTGCTCTGCGGGGCACTATTAGTGGTTTTGTCATATAATAATAATAATATAATAATATGTAGGACAATTCACACATATTGCTTTGGTCACAAACTAAGCTCTAGGCTTGTACTATGTGTACCAGAAACAACGATATAATACATATTATATTTTATAAACACCCAGACCATGACAAACTGTACAGAAAAGTACTAATTAATAGTTTTTTTGCCATGGGTGGGAATCGAACCCACGACCTCCGGATACAACGCCAAAGGCGCAACCACGAGTCTACGGAGGCTGTATATAAAATATGTATTAGAGGATATTATTAGTGCTTCAAGATTATTTTTTTTTCAATTAACTGGTTAAAAACTAATGTATAAAATAATAGTATCTAATATTTTGTCAATTATAAAAACTCCGATGTGTGAAATATTTTTTTTTGACCAATAATAACAACAACAAAAAATGTACTAACTTCGGAATGTTTCTATGGTTATAATCGATAAAGAAAAAATATATTATTATCTATTATTGATAACCGGTAGTTTATCTACCGAAGCACGAATTATAACAAATTAATTCTAAGAACGGATAAGTAAGAATATCACAAGAAAAAAAAAAAAATCTGGGAAAAAATTATATACTGGTTTTAACTTACCAACCGATATTATATACCTAATTATATAATATACTTAAGTAGTAGTAGTTATACTACTATCGCCAAAAAGTCGCAAATATGTTTAATGTTCTCCTTATTTATTAGGTTCTAGCTGTGCCCGCGACTTCCTCCGCCTGGAAATTAACAAAAAAGTATTTTTTTATTATTTATTTATATTAATAAAAACAAATACAAATTTTCTAAAATAAAAGTAGCCTAAGTTACTCATTATTACATCAGCTATCTGCCAATGGAAGTCCCGTCAAAATCGGTCCAACCGTTTTAGAGATTAGCCGGAATAAACAGACAGAGAGACAGACAAAAATGTTATTTTGGTGTATGTACCGTGTATACACCCAATTTACATTTAATTAATGCAACAATAATTTTAATTATGCATTTAGTAAAAAGCGGTTATTTTAATATTACAAACAGACAGTCCATTTTTTTTTATTAGTATAGATCAGTGTTTCCCAATTAGAGGGTGCATCAAGGATACGCCCAGCAAGCCTTAAAGACATTTATCGTGTAGCGAAGCAGCAATAAAATATTTTGCCATTTTGCAAGACATACCTTTGCGAGAGCGGATTTTCTTCAATGACTAACTTAAAAACTAAACATCGTCACAGACTTCAACTCTAAGACGACTTGAGATTGAAGCTGATGAAAATGCAACAAGATTTTTTAGAGTTGTGAGCAAAGAAAAACGTGCACATTTGTCACATTAATTAAACTGGTGTTCTCTGTCATTAGAATAAAACTGTATTTTAATCGTAATAAATGTAAAAATATCTGATTTATTTTTTTATTTAAACCCAAGTTTGAGGTCTTTCTTGGAGTGGTACGTAGAAAAAACTAATTGGGAACCACTGGTATAGATGATGTAAAGATTAGCATAGTAATAAATAAGGAGAACATTAAAAATATTCGGGGAGTTTCCGTCGTTACTTAAAACGGATTCCCGAGTAAATAAACCGACAAGAAGTAAGGTACTCTATAGAGCCTGTTACTCGTAATCTGTGCTCCGCTATCCGACCGTGCTGCTGTTTAACGCTTTTAAACTTAAAGCCAGACACATATGATCGGCTAGAAGGCCGGAGTGAGCATGACATGCGTGACTTTACTCTGACATATATATCAGAGGCAAATAAGTTGTAATCGGTTATATTTTCGATTGGAACATTTGTATAGACTCTTTGTATAGAGTAACGTTCGGCTCCCGATTTTTTTTTTGTTTAAAGTAGGATATTAATCTCACTCTCTCAAAGTTTAGATTGTAGAAAATACTTAAAACATAAACGAATTAAAAAAATTATAAAATATGGGAATATTGAATTTATCTTATAAAAAAGCTCACTGATTTCATTTATTCAAAAATACTTCGAATTATGTTTAATATTTAAAATTTCGAATATTCATCACGAGTAATTTTTACATTATATAAATATAATCCATATTGTCTCTGTAAGTTTACAGAGACATTATAACTGAGTGGATTTCAATGTGTAAATTGGGACACCCGTTAACGTGTTTATGCAGGCTCAAGATCATAAAATATAAATAAATTATATATTTTTTTATATAAAACAGCCTATTATACAAAGACCGCAACGAGTGTATTTTTTTTTCCAATACCCAGAACACCATCGAGGAGGAAATTAAAACCCTCAGCAGTACCCTATGACCGTCTAGAGCCTCGACGGTAACTGTACGTCCATGATAGTACGTCCATATTATTTTGTTAATGAATTTACACAATATTCAAAATTTATTGTCGAGTAGGTAATTACCTTTTTAGGGTGCGGTTAGAAAACGGGCTGTTTAACCGACGATAAAGCAGGGAGGATTTAAAGTAGACTCATAATGTTCTGTTAAATTTTGCCTTTGTCGTCAACCATTTCGTAACCGCATCAATCAGCCGGCATAGTGGAAGCGACCAATGCTGGTAAACAACAATGTATTGATTGACCAATTCATAAACTTTGTAGGTCTGCTTACTATCAGGTAGACACAAAGACATGTGTCTTTGTGAGTGCATATTTAAATAAAAATATATATTTATAGATGCACTCGAAAAAGATAAATGTATTTAGCGCATACAACCATCAGGGTTATTACGCGTCTTAAGTTCGCTCGCACGCCAATCGTTATGATGTCATTCTGACGTAGATCAAGCTTGGGTTCTTAACAATAACTCCAAAAAATCTTAGAAAATTACGTCATAACGATTGGCGTGCGAGCGAACTTAAGACGCGTAATCACCCTACATGTATTGATTGACCAAGTCATAAACTTTGTTGGTCTGCTTACCATCAGGTAGACACAAAGACAGATGCAGTCGAACAAGATACTCGTAAATGTATTTAGCGCGCACAATCTATTGAAACGGTATATTTCGTCTATATATCTCGGAGGGTTACTTGCTTCGACTGTCGCTTCGCTTGGTTTGCACTTAAAATTTTTTTTTTTTGGGCGATGTGCCTTGTTAGGCAAAATGGTATATTTTTGTAGTTTTTCAGTGTGTTCGTTTACTACTGTTTTTCACTTAAAGCGCTTAGGCTTTAAGCCAATCTAAACAGCCGTCAAAGTACACAAAGTGAAGCAAAGCAATCGCAGCGTTTGCAGGAGTACTCGAACAGTTTTATGTGCATAAATAAACATCATATAAAATTCATAAGAGAATACAAAATAGAGTTCAAAAACGATTAAGTGAAAGGGAGGGAACAATAAAAATAAACAAAAAAAAGTATTTGATTCATAATTGTGACCACAGACAATTTACTTTGATTGCACTACTCGTATTTTCAAAGCGTTCGCAGCGAATTCGATGACGTAATTTGCTTTTTTTCGGAGACGTCATCAAAAATCCAAAGCAAAGCGAAGTACTAAAAAAACACCTGTCAAGTAAAATAAGCTAGCTTTGTAAGCCTTTTAAGCAGTACTCAAACGTACCGTTTATCGATCTGAGACGGGTAAAATGAATTGTATTGCGCCACCAGTATTAAAATGACTTGTCGCTTTGCTTGGTTTGACTTTATTGGAAGAAACTTATCGGTAAGGTGCATTTATATACAAAAGGTTATATGCAAGTTTGTTCGTGTACCTAGACGAACAGTACTGAATTTAATTGATTTTGGCCGTTTTCGCTTCGCTCAACGGCGGTTATTCGACGCCTCCTCGCTTCGCTCGACGGCGCGAATAACTCGCTCGCTGGAGCTGCGCTCAAAAGTGACTATTCGCTCGCTCCGCTCGCAACGCAGCTCGCTTTGCTCGCAGCAGTTTCGAGAAAAAAAAAAAAAAAAAATGCGTTTTTGGAAAAACAAAAACGGATTTGGATAGCTCTTTTTCATCCGAAAATTGCCGTTCAAGGAGACCACTACCAAAAATATAGTTTCAAAAATATACCGTTTTTGAGAAAAAAAAATAATAAAAAATTTTTCGCGATTTTTGCAAAAAAAAAATCTAATCTTTTTCGCTTGACGATTCTCTAAAAAAAAATATATGACAGCAAAAATCCCACATGTACCGTTTTTGAGAAAAAAAAATAATAAAAAATTTTTCGCGATTTTTGCAAAAAAAAAATCTAATCTTTTTCGCTTGACGATTCTCTAAAAAAAAATATATGACAGCAAAAATCCCACATGTACCGTTTTTTTTTTTTTAAATAAAATAGATTTAGATCTATCTACCGATTAGGTCTGTGGTTGGAACCAACTTTCTAAAAAGTAATTAGAATTTTTCGAGCGGCTTTATTGTGTAGTCACTAACTTTTAATGCGATTTTAATTTTCATTATATACGTATAATACAATATAACACGATTAGATTTTATAAAAGCCATAAACTAATTCCAAAGCTTTACTAGATCGCGGTCGACGGTTTGACAGAGGTTTGAAGAACATTTTAATCGAGCCTTGTGAAGTCAAAAATATGTGCTGAATATATCAAACCAGGATACTGGACCTGGGATTTTTTTAAATTATATTTTATTTTCCTCATTATGTTTTTAGGGTTCCAAAAATATATTATAAAAGGTTTTTAATATACGTCTCTAATGTAGTATCTTTAAACTAATAAATAAATAAAAATTGCAGTAAGTTTAAATTTCTCACTGGTGTATAATATTTAATGATTCAATTATAATATTAATGCGAGTTATGTCCACGGCACCTCTACGTCTTCCGGTGCTGCAGCATTTCATTGAGTATGTTAAAATATCGCGACGAGCTAGCCACTTCTTCAGCGTAGACTAAAACCAAATGCTACGACGAGGTGGGATTACAACTCCTCCGCTGGTCTAGGCTGTCTCGGGCCGCCGCGACGTAACGCATATAACGAATGATATTTAGCCGTTCCTCATTCACGGGCACTCCACTTGGATTTACTCCACTCCAAATTAGAACCATAAATTGTTGTTAATATAGAAACCGAGTGGATTGTGACCGCACTCGTGCTAATTTTGTGTGTTGGAGTGGAGCGAATCCAAATGGAGTTCCCGTCAATATAACCGCCTCCGTAGACTAGTGATTGGGTCTTTGGCGTTGTATCCGAAGGTCGTGGGTTCCATTCCCACCCTTGGAAAAAAATTAACCTTTTCTGTACCTACAGTTTGTCATGGTCTGGGTGTTTATAAAATACTATGACCCGCGCAACTACGAGTAGGTCTGCGTAACTTTAACCGCTTACGCAGCGCACGCAACGTAAGCTCTCAAACGGAACAAATTTTCTCCGTTTCCCAACATTGTTCATTGATGCTCTGCTCCTCGTGATGTTACATAGCCTGTCTCGATAAATTGGTTATCCACACTAAAGAATTTTCAAAGTCGGTTCAGTAGATCCAGAGATTGCCCCCTACAACCTCACAAACTCACAAACTTTACCTCTTTATCTTATATACGATATATTACATAGAGTATGTATTATATTGTGGTTTCTAGTACACATAGTACAAGCCTATAGGCACCCGTGATGGTATTTATTTATTTTTATTACAAAATCCTTTTCCTTTTTAAAAGTAAGGTCACATGACTCGCTCTTAAATGAAAAATACACTAACACACAATAATACTTTCTGATCTCCAGATCCTGTCACTAAATGCCGATAAGAAAATCCAAACCCAATGTGTCTCCTATCTCTTGAACATTTCCATACTTTCAATCTCCAGTATCACACCACATCATTGGTACCACAAATTACTTTGTCAACGGATGTGAGCAAAATTGTTATAAACGTTTTCTTCGTAAAAATATAATTTGTATTTGTAATAGAAAACTTATGGCCTCATTCATAAAAACTTATTGAGACCTCGAAGAACACTTTAGTTATAGAAGGTTTTCTCTCTTTTACGCTAAATTATTTTTGTTGCTTATAAAAAGAGACAAAACCTTCCATAAATAAAGTGTTCTTCAAGGACTCAATAAGTTATTATGAATACCGGTGTTAAATTTTAAAAACTAAATTTGAAAATAATTAAAACAGAACCCTCCGTGGCATAATTTCGCACTTTTCAAGGTTTTTGTTTATATTTATTTATACTCAGATAAAATGTTACTTACTGTAGTGCTAGACTAATCTTCGTACACTCATACTCCAGTTGTCGTTGTCGAAGGAAGTATATTTTATGTATTTTAATAATCATAATTCAAATTAATTTAAACCCGTTTTTATAACAGGAAATAGCTGTTAGTTTTTATTTTATTATATACTATTTGGTAAGTTTTTTTTTTCGCTTAATACAATTGTAGGGAAAATAATAAATAGTTTTATCGTGATGTATTTAGTGATTTATACACAAAATAGAAAGGTGTACTATAAGTGTAAAATTAAAGCAAAGTATGATAGAAAAGGCAATTAAAATCGTGGATAAAAATAATGTAAAACACGATAAGGGTGAAATCTTTTCTGTTCATGAAATCAAAATCTTCTAAATTAGGGCGTTTTTTTAATCATCTTTTATTTTTAAATGTAACAATTTTTGACACTTACTTTGTTGAATATGGTCAACACCTTTTACCATTTTAAGGGCTGATTTTTCAAAGGTCAGGTAAAATTATCCGACAGTAACTTGTATGAAGAACTGTCAAATTTATTAATTCTTCATACAAGTTATCTGTTAGATAAATTTATCCTATGATTGAAAAATCAGCCCTAAGTAAAAGAGGCTAGAAGTCGCGAAATATGTCACGAGGACTGCCGGCAAGACGGACCATGGAGTCTCACCATAAAAGCATTTTTTTTTTTTAAATACATAAAGTACGAATTTAAATGGTTGGTTATTAATATATGTACAACTATTCAATAATAACTAAATATATAGACATTTACATATAATGCCCTACCTATAATCATTTTAACGCTTTAACTCTGATTTGTTTTTAGATTATCACAATTGTTGTCAAACGCAGGCTTTCTATATTAAATAAAGGTAGTAGTAGAAAATAAATTCTGAAGCGAATTCAAATAAATTGAATAACATAAACATTATGTTAGAAAAATATTATTTTATCATCACTATTGCATTATTATTGTTAGGAAATCTACTTGCATTAAGCCAAGGAAATGAAATAGAACATGAATCTGCAAGCAAATCTTCAATTGTTCGAATTAAAAGAGGTATCATTGGCCTACCTGGTGATGCAATAAAAATGTGTATTCACAATTTAGGCGGTGTAGATTTTTATGGAACTTCAGATGGTGCTTACTCTGTTAATCATGGCTCCATGCATGCTGCTAGAGTACCTGGTGTATCAGGTAGGGTAATAAAAATTGACGTATATGCCACAGCCCGACGCGTTGGTGAATACAATGTCCTATTTACTACAAGAGATGAAAGTCAAATAGTTCAGTTAAGAAACCAATTAGTAAACAAAGAAAATGAATATAAAATTAATTATCGAAACGCTGAAAATAAATTAAAGCAATCAGAGAATCAAACGATAGCATGTGAAGAAAAATTAAGAGAATCAGAAACATTGAAATATAAATTTGATGAGTGCAATTTAAAATCGAATAAAACTCATCAAGAACTAGAGGTATTAAATTTAGAGCAACTTAAAGTTGCACAGGAACTCAATACTTTGAGATTAACAAAAATAGAGAACGAAAATTTAAAGAAAGAGCTAAATAAATCTATTGAAAGTAATAAACAAATTTCTGATAAACTTAAAAAAGTAGACCAAATAAAATCAAAAATAATTCATGAGAAAGAAGAAGAAGTAAGAAAACTTAATCTAGAAATTAAAAGTGTTTCAGAAAAATTTAATAACACTTTAATTAAATTAGATAACCTTAAAAAGAAGCACGAAGAAACTACAGAATTGGTTAATTATTTAACACAACAAGTACAAAGCTTATTAAAAGAAAATATTAAAAATGAGCAATTATCAAAAGATTTGAAAAACCAATGTTCACAACAAACATCTAATATAATAATTGCTATCTTAAAAGAAAAAGATGAAGAATTGACGAAGTTAAGAGAAGAAAATAGTAAATTAATAAAAGAATTATCGTCAAACATAGAAATTAATTTAAAATTAAATCTGCTAGTAAAAATTGAAAATGCTACAATCGAAAGCAATACACTCAAAGATAATTTAAAACATTTAAAAACGGAAAAAGATAGAATTTACCAGGTTCTTAAAGAATATAAAATTGAGAATATAGACATAGACAATTTCTTTGATGTTGTAATTAAAACCTATTTAAATGAAATTAAATATATAAAATCTAAAAAATTGTGTGACAATAACAGTTCTGATTTCCTTGTTGTGTTTCCAAATATAGAATTGCAGAACTATTAATATATAAATTAATTGTATTATTAACAAATGTTTTATTTACATTTTCCTATAATAAAATACTTAGATATATTATGTGTAAAATAATATCTTGGTAAACTGGTTGGTTCAAACGAAGATAAATATCTTCGTTTGAACCTTAGTGTAATATTTCAAAGTACATAGCATAGAAGGGTGTTTCTATCGTTGTCCTATTATGGTAGCTAAAGACGTGGTAATCTAAAACACGTGTTGTTCAAGTTGATTTGACCCTGAGGCTCGATCCTTGGTGTTTTTCAAAAAGAAAATTAAGGTAATAATAACATGAATTGTTTCAACAAATTGTTTTATTGGGCGGCAATGAACGTTAAAATAAAATAATAATTAAATATATAAAATAATAATTACCCCTAAAAAAATCCGACAACCGCGATAATCGCCCGCGGAAGATTCCATTCTTGTTTATTTTTTATCTAATCGTCTTTCACTTTTCGGATTTAATTTTTACATAATTAATTGAATAATTAAATCTCTAATTTTGTCGAAGAAGTCAATTTATTTAATATTTATTGACTTACACCCTTTAAAGTGTAATAATAAAATTCAAATAAATAGGACCAGTAGCTGTATATGTGATACAGCCAGACGGACATCCGAATCTCATCATAACAGCATATAAGTTTACTATGTTATTTAAAAAAAAAAAAAAGTATTGGGAATCTTAAAATAATTAATGCGTAATTCAGAAAGTACGTATGGTTGGGGATCAGCACAAGATAAAAGAACAGCCGTTAAACTTGATAAGCCTTTAAAAAAGCTATATCACGCGAGTTGTTTTCAGCATAGTATATCATCTACATAAACTATCGATTGTGAATGCATTACTCGGTTCGTTGAATCCCAATTCCCATATAATTGATGGCAATATTGCGTTTGGCATCAATGCAGATTTTACAGTATTTAGGTAGCTTTGTGAAAACTGTGAAATTATTGAAACGAAAAGTTTCGAGCAAAATTTTTAATGGAATTCTGATATAATTCAGCTTGCTTATCGACCGCGTTAATTGACCAATGAACTAGTGTTGTTGTTTACTAGACCACACACGCAGGTTGCTTTTATAGATTTAATTAAAAATCACGTGTGCTTTATTTTAGCTAGCTAGAGCATTTATATGTGTTATTTAACAAGGTTTCTAACTAAATTTGTTAATTTATTTATACCAATACAAGACAACAGTATAATTAAGGATTAATATGTAAGGACTAGGCTATTATCCTCAAGTATGAATGCCCTACTTGACAAGTTATATTAATATAAAAAGTAAGTAAAATAATAATAATGACAACAGTAACTAATAGATCTAGAATATTTTTTTTTTAATAAATTAAAAAACAATCAATATCAACAACATATTAATATAAATATTCATTAAATGCAAACCTACTTATGATAGCATTTTTAATTGAACCGAAATATTTAATTGGATTAATCATTAAATTATTAACAACAATTAATAATAAAATTTAGAAAAAAAAAAAAAAAAACATAATATAATATAATTCAGCATGCAAAAATACCTACATTACGTTAGTAATATAAATCCTAGATTAGTAAGTATATATACATAAAAATATACATATACACATATACATAAATATAAATAAATAAATATATATGTATTGGTCCAAGTTTACAAAAGAAGCGTGGTGTAAAGAAGGTCTCTCACACATTTTTTATATATATAAAAAATAATAAAACAATGTTATATCTTTTGATTTTGTTGGTCGATTTATATGAAATAAACGCGTAATGTTACCCACATGAAGCTTCTTAAGTGCACTGGAAAAAGATTCGGGAACTCGAGCGTCAAAAAACATCTAAATGTTATTTTCAGTGATAATAAAGTTTTTTCGGACAAAAAGAACAAGGAGGTGAAGATTTTATATACTCGATCCTAATTACATATTTTTTTTAATAAAAATTCTGTTAAGTTTTAAAATTACAACTAAAGTAGTATTTTTAGAATCATAAATCAAACTTTGGGTTTCTTTTCAATAGTTAATAGATTTTTTTATAAAAAGACTGTCTACTCGTAATTAAGATCGAGTAAGTATTATTTACACCTACGTTCTTATTTCATAAAAAAAAACTTGGATATCACTGAAAACAAGATTTACACGTTTTTAGATGTTCGAGATCGCGAATCCTTTTCCTGGCTTTCAGGAACCTAATTTTAAATGTATGAGTAATTGTAAGGAACGAACAAACCAACTAAACAACAAATAAACAAATACCTATTTGGGTATACTTTCTTACATATTTTTCTTTCGGTACTTTTTCTGCAAAAGTCTACAATGGTGAATTTTTCAAGTGTGCCTTCAAGGCCACATCCTAAACTACAAGGAATATGGATAAATGCTCAAAGGAGTCATGGAGCCGATTTTGATAAAAACTAAAACTGCATCATTAGATTTTTGAAAAAATAATTCTCCTAGCCGGTAATCGAACCGATTGATTTTGAAAAAAAAAGTTATGCTGTATTAATGCACCAACTAATAGTGCCGCTTATAAAAACTAAAAGATAATGCTCTTCAAACCCCATCCTCATTGGAAACAACATCTTTTTTTTTAATAATCACAAGAAAAAAAAAAAAAAATTAGTTAGGGTTTCAATTTTTTTAACATATTATCTTTAAAATTATCACTTTCCTTTTGCTTACCGTTTAATATTACTTACCAGAATTTGATACTTATAAGCGTCACTATCAGCTGGTGGAATAATACAGTATGACTTTTTTTTTCAAAATCAACCGGTTCGATTCCCGGCTAGATTTTTATTTTTTTCAAAATTCTAATGATGCAGTTTTAGTTTTTTTAAGCGACACTATCAGCTGGTGCAATAATACAGCATGACTTTTTTTCTCAAACTCAACCGATTTGATTCCCGGCTAGGAGAATAAATTTTACAAAAATCTAATGATGCAGTTTTAGTTTTTATTAAAAGCGGGCCCGTAACTCCTTTAAGCATTTTCCAATACTCCTTGTAGTTTAGGATTTGGCCTTGAAGGCACACTTGAAAATTCATCCTGTATACCTACGTAGAATTAAATCGTAGACCTTTCGTTTACGTTTTATATACATATGTATAAATTCCTGTCTTCTTTTCTATAACAATATAGTTATAGAAAAGAAGAACCCCAATTTAATGACCTTATTTATGACTCTGTCCGTATCAAATAACTAACTACTAGATCTCGATAACTACTAGTTTGTTAGTTTTAATTGGAATGGTTTGACATATTTATTATACCTATTTATAAATGAAATGATTTTTTGTTTAAAAGTCATAATTAGTCTCTAAAATAATAATAGTTCCCGAGATCTCTAAAGTAATAATAGTCATGCGGACAGACAGACAGATAGATGGAAAAATAAAAATAAAGGGAAGGTATTGAAGTACGGTAAGTGACTTTGTTTCTACCTTACAGTAAGCAGACCTACATTCATCGCTCCAGCTACATTTGCTTTAGTCTACTTTAATATTATCCTCGATTTATCAAATTGTGTACAAATATTAAACCTGTGCTTAGTTTGGTCACCTTATTTTTAATAACATTAACCCATGAACAAAATGAGCGCCCAGAGCCTTCTAACTGAGCGTGGACGTAATCGACGAAGTTTGCAAACGGACCCCTGAGGCTCACCCCGCCAAAGACATGCCGAGACCCACACTGATCGTTCAAAATTTATTTATAGCTACTCGTATAATATTTAGCGACAACTTACTCGTTCACTTTTGGGGAAATAGTAAAAATAATTATAAATTTCTATAATAAATAATAATTAAGTACCATCATGGGTGCCCATTTGGCTCCCGAGAACCGTTTAAACGGCCTTAGGGTACCCAGCGGAGGGATTAACCTGTCCTCATTTCGCCGATGGCATTCGAAGGAACACCTAACAAGTGGCGAGCTTGTTGCGGTGTTTATGATAAAATAGCCTCGTTGTATAAAGCGGTTACCCATCCCAGTCCGGCCTTGTTGTCATCTGCTTAACCTTGTTATAAGATGCATGCAGTGACTTAACCACTAGGCTGGGGCCGCTTTTTAAATGTCCATACAGATGCAAAAACCCTCAAGTCTTTCAGTTAGTCTGCAGGTTTACCGGTTTTCTGAGCTATTGATTTGTCAATAAAGCAGCGAAGATATTAAAATAGACTCGTATTGCAACTACGCACACACGGCTTTGTCGCCGCACATTTCGTAACCGCATCATTTAACCGTCCTAGTGGGAGCGATCAATATTTTTAAGCAACAATTTTATTCATCGACCCCATTTATGGACTTTGCAGGTTTGTTTTATAAGGTAGATACAAAAATATACAAATCACATGCCGTGCCCAATAAAAAAAAAATTAAGGCAATTCACACAAATTGCCCTAGCCAGAAACTGAATTGAACCCACTGAGCGGAAGAATTTAGATCAATTTTAAAATCAAAAAGAACCCAATTTATTTATTATTTAAATTATTTATTGCACATAAAATAAAATTGTACATATGCGAGCCTAACCTTTGGGAGAGTGAAAAATATTTTAAAGGGTGCTGAGTAATAAATGAAAACGTTACCTAAAATATTAATTAAATATATACCTACAGATATAAAAATAATGTAATATATATAATAATACAAGTCATATTACATAGAATACAAATAATAACCACCACGGATATATTACGGTGTCCGTGAGGTGAGACCGGTGAGGTTTTATTCCTATATAGTAGGTTCATTACTCGCCGTAAGTATTTTGAGTCTATCCAAACTAGCTACTGGTTTGGTGTAACAAGTAGCTAGTTTGGATAGACTCAATAACTAATTTATAAACAGTTTCACAAGTTGGTATATTAAAACTGGCACTGTCAGCTTAACTTGCTCTCTAAAACAATAGTAATATTGTCAATTTTAAATAAATAAATAAACTCTTAACAAAAACTCTGTGAATAAGGTTGCAAAGGTGTTCACAATTTTGGTTGGTATTGTACTGTTTATCCACCAACCTGGTGTGCAAATTAATATGTGATAATTTGTTATTCACATGTATATTTTAACAGTTTTCGACACTACTGATACATTCATTATACCCACCTTTACACCAGACATTATAACAAGTCTAGACATTTATTGTTAAGCTTGTAGTTGATGGCGATTATTTGACTGCTTGTGTACCAAAAATTAAATAAATAAATAGTTACTATTTAACTATATATTTATTAATTATATTGTCAAATTCTATTAAACGATTAAATCAAATTAATTATTATTAATTATATATTTATTTATTACTGTTAAAAGTTAATTTATTTAATTTATCATTATGTAAAATCAATTAAAACTAAATAAATAGTTACTATTTAACTATATATTCTATTAATTATTATGACAAATTCTATTAAACGATTAAATCAAACTAATTATTATTAATTATATATATATTTATAACTGTTAAAAGTTAATTTATTAAATTTATCATTATGTAAAATTAATTAAAACTAAATAAATAGTTTCTATTTAACTATATATTATATATATTTATTAATTATATTGACAAATTCTATTAAACAATTAAATCAAATTAATTATTATTAAATATCTATATATTTATTACTGGTTAATTTATTAAATTTATCATTATGTAAAATCAATTAAAACTAAAAGCATATTAGCAATTCATAGCGTGTTTAAAAAAGTTGTTCTCGTCCACCTGCGCGAGGGTGACACAAGACAAATGACAGCCATCTAATAGGTGGAAAAATCCACTTCGACAGTTTCATAATTCATGGAACAGCCGAGCGGTATTAGTGGAGGTAGAACTTTGCCCAAGTCCCGTTACCGCGGCTATTTGTCAAACAAAAAATATTACCCAACTTTCGGCCAAGAAACGTTATGTCAGACATGAGTTATATAAATAACCGCTTGATGCTGTAAGTCCTGCTATAATTTTTTTATATGTTTTATTGCAGCACATGGGGCTTTGCTGAGCGAGAGATTAATTCTGGAGGAAATTTTTCATCGCATAAGATTTAATGGCTATGTATTTTGTCATGTGAATGTAAGTCCTGTGAGTGTAAGTCCTTTGAGTGGATTTAAAGCTTGTTACATTCATTTGGATGTTTTACATTTTTGTTTTTTTAGGAGTGTACATTTTTTATTTTTTACACAAACTCTATGGGACACACTTTCTGGCTCTGCACTGAAAAAACCGGCATCACTTCTCCCAACAATTTTAAAATAAAATCAGTTTTGTCATTTCAATATAACAACTTTTGTTCATAGATCACTCTATATATCGGCGTATTATAAGACTCCTAAAATACAAAAACCTTTTTTTACTAAAAGGAAATAAATTCGTTATAAAAGTTAAAAACATAATATAAAAATGTTGTTACTATGAAGAAAAAAAACAGAAAATATAGGTATATAGCACTTGCCATATATTTTTTCCAAAACTTTAACTTTGAATCGCTCTATACAGATACTGTTTTGTGCTTTTAGATATTTTAGGTAGAGAGATAATTGATTTCAATGTAGACTGTCAATGTTGCAAAATAAAATAATAGCCTTTATCACCACCCATTTCGTAACTGCATCAGTATAGTGGGATAGACCAATACTTTTCTTAATCAACATCGCTATTCATGTGCTAAAATAAACAGCCAAATGCAGTAGGCCAGGCCTATTACGTCGCACAACGTTAAGCTAAACTTTAACGAAAATAACATAGTCGTCGATCAATTTTCAATATCACCAGGTTTGCATTATGTCATAATTGCATCATATTGATTAAAGTTTAGCTGAGTGTTGTGCACGTAATCATCTCGCAGTACAAATAACTCAAGGAAAATAAAAGAAAAATATCGAAGATAATACTTAGTAATGCTTACTGGGATAATAATATATTTTCCCCTATTCCTTTTGAGAACATTTTTTTCATACTCTTCGGGTATCGACAAGGTATTCCTTATCTGTACATCTACTACACATATAAAAAGGAAATCTTCATCAATGAATAATATTGTATACTCAGAAATATTATGTCAATACAAGTAAATATTTTTTTAACTAAAGTATTTACTATATGTATTTGTAGTGAGACCTCAACTGTAATTTACAAGTTCTTTGATTTTATATATTAATCTTAAAATTGTAAATTATGTATCTCTAATTATATTTTTCAATGAACCTTTTTATTATTATTAATTAATTTAAGATTTTTTTCATTCAACAAAATAATTATTTCCGCCTTATACCTAGGTATAAGGCGAATCTATATATTCTTAAATGGCTTTGATCCAAGAATGGTCTTTTTAATCGTGTAGGTAGGTACTATTCAGCAACATTTTCTAGAATAAGTTTTGGACTGACTGACTGATCCCGTAATCATATTTTATTTTTATGTGATCCCTAAAATATGGCGTTCATTACTACCTATATAATGTATACCTATATTTATATAAAAAATATAAAATATTCGCATTTGAAAAATCATTATATATTTTCGGCTTTTGCTGTGGAGACGCTGGGGCCTTGGAGCAAGGATACAAGATAGTTTATTGATCAGATTGGTCGACTGCTGATCCAAACATCTAGGGATGCTCGTTCCCTATCATTTTTCTCACAAAATATCAGTCTGGCGATTCAGAGAGGCAATGCCGCATCAGTTCTTGGCACGGTAGGTGTAATGTCGGGGATGGAGGAAATATTTTATCTTTTTTATATTTTTATTTTATTATTTATGGTTTTGGTTATTTTAAGTTATTAGTTTTATTTTTATTAAATCAATAATTGTTTAATATTTGAAGTAAATAAAATGTTATATAATACCTAATGTATAGACATAGATTAAAATTAAAACAAAACAATAAAATATAAACAAACAATATACATATATGTAGGTTAAGGTACAAAAAATATCTATAAAGAGCTATACCTATATCGGGGAAACGAAAATCGATGCACTAGTCTCCAAAAAACATATGAACCCACAAACTAAAAACTGAAATGTACTAGGTCACTTGAATGTTCTTGCATCTGCATGGACTGAATATTATTATGGAATGATAGCAATCAAAACAACATTATGCATTAATCTTCCTTTTTATATTTTAGCTTCATTTCTGACTAACCCATAATATTTTTTAGCTAAAATCATAATCAAAATTACCTACCCAAAAACAGTATAAACAAAAACTCATCCTTGTTACTTATTATATTGCGTTGATATCTGAAGACCGATTTGATTGTATAGCCAAGTGCGGAACAGCCGCCCTGGGAGCCGCTGGGTTCTGTATCTATCGCGCAGACGTTAAGCGAATTACCGACAGATTACTAACTTATTTCATTAGGAACTTTGTGCTAGAGAACTGTTATTTTGGCAAAATCCCTCAAGTCTTATCTTCGTGATTGCGGGAGAAATCTCCAATCGAATTGCGTAATTGCGAACAAATATTTGTATTGTTGTCGTAAATATAGTTGGGAAATATTGGTAAAAGACGCTACCATTTAAAAATATAAAAACGGATTTTTGAATGTCAGCGGATGACTAAATTTCGTACTGTTGAATCTCATCAATTGACTAAAATATCATACCTCGTAAATAATAAAGTCACCAATGGCATATAATAATAATCAGAGATAATGAGAGTTAAGTTCCGTTCTACCATTACGTTTTTATGTTTTAGCATAGAAACGTAGAGACAAGAGACAATGTTCGTAGCTATCCATGGCTTCACCGTGCGGATGCCGCGTCCATCGCGTGGTTGGAAAGCAGGGGAATGAACTGCAGCGTTCCCGGACTTGAGACCGCGAAGGCTTTTGAACTCTCACCTGCACTGTGTTCACTACCCTCTCTATATTTCAACCAAATACTATATGATCCTGTTATCGCCATCTTGGAAACACGCTCCATAAAGTTCCGACGGCTATTACAGTGATGTATTATGAGAAAAAATATGTTATTTTAGTAACAAAACGCAATTTAGCTCTTGTCTATGAGCTGTGTCTATGAGAAAGTATTTGTATGTACATAAATATGACTTACAGTATTTTTGAAAGTCATATTTATTTATTATGACTTTTTATAAATCATGTTTTCCTAGTCATCGGTGATATTTTTCTCACTCATTGCTCTCACACGTTTCACAAACTCATTGCTGAAATTCAAAAATCGCACTCCAGTGACATGTGTTTCTTTATTCTGGTGATGCCATTCCATCAGAAGATTTTAGTGGACTCAGAAGACAGTTTTAGTACGGAAAATAATAATAAAATGTAATAAGAACGACTATTACTAAACTAAAGATGTATTATCGTATTTTAAATATAAGTAAAGGGAACGGACTTTTAAAACTAAATAATATATTTAAAAATAAGGAAACAAGCGAATCTGACGGTTCTGCATTGTTCCACCTGATCGAAAGCAGTATGCAGGTCCAAGAATGAATACAACCAGCTCTTAGAACTGTGTTGTAAGAGCTGGTTTCATCCATTATGCCGGCTTAAGATGCCTATTCACGCTTCGTTTAAAGGACTCAAGGTTATAGGATGAAGGAAACCCGCAAGCAGGTAGAGCATTCCACATTTTAATAGTGCGAAGTGCGACAGATGTCGTAATAGTCGTAAAGGGAATATTTGATCAATGTATTTCTTAGTAAACCCGTGCAAAGCCGGGACGAGCAGCTAGTAATATAATAAAAAGATAAATATATGGGATAGTAGTTCTAAAAAATATTAATGTTCAAAAAGTTCAAATCTAATAAAATATTTACCATCATCTTTGCAGAAAAATATTATACGCGCGGCGTTTGAGATTATATCGCGGCAATAATATTGATTTGTTCCAGTTTGCTCTCATGTCACTATCGTCTAAATTTGTATCGCAACAAACGATTCCAGCATCCCTAACGTTACCCGGCCATAACTCTTACTGGGTCGCTCGTCCCTTCGCCCCACTCTCAGAAACGTATCAGAATAGAACGGGCGGTGTGGACCACTTTTGTGTATCAATTTGTATCGCAGCCATTAATTCGTTAAACTTCAAACTTAAAAAAAAACATTTGTCTGACAACACCGCTATAGTGCCTCGGAGAGTGACTATGTATATTTTTATGGGAAATAAAGATTTTAAATAAATAAAATACAACGACCAGCATCTTATGCCTTAAAAAGGCATTTTATAATCAGGCCTGCCTAACTCACAGCAACATTTTAAATGTGGCGATGTTTGTCCCCTACGATTGATCTCGCAACTTACAAAAACTATTTAAAATGTCCTCTAAATATCATATATTAAAATTAGCTCTCAGAGGCTCTACCATGGGTTTGCGCATTGCTACAATGCGCAGACTTATGGTAGAGCCTCAGAGTTTAAGTAAAGTGAGTAAAATTTTACGTACCTTCACCACCTGGTACCTGAGAATTAGCCCTCAGCCCAAGCTAATTGGTATCTGTACGTTTATTGTACGTACTAATACTACTCTATCGTATATATTTTGTGCATTAAGAAACTAAATCTGGCGGCGGCCCTGGGATCTTACTCTATAAAGTTACTCCGCCATAATTCTTACCGATTTGGGCGTACTTCTCTCCCAGTCACAATAATGTAAGTATATGAATAGAATGGCAGAGGACTAATATTACGACTGGACTTGTACTTTTAAGCCTACTAGGTCACTACACTTACTGGGTCGTATGCCCTTTGTTCTAGATATAAAGATGACTTGTGATACGACTTTTAAATCGGGTTGTTTACGCGATGAAGTAAACTTTTAATATTTCTATTAGAATTCAGTAGTAAGCTGCAACAAATGCAATTGCAAACTATATATAGATGGTGACTTTGAAAGGTTGTACTTTGGGCTCATTTGAGGTTCTACTAAATTCTAATAGAATGGCGCCGTAAGACACCCGTGATGATTTTTATTTTTTATATACTTATTGCAGGATAAATATTGACCAAATTTTCAGGACAGCAACCCGCTCTTAAATCCAAATTATGTCTCTCTATACAAACCTAGTATTCCCTCCGGTCGGAGTCGGTTACCAACATCGAAAAGACCATTCTTCCATATGACTCAATTAGGAGCACCCCACTCAGGGAAATCTGCGACAAACTGAGTCATACAATTTACTTATACCTAAGTCGATCTACCCTTCTAGTGATCCAGGTCTGTGGTATCAGTCCTTGATCGAAGTATTTATCGATTGATGGGTGCCATTTGAGATCCGGCCCGGTGGTCACCGACCTGCTATCATGATTCGCCTTGTCTTGAATACTAAAATTTAGGATAAACATTGCTTTTTTCTTCTTGGTTTTTTATTTTTCTCTTTAACTCATTTTAAAGGAAATATTTTAAACCATGCCATAGATACTGGACGAGACTTATGTGAATGAGAGTCAAAACTAGAATTATTTTATTTTATTGAAACACGCATGTGACTTTCTTTATTGATCGATCCCATTCATGGACTTTTTAGATAGATACCTTTTAGATGGTCTTATCATCAGTTAAATACAAAGTCACATGAACATTCTACCCGGCTTCTTTTACTACTTATATCTTATTGTTCCGGTATGCTTTATCTCTTTTTATTGTCAAGTTCCATAAAATTATATCATTACAGACCGCGTAAACGGATTCAGGGAAGCTTACGGAAAAGTTTTAGTCCCACCTCGTACGTAATGTAAAATTTATAGGATGAATCTTCAGGATAGATAAATCTCAAAAACCTGGCCTTACCGGGAAGCCACATGAAATACAGATCGCCACGTCGATCGATCGAAAGCGAAAATAAAATATATGTGATTTGATGTTTCTCGGCGATCGAGTTCTACCCATAGACAATATTTCCTATACAATTTTATCCATTCGCGCGTCGGTCAATCGACGTGTCGGTCAATCGGTTTGTCCATGTGGCTTCCTGGTTAGGCCCCTGGCTAGGCTGGCTTTCTTTTATAAACTTTTTACTTGTGTTTCGTACATTTTTAATAAAAACTGTACTGGATCACTCAGACGGTACATACTCGTACCTATAAAAAGTTGAAATAATGGTAGAATATTATCGCTTAGTCAAATTCTTGTTAAGTAATTTTAAATATTTGTATTAGATACCTCTTAATAACTACAATAACACATTGTTTTGTGAATGTATGGGAAATATTTGATCACACGCTCCTCTTAATTCTGATCTAAAAAGGTTTCATTTTCACGGTTAAAACTTAATTTTAAAATCGGTAAAACTAGAAAACCTCCTGTTCAAATAATATTTAAAGTAGAATTATATTACACTCCTAGTAGGCGTTACCAATAAAAAAATTATTTTATTTCGTTTGTTGAATTTATATAAAATAAAATCAAGACGACTAAGAAATCAAAAATAGGCACTTAACAAAAAAAATTGGAGTACCAATAAAATTTAATTTAATAAAATCAAAATACTATTATTTAGTCCTTTTGTTTTTATTATATTATTTAGTCCAATTTACCAATATACACACCAGGTGGCTTATTCTACTAAATGAGTTGGATATCAACTACATAACAAAGGCAAAATTTGATAAATTTTGTATGGGAAATGTCAAATTTTAACTTAATATGTAGTTGATATACAATTTATTAAGTAGAAGAAGGCCCCTTTATGTATGTTTTTACATCCTAGCTAGGTGGGTGATAGGTGTTATCATCAGGTAGTTACAAAGTCACATTCCGTGCTTCAATAAAAATAAATACATTTAAGTTAATACGTAATTTTTTCAGTTTGTGTCAACTTCAAAAGTAGAAAATCAAAGGACTGAAAGGTTTTGATTTCGCCATTTTAGTGTGATAGAATAATATGATTTTATTCAAATGTAAGTTGCTGCCATTTATATTGATATTAATGGTGAATTTCGACGTGATTGCGAAAAATCTACACTTGTGCTTTTATCTTTTGAGGAATTCCACTGGTTCTGAAGTGGTTGTCAGAAAATTTATAGGGGAAGAACATACCCTTTAAAATAATAAGAAGAGTTGCAGCTTCCAATTACATCATAGATCTTGACCAAATTTTAATCAGACGAACTTCGAAATTTAGATATATATATCTTCACGGGTGCCTTACGGCGCCCGAGACCGCCTAGACGGCCCCAGGGTCACCAGCGGAGGGGTTTTAATCCCACCTCGTCGTAGCCGATGGTATGAGTCTACACCGAACAAGTGGCTAGCTCGTCGCGATGTTTTGGATAGACTCAATAACCCATCTATAAACAGTTTCACAAGTTGGTATAGTGAAACCGGGACCGACAGCTTAACGTGCTCTCCGAGGCACTATAGTGGTGTTGTCAAACAAAGGTACATATTTTTTTTAAATTAAAAACTCATTGGTACACACCGAGATTCGAACCAGGGACCTTAGTGTTTTTAAGTCCAGGGTCTAACCAACAAATTTATGCTTTCGCAAAAAAAAATCGGTTAAGTATAGTATCCATAAAAAAAAGAGCCAATATGTACCTCCTCATTTTTGAACATGGATGAACTTATTGTTACCTTTAATATATATAGTATCTTTAATATATTCTACGGTCTAACTAGCACCAAGTATCAATCTACAATAAAACCACAACCTTCTATAAAATTAAAAATTAAGTACATTTAATTGGACACCTTATTAAATTGTATTCTAAATAAAGTTAAGTTACCAGGAAAATCAACTACAAAATGTTATTTAGATAATAACGAGTTCATCCAGTTGCGCACTAATAGGTCAGGTGACCCGAGGGCTGGCAGCTTTTTCTTGCAAAGAATCAGCCTTGGCATTTTCTTCAGCAAGGAAATGCTGCCAGCATCTTAGGCACCAAGCCCATGGACAGCGATTTGGAGGAAATTTGTAATTTACAAGTAGGTTTTATTTTATAGTTAGATTTTATTTTTAATTTAGTTATTTTAAGTATTATGTTTTTATACAAAGTTCTTGAAAATAAATATATATACCTCGTCATATGTTGAATAACTTTATAAGAGGATTGAAAAATCAGCCCTAAATCAATTTGTTGCTTAATTCCTATAACGGCATGTATGACTAGCCTTAAACGAGTTAGTTTTCCTTAGATTTCATTTCTTTTAAAATTTTAGATTTCATTTTTTTTTAATTTTTAGATTTCATTGCTTTTTTTTTTGGGTATTTAATAAATTTTATTAATTCGAATTTCTGTAACTTATCTGCATAAAGTGTAATCAGGCTTTTTATTCTGCTAATAACAGATAAGTAACTTTAAAGCATTCATTTGTGGTTTGATTTTATTTGTTTCTAAATCTCAATCATTAAATTTTGTTTCGTATAATTTCATATAATTTAATTTTGTTTCATATCCTTCAAATTTATTTTGTACACTATTTAAATTAATTTGGTTAATTAAATTCGAGTTTATATTTTCAAGCTCGCTAAGTCGAATCTCTTCTAATAACTTGTTTATTCGACTTTTATCCCTTTTAGTAAATAAAACATTGTGCAAAGATATTTCGTGCGGTACTATAAACGTCTATTTTTACCTCATTTTTTGCCTCACATTTAACTGCAGGGACTTTGACAGCTTTATTACTTCCATAGTTAACAGAATAAGCACCATCTGACCTTCCATAAAAATCTACACCACCTAATGGCGTCGAAATATACATTTTGACGCCATCGCTAGGCAAACCTCTTTTTAATTCAATTTATGAATAGTCAAAAATGAAAGTTTTAACAAGGAGATATGAGTCTTTGATCTTTCTGTTATTGTAATGATTAAAGTTAAAAATGGCGCCGAATGTACCAATTTTATTTTGCAGTTCCAATGACAACTCGTACTAATGATGCCATTTTTAACTTTAATCGTTACATTTACAGAGACTTCATTTTGGTGCAACTCAGTCTTAGGCATTATCAATAGCCAAAACTACTGTGTGCTGAATATGAAATGTTTTAAAATAAAATTTTGACAGTAGGAAAATTATAGGTGTTTTACCAATTTTTTTAATGTCACGGCCTGGAAAAGGGTGAAAATAGGGGTAACTCTGATATATCTTAGGAACGACGGATGCTACAACAGGAAACTTAGTCGAGCTAGACACTTGTTCGGTGCAGACTCATACCATCAGCTACGACGAGGTGGATGGGACTGAGGTCCTCTAGCTAGACAGTCTCTGGCGCCGTCAGACACCTGTGATCAAATTTATTTGAATTTTCAATATGGGTTTTTGTACAAATAAAAAGACCGGCGATGTCGGTTCAACAAAAGTTAATCATTATTATTTTATTTTAAAAAAGTTAATATTGCGTATTTATGTTCGTAAAATATCAAAAGCTAATAACTTTCAGCTGCCGTAATTTCGTTCTAATAAAAAATAAACAAATATAAATTATCCGAAGTTCGAAATATATTAATTTTTCAATTTTCTGATGGAAAGCAATTCGTAAAAGTTACCAACTCACGCCGTAAAACAATAACAAATGGTGTTTTAACATCAACTCAAACAAAAATACACGTTTTCAATTCAAAATAATGTAGGTACAGCGGGCGGCAACATAAACTCTCTACCACTCTATGCATTTTAATCAAGCTGCAATTATGACTTTAAATTATTTTGATTAAATTGTATTTATATAATTTACAATGACATTATGATTTGTAATTTTATTAATGTAACATGAGTAATTGGGCCGGCCACGTGCCTGCCTAACGACCACAAAGTGGGTACCATATGCCCGGAAAAGACAACGCGGTAGGCACTGGAGATGGAGAGACGAGCTGAACGCCTTTTCAAGGCATCGGTCCAGTACAGTTTAAGACAGGAAGAGATGGAAAGTTAGAAGAGAGACCTTTGCCCAGCAGGGGGATACTACAGGTTAAATAAAAAAATATATGACTTTAATAATGTAACAAGATTGGAACATTTTTCTACCACAAGATAGAACTAAGAGCTCAAATTTCCACAATCTAGAAACATTAACCTGTGTTCGAAATTTAATCAAATTATTTATAATTTATTTTATAAATTACCCGTTATTATTTGGTTTTTGTTTTTATAATCTAAATTTCAGATAAAAGTATATGGAATAGGCACACAAAAAAATCATGAGAAATAAAAAAGTAGAATGCCTTGCCTGCATATTTTTACCCTTCTTCCTTTAATCTTGAGTCCTAACATAGTAGACTCAAAAAATGTAGCATTATTGCTATTTTAGCTTGAGAACAATCTTGAACTTTACATTACCACTTACCATCAGATGGATGTAAAACCACATACCATGCACCATTAAAAAGATAAAAATAATAAAAAATAAATACCATCACGGGTGCCTATTTGGCTCCCGAGAACCGTTTAAACGGCCTCAGAGTCCCAGCGGAGGGATTAACCCATCCTCATTTCGCCGATGGTATTCGGAGGCAACACCTAACAAGTGGCGAGCTTGTTGCAGTGTTTATGATGAAATAGCCTCGTTGTATAAAGCGGTCACCCATCACAGGCCAGCTTTGTTGTCATCTGCTTAACCTTGTTATCAGTTGCGCAGTGACTTAACCACTAGGCTGGGGCCGCTTTTTAAATTATTACATTAAAAAGTACATACATACATCTCCCAAATCCTGAAGATAAAGACCCGTTTAGTATTCTAGGCACGAAGACCCGATCCACCTGGTTTCATATCAGGGCAAAGGGAACGTTCCGAAGAAAATCAATCGGAGGCCGTGGGGCCTGTGGGGACAGTGGGGCCTGCTCATCTGAAATACCGGAATCTTAATAGGTTCCGGAACGCGGCGGAAACGATTCGTAGGCGCTTCCGGAATTATTGAAGGGTTATAACACTTATAGCGAGCGCTTTGACATTTCCTTGGAATTCATTTGTGTTGCTAGAGAGGGTAAGTCTTGTGCTTTCGACATAAAACTTACAAATAACTTAATTTATGTGTTCCCTTTCTCTTATATTTCATTGGTATATTAAAATAGACTCGTAATGCTTATTCGTTTTTATCACCGCATATTTCGTAACCTCAATTTAGTAGGAGCGATAAAAATTTGTTAAACTATAATGTATTGCTCCTCATTCATGGTCTCATTCATTGAGCCCATACAGATGCAAAAACCTTCAAGTGACCTAGTCATGTTTCGGTTTTAGTCTGTGGGTTCACCGGTTTACAGGTGAACCCGCAGACTGAAACCAGTTTCCTTTCAGAGTGCAGTTCAAAAT
Organism: Monopis laevigella; assembly: GCA_947458855.1. NCBI lineage: Eukaryota > Metazoa > Arthropoda > Insecta > Lepidoptera > Tineidae > Monopis > Monopis laevigella. The sequence continues at coordinate 19,896,419 of OX381587.1, forward strand.
GGGTGGCGATAAGGCAGCGAGTATATTAAAATATACTCGTAATGCAATTCGTCTTTGTCGCCGCCCATTGGTAATCGCATCATTTAGCCGGCATAGTGGGAGCGATCAATGTTGTTCTTAAACAACATTGATCGACCCCATTCATGAACTTTGTAGATCTGTTTACCACCAGGTAGGTACAAAGTCACATGCCGTGCTCCAATAAAAATTAAAAAAAATGGATTGTGTAGGTCTGCTTATCATCAGATTAGATGTAAAGTCACATGTCGTGCTCCAATTAATAAAAATGGTATAGTTGATGTAGCATGAGTTCGGTAGAGGTGCTTTTTTTTTTCATACAAACCACGAATTGTCGTTCTACTCTGTGTTTAACGTCGATATCAAATGAAGATAATGAAAAAAGGAGAAATAGCATTCTAACCGAACGCAGAGTTAGAGCGAACGCGAGTTACGCTTCATAAATGCCTGAAAGTTTACGCGTAATAATATTTTGTAGAAACTTTCTATAGATCTGTCAGTTTTACTGACATACTTTGATCGGACATGTAATTCCAATAATTAGACGCCATGGCATTATTAATTATTAATTGCGTTGCATAAAAATTATAAATGAAATAATAAATAAATTGTACAAAAAAAAACATATATTGCATATAATCACGGGTGCCTTACGGCGGCGGCGCGCGAGACAGCCTCAGGGTACCCAGGGGAGGAATTTCTAATCCCAACTCGTCTCGTAGCCGATGGTCCACACCGAACAAGTTGCTAGCTCGTCGCGATGTTGATAGACTTAATAACCCATCTATAAACAGTGTCACAAGTTGGTATAGTGACACTAGGACCGAAAGCTTAACGAGATCTCCGCGGCACTATAATAATAGTGGTGTTGTTAAACAAATGGTACACATCGGGGTTTGAACCAAGGACCTAAATGTTTTTATGTTTAAGGTCTAACCAACTCGGCCACCATGATTACTATAAAAATATATTTGAATAGGAATCACACTGACCACTTTCTAATACTAGAAGCATAGAAAAACAAATCCCCTTACAAACTTGTCTTTTTTTTTTTTATCATGAACGTAATTACTAAACAAAAAGGTCAGCAATCCAATTGAACGCGCGCGCCGGAACCAATAGATAGGCAAAATAATTAATTTACATAAAATTCATTGTTGGAAGTGATAAACTATTGAAATATAATTAACCTACATTGAAACAAACTCATTTATGTTCACTGTACAGTATCGTCCAATATTATTCGTTATCCAATTATAGATATATGATAAAAAAATACTTTAATATAGGGTGTTTCACAAAGCCTATATAAGTTATAATATGGATATGTGGGACAATTTACACACATTGCTCTGGTGGGCAATTCTCGCGCTTTCGACATTCATCTTGATTCGAGATTTTTAAACGAAAAATGACTAAATATGTAATTTTTCGTTCAATATTTGTATATTTATTATTTATTTCGTTTAATGTACGATATTTTTGAACGAAAAATGGCATATTTAGTCATTTTTCGTTTAAAAATCTCGAATCGAGTTGAATGTCGAAAGCGCGAGAATTGCCCACCTGGTCACAAACTAAGCTCTAGGCTTGTATTATGTGTATCAGGAACAACGATATAATACACACCCATCAAGTACATCGCTTTCTAACAAAAAATCGTTTATCATACTCGTATATACACTTCACTATAGGACCAAATCTGTAGAAAATTTTAAACATCTGCTTAGGCATTATTAAATATAATAAAAGTAAAAAAATGAACCATGACGGGTCTTATGCGGGCTTCAGAGTACCCAGCACCCTGTAGTCCACGCTAATCAAGTGGCCAGCTCGTCACGGTGTTTGTAAAGAATCAATAACCCACCTACCTATAGTCATTGCACAAGTTAGTATGGTGAAACGGGGTTCGACAGCATAACGAACTCTCCGAGGCACCGCTTTAGCCGCGAAGAACAGGAAAAAAACTTGATTGATAAACTAGTTATCTAAGATGACAGGGCTATGTACATGTTTGTTGTCAAACAAAATGTAGGTACATATTCTTTTAAAATAAAACCTCATCATTTCGGGGTTTGAACCACTTTCGTGATGTAAAACCACATACCATGCACCATTAAAAAGATATATAGTAGAATACATATTTAAGATTACATCTTTACAAGTAATGATTTGATATATTTTCCAAGTAAAAATTCGAAAGAAAATACCCAACATTTTCCATAAATCATGCCTTGCAAACACTTTTAATATTCATACAATAAATTGATATTGAGATTTTATGTAATATGAATACCTACGTCATAATATGAATGGCTTATTCATTTCAGTTCTGGTTATTAAAAATATTGTAATTATTAAAAGTGCTTTTATGGAAATATTCTGTAACATATCCGGGATCATTTTATCTGTACTCTTATATTACATAATATTATATAGTAATTATTTTTACATCTTTATTTATTTATCATTACGCCGGGTATCTTGTGGGGTCTCCGAGTGCCAATTGTCTCTATACTCCTGTTACACCCATATTCCTTTTGCATCATCCATTATCATAATACGTACTGTCACCCCTATTATTACGAAAGTATCCCTGGTACAGGCTGGAGAGGGTAGTTTTATAATAATTGAAAGTCTAATTAAATTAAAGAATCAGGAAATAAAACGTATTAATTTGTATAAAATAATTAATAAATATATATTTATTTATTATTATTAATATATATTTATATAATATATATTTTGAATGAAAAACACAATAAAATAAGTCCAAAACTAGTTGATGTTTCAGTTTAATATATTTATAAAAATCTAATTATAAATAACTATCTGAAACAAAAAATTAAAACAGAAACATTATCAAATCGGTCCAGTAGGTTTTGTTGTTTAAATGTAATAATTAGACAGACATACACGACTTACAATAGTACATTATTGTTTTATAGTCTCTTTGGAATATTTTTTTATTAAAACCAATACATTTGTATTTTATTTAAATGCCGAAACCAATTTCCGGCTGCATTTTTATTCACCTTAAAACGGGAAAAACAATAGCAGATAGTTTTTTTATCAAACTGCAATCAGATTATTTATTTGTTTTATTATACCGCTTGCTAATAAAATAACTACTAGCAGTTGCGTTTTAGACAACTTGCTACCTAGACCAACTGCGTTGTAGACCACATGCAACTTAGACCAGCTACGTTTCTGACACTACTAACTACTCTCAGCTGCTTGTCACTAAATAAAGAAATATTTTTGTCGGTTATTATTTTTATTAATCTATATGCGTAGGTTTTTTTTTTCGAAAATTGAAAAAAAACTTTTTAATTTGTTTTTTTTATTATTTCTTAGGTTAATCTTACTCTTCTCTTCTTTATTTTTAACATTAAAATTATTTAATTTTTAAACAATTTTTGTATTTAATGATCTGTATTTTAGTTTGTTTTTGTGTATTTATAAGGAAAAATGTTTTTGTAATTTGGTTGGGGCTGATGTCTCATGAACATGCATCATTTTCATTAATGCCCTTTAATAAATAAAAAAAAAAAATTACTCACAAGAAACAGATTTTTGCGTACAATTACCAACATAAAAAATATAATTAAACTTCGACTAACAGCCAAGTTGTAATATTAAAAGTACGTTTGTATGGGATTCAACTGGAAGAGCCCTTAACCACCCTATCCAGTAATACTATTAAAAAATCATCCTCAAAACAACGACACGCAATAAAAATAAAATAAGCGAATAGCCCAATGAGATTTAACGACATCTCCCAAATCCTGAAGATAAAGACCCGTTTAGTATTCTAGGCACGAAGACCCGATCCACCTGGTTTCATATCAGGGCTATAGCTTCTAGCCATGATCGGCATAAAGGGACGTTCCGAAGAAAATCAATCGGAGGCCGTGGGGCCTGTGGGGACAGTGGGGCCTGCTCATCTGAAATACCGGAATCTTAATAGGTTCCGGAACGCGGCGGAAACGATTCGCAGGCGCTTCCGGAATTATTGAAGGGTTATAACACTTATAGCGAGCGCTTTGACATTTCCTTGGAATTCATTTTGGTTGCTAGAGAGGGTAAGTCTTGTGCTTTCGACATAAAACTTAAAAATAACTTAATTCATGTGTTTCTTTTCTCTTATATTTCATTAGTAATAACTAAAACATTAGTAATAAGTAAAATAGACTCGTAATGCTTATTCGTTTTTATCACCGCATATTTCGTAACCTTAATCTAGTAGGAGCGATAAAAATTTGTTAAACTACAATGTATTGCTCCTCATTCATGGTCTCATTCATTGCACCCATACAGATGCAAAAACCTTCAAGTGTGACTTCACCGGTTTACAAGTGAACCCGCAGACTAAAACCAGTCTCCTTTCAGAGTGCAGTTCACAATGGGCGGTGATAAGGCAGCGAGTATATTGAAATATACTCGTAATGCAATTCGTCTTTGTCGCCGCCCATTGGTAATCGCATTATTTAGCCGGCATGGTGGGAGCGATCAATGTTGTTTTTAAACAACATTGATCGACCCCATTCATGAACTTTGTAGATCTGTTTACCACCAGGTAAATACAAAGTCACATGCCGTGCTCCAATAAAAATTTAAAAAAAATATTTTGTAGGTCTGCTTATTTAATAAAAAAAAAAAAAAAAATGGTATAGTTGATTATGTAGCATGAGTTCGGTAGAGGTGCTTTTTTTTTCATACAAAACCACGAATTGTCGTTCTACTCTGTGTTTAACGTCGATATCAAATGAAGTTAATGAAAAAAGGAGAAATATCATTCTAACCGAAAGCAAAGTTAGACCGAGTTTCGCTTCATAAATGCCTGAAAGTTCACGCGTAATAATATTTTGTAGAAACTTTCTATAGATCTGTCAGTTTTACTGACAAACTTTGATCGGACGTGTAAATCCAATAATTAGACGCCATGGCATGTTTTAATTGCGTTGCATAAAAATTATAAATGAAATAATAAATAAATTGTACAAAAAAAAACATATATTGCATATAATCACGGGTGCCTTACGGCGGCGGCGCGCGAGACAGCCTCAGGGTACCCAGGGGAGGAATTTCTAATCCCAACTCGTCTCGTAGCCGATGGTCCACACCGAACAAGTTGCTAGCTCGTCGCGATGTTGATAGACTTAATAACCCATCTATAAACAGTGTCACAAGTTGGTATAGTGACACTAGGACCGAAAGCTTAACGAGATCTCCGCGGCACTATAATAATAGTGGTGTTGTTAAACAAATGGTACACATCGGGGTTTGAACCAAGGACCTAAATGTTTTTATGTTTAAGGTCTAACTAACTCGACCACCATGATTACTATAAAAATATATTTGTAAATAGTACGCGAATAGGAATCACACTGACCACTTTCTAATACTAGTAGCATAGAAAAACAAATCCCCTTACAAACTTGTCTTTTTTTATTTTTTTTATCACGAACGTAATTACTAAACAAAAAGGTAAGCAATCCAATTGAACGCGCGCGCCGGAACCAATAGATAGGCAAAATAATTAATTTACATAAAATTCATTGTTGGACCAGTAAAATGATAAACTATCGAAATATAATGAACCTACATTGAAACAAACTCATTTATGTTCACTGTACAGTATCGTCCAATATTATTCGTTATCCAATTATAGATATATGATAAAAAAATACTTTAATATAGGGTGTTTCACAAAGCCTATATAAGTTATAATATAGGGTGTTTCATAAAGCCTATATAAGTTATAATATAAATATGTAGGACAATTTACACACATTGCTCTGGTGGGCAATTCTCGCGCTTTCGACATTCATATGTCATTTTTCGTTCAATATTTGTATATTTATTATTTATTAATTAATATTTATTATTTATTTCGTTTAATGTTCGATATTTTTGAACGAAAAATGGCATATTTAGTCATTTTTCGTTTAAAAATCTCGAATCAAGATGAATGTCGAAAGCGCGAGAATTGCCCACCTGGTCACAAACTAAGCTCTAGGCTTGTATTATTTGTATCAGGAACAACGATTTTATACATATTATACACACCCATTAAGTACATCGCTTTCTAACAAAAAATCGTTTATCATATATTAACACTTCACTATAGGACCAAATCTGTAGAAAATTTTAAACATCTGCTTAGGCATTATTTAATATAATAAAAGTAAAAAAAATAACCATGACGGGTCTTATGCGGGCCTCAGGGCACCCAGCACCCTGTCACACAAGTGGCCAGCTCGTCACGGTGTTTATAAAGAATCAATAACCCACCTATAGTCATTGCACAAGTTAGTATGGTGAAACGGGGTTCGACAGCATAACGAACTCTCCGAGGCACCGCTTTAGCCGCGAAGAACAGGAAAAAAACTTGATTGATAAACTAGTTATCTAAGAAGACAGGGCTATGTACATGTTGGTTGTCAAACAAAATGTAGGTACATATTCTTTTAAAATAAAACCTCACCATTCCGAGGTTTGAACCACTTTTGTGTTATTAATTGAAGTCATATATCACCATGGTGCCTCACGGTACTATGGGTACCCGGCGGAGCGGTTTTAATCCCACCTCGTCGTAGCCGATGATATGAGTCTACAATGAACAAGTTGCCAGCTCGTCGCGATATTTGGATAGGCTCAATAACCGATGATAACAGTTTCAGTTTACAAGTCGGTATAGTGAAACTGGGACTGAAAGAAATGAAAACTTAAGACAGTGTCATACCTCAAATCACATAAAAGTAGAATCTTTTGACGCCGAGTTCTACCCCTTCGAATAACATTCCAAGCTTTAATAAAATTGTATAGATAAGAATATACAAAAGAATATTTACCGAAAAAAATCTCAAATATCATGGAAAACAACATTGGAAAATAAATTTCATGACGAAGTTTTCAATATTTATAATAATAATAATATGTAGGACAAATTACACATATTGCTCTGGTCACAAACTAAGCTCTAGGCTTGTACTATGTGCACCAGAAGCAATGATATAATACATATTATATTTTTATAAACACCCAGACCATGACAAACTGTACAGAAGAAACGTACTAATATTTTTTGCCATGGGTGGGAATCGAACCCACGACCTCCGGATACGACGCGAAAGGCGCAACCACTAGTCTACGGAGGCTGTCGGTACGCTACGGATTTGTGCGGTATCTACATTTTTTTATTTCAGAATTAATTAGCCATATTATTATACTAGATTATTAAAAGTTACAATATTTATTAAACGTACTTTTAATAAAAAAGTGCATGTTACGTCTTTATTTCACAAATATATTATTCTATTGTTTGTATACAATATTCAACCTTATGGGTTTAAAGCTATACATAACGGTGTAATTTGTATATTCATTTCCGATATGACACTGCTTTAACGCGGTCTCCGAGGCACTATAGTGGTGTTGTCAAACAAATGTATATTTTTTTTAATCATTGACATATACCGAGGTATTGAAACCTAAAAACTTTAGTGTTTTAAAGTCTAAGGTATACCAACTCGGTATAAAACAAAACTACGGGGCTAAATATAGTTTGGCATGGTCGATAAAATGAAGTGTATGAATGAACATTAGTTCATTAAATCGATATGTATCGATTTTGTCGATTTATCGAGCCTATCGATGCTGGCGTGCTAAAGCCCCAGCATCGATAGTATAAAAAGCCCCAGTATATCTATGAAAAAATATTTACATAAAGCAAAAATGTAACTTATAACTACATTGCCAGACTTACCATCACCAACTGCGCGCGACTCTCAGCTATCGGACCGCTCGCGGCGGGCGGGAGTCCGAACGCATTCGGGCGGATCATTACGCAAAGCACCAAGAAGAAATTGGTTCCGATAATAAAGCTGAAAAAACGAGGGCGACGCCTTCGCAACTACACCTTGACACGACACGTCTGCCCTTGACTTCGGAGAAAATATCGCTAGACCATTTTTTCAAGTTCGACTTGCCAGTTCTGCGTAAAACTTGATCTTCCTTCGGATACAAGTTATTCTTTTTAATATATTGCTATACAATTTAGATGTTTAATAAGGGTTACTTATTTTTATATTATATACAAGTATTTACATACACATAATATATAATATAAGCCGACTCACAATAATAACAAAAATGATTTTTTTCTAGTGGGTCTTCAAGGCCCAATCCTAAACTACAAAGTACATACATAAGTACATACTGCAATTCGTCTTTGTCGCCGCCCAATTCGTAATCGCATTTTTAGCCGGCATAGTGGGAGCGATAAATGTTGTTTAAGACCCATTATTGATTGACTTGTTAGGTCTGCTCACCACCAGGTAGATATAAAGTCTCATGCTATGCTCCAATAAAAAAAAACAGCGAAAAATGCTTAAATGAGTCTTGGGGCCGATTTTGGTAAAATTAAAACTGAATTGCTCCAGCTGATAGTTTATAAGGATCAAATGATGTAAATTAAGCTAATACCACAAACTAAAGAAAAATGATTTTTTTAAAGAAAATATGTTTAATGGTTTGAAGCCGTTTTATTAAAATCAGCTTCGAGACTCCTTTGAGCATTTTTCGAAAAAATCACCCTGTATAGGTACGTAGTAGCCGAGTTGGTTAGACCTTACACTTAAAGACTATAAGTTTTTAGGTCACGGGTTTAAAACCCGGTACGTAAGTACACCAATCTAATTGAGTTTTTTTTAACAAAAAAGTATTTATTTTGCAGTCCCACTTTTACTACACTAACTTGTGAAAATATTTATGTTATATTAGGATTATTAAGGTATAATCAAACACCAAACTACGAACTGGCCATTTGTTCTGTATAAACATAGAATTCCATTGGCTACAACGAAGTGTTTTTCAGCTTCATGCCTAAGATTAATGCATTTTTAATTATATTACATTGGCCAAATAGAAATAGACAAGCAAATTCCTTTTTTGAAATACTAAATAAACTCTTATAGCTAGTATTATTTTCTATTGATAAAATATAGATTTATCACATAAATAATTCTAAAATATAGATATCTAATAAATTTAAACTAAACCTAATAAAATAAATCTACCTATAAATAAACAATGTCCTCTAGAGACGACCCATCAGAAATAGTCCCAAGGAGACTGGCAAAATTTCCTCTCTGTATAGCGATGCTAATACCTTGGCAATAATGGAAATAATTGCCAGCCTTCTTGTCTCCAGACTTTTCCGTCAGCCGCTTGGATAACTCCCTGGCCAGGCGCTTGGCTGAGGTTCCCCATGGCCCCATCGTCTCGGCCCCAAACAGCGCCAATTCGTAACCAATACTGAGGTTGGCGTATTTACGCAGCTTAAGGTTCTTAGCTTAAACGGCCGCACTTCCCGCGCTGGATGAGGTCTTCTGTGATGTGAGATGGGGCTAATATATCTACACATGTTGCATCCGACACCAGAGACTTGCCAGATTTCCACAGTCCGTCGGGTCTCTTGCCATCGCTTCGCGCAATCCCAGAGAGTTCTAGGATCGCAGGAACGTAACAGGAACCAGCAGTGACAAGAGCCCTTCGGATGATGTCGTTGATAGCCACGTGACGGGGAATGCGGCCGGCACTTCTAGCACAAGAAAGCCCGTGGTGTTCCACTGGTTCCCCACACCGACATTTGTGCGGGTAGACAGTCCGGGCTCCGAGACGTAGGCACACTGCCATTGTCAATGTATTACGGTCAATGAGTGTCCCAACCGACGCTGGAGGAAAAGCCAGTAACCAAAGACCCGACTCTTTAGTGGAGATGGCAATGAGACGAGCCAGCTCTTTCATATTACTAGAAGATAAAATATCTTCCAGTATCCGTTTGCAGTGTGGTTCATCCCGTAGTCGTTGGAATTTTGGTAGGTTTGGGACATTGGGGCATGCTAATGTACGACGTAATTGTCAGATGCCAGGCATCTCTGGCATCTGACAAGTACGTCGGCTCCATGGAACCCAAAGATAGGTTTGAGAGCAACGGAGTACATACGTAAATTTGGGGGTAAATAAACAAAATTGGATGATAAATATTGCCATGTGGGGTTGAATTTGTAATAATCGTTCTGAAGTTGAGTTAAATTTGGTTATTTGTTCTTGAACGTAAATTTTCATTGATTCATCTAAGATTGGCGATCCTGGAAGTTGGAGCGTTTAATTGTTTAAAATGTTAATTGTAGGGGTAAAAATATAATAATTGGAGACTTTAATATAAATATTCTAGAACAAAATACCAAAATCGCCAGTCTATTAAATCTCATAAAAAGTTTCAATTTTATTTAACACGTATAACTAAACAAACTAAATCCACCAAGATAACTAAACAAACTAAAACTTGTTTAGATCTATATTTAGTAATATAATAAGATACAATCAAAATTTAATAATAACTACGAAGGAATATAGCTTCTCCGATCATAGAGTTGTTATGTTATGTATTTCTAGTGTAATAATAGATGACAATGTAAAATGGTACTCAGAAAGAAGGAATGACCAAAATATACAAAAAATTAAGCTCGAACTAAGCAAAATTTGTTGGAACAAAATAATCAGAAGTGATAAAAATTTCAATAATAATTATACTATATTTCATGAATTTTCTATTATTATTATATAATGTGTTATATTTAATAGGTTATTAATTATAGTTTATAAATATTAGAAAGATACAATAGACTGTAATATTGAAAAAAAAAAAAAAAAAAATTTACTATATTAGATTTAACAACTGGCTGACTGACAGAAAGGCATAAAAATATCATGTAAAATAAACGCTTACTAAAAATATTTTTGACTATAGATATAGTCACTATAAAAAATATGCACCTTTTTCCTTCAGTCAATTAAAAAGATCTATGACTATTTTCAATAATAAGTAAATCGGTCCAGTGGTTCATTCATTTAAAACCCAAAAATCTTTACAAGGTATTAAAAATAATTAGCAATGATTAAATTTGTAGTAGAAAATATAAGGTTTACATATTGATAAAAAAAAATCCACAAAGATCACTCAGTCCGTCTGTTTATACAAACCGAAAATCTAGATATAAGTCTTCTTGATTCAGGGAAATCAAAAGAAAATATCCTAAAAAAAAGAAGAATATTAATTTCATAAAGCAATTATCATATAGGTAACTATTTTAGATAGAAATTAAAAATAATAAAAACAAAAATGAAATAAACTTTATTGACACTAAAAAAAAATATTAACTTCTATACATTTTTAACCGACAATAAAAAGGTGGAGGTTCCCAATTCAACGCGTATTGTTTTTTTTTTTGCGATATTACCTCATATCTCTGTCAAATATCCATCGATTTTGAAAATTATTTTTAATTGAAAGAGTTGGCCACCTAGTTGATCCCATAAAATTTTAGTGAAGATCTGATGAAGACTGTCGGAGCTGGAGACTGGTACATCGCAAATTTTGAGAGGTTTTTTTAATATTACACCATATCTTCGCCAATTATGAACCGATGTTTGTTATTATTACTTTATTTAAAAGCGTGGATCACCAGGTTGGTTTTATATAAATTTGATCTGATGATGATTTGAATGATGAACTGGATGGTGGTGGAAGACCTCAAAATGAAAGAGTTCATGTTTTCTACAAATATCTGTGAAATCTGAACTGATTTAGGGATTCTTATTTTATTAAAAAAAAATATTATGTTTTATATGAATTTAGTTACCAACTGATGAAAAGCTGAGAGTTTCAATAATAAAATTAAATTCAATAATAATATAATTTAAAAACCTAATGTGAAGTTTGGCTCAATTAATAAAATTCCAACTTTATTATAAGGTTCCATGAAAATAATGTAATTTTATGTCAAAGTATCGGAAGAACTCTTTGGCGGTTTAGAGCATAAGTATAGTTACTGGTGGTAAAAAACTTAGATTTAACCATATTTCATTTAAATCATGTCATGTATGACAGTAAAAAATATGAAATAAGAACTTTTAACAAAAAAATAAAACGACTTCAAAAATACTAAAAAAATCCGATTGTATTCTACTTTTAAAGTTGGCACCGCTTAATAAAATATTTGTCATTAAAATAAATGTCTGGTGCATTTGTATTATAGCTTCAAAAATATATATAGTATAAAAATATATATGTATAGTATGGTGGTAAAAAACTTAGATTTAACCATATTTCATTTAAATCATGTCAACCTATGACAGTAAAAAATATGAAATAAGAACTTTTAACAAAAAAATAAAACGACTTCAAAAATCCTAAAAAAATCCGATTGTATTCTACTTTTGAAGTTGGCACCGCTTAATAAAATATTTGTCATTAAAATAAATGTCTGGTGCATTTGTATTATAGCTTCAAAAATCATACCTATTATTGATAATTTGGTGCCGACTTCATAAAGTAGAATCCAATCGGACTAAATAACACTTGTTCATTATTTTATACTTTTTGGTTTCGAAGTCACTTTATTATTTTTGTTAAAAAGTTTTTTTATAAACAAACTTCTAAAATATAAAAAAGAAGGTCATTCATTTCATACATTATACACACTATATTTCATAAACACCTAATCAGCTGTACATAAACACGCTATATTTGTCCGGCAGTCGAACCCACGACCTAATACAATATCAACCCCGTAACCACTATACCACGGAGGCGGTGGAAATATAATATGTGGCGGTGGAACTTACAAACTATTACTGAAAACTTTATTTGCACATAACTCAAAAACAAATAAAACTAAAATTCCGAAATATACAGGATATGAATAATATTCCAAATTTCACCTATCCAATTCAAATCGTTTTTAAAGATCTTACTGAAATAAAATGAAACTTCCACTTTTTTTTATATTGTGTTAACCTTTTTTTAAATTGAAATAATCAGGTTATTGTCATTAACATCGTCTTAATATATAAAAACCGTTTAGTTTCTGGTTTAGTTGTTGTTTTCCAGGACACATCGTTCACACTCTCTTGGGCGTCATGCTACGAGGACAGATAGAAAAAAGAGCAGGGCTGTATGGGCTTTGATTCCTTTGCCCGTCCTTAGTACGACGAACAAACTAAAAAATCACTAGAAAAAAAGAGTACTAGGTAGTAAGTAAAAGTTGGTTTAATTAAATTTAAAAAAAAAGTAAGTAAAAGTTGAGTATTTTTTTATACCCACGAACTGGCGCATAGCTATTCAAATAGGTAACGCGGCTAGCTTATTGGTAGCTAATTCGATAAATTTATTTTACATTAATTACTTAGGTAAACATATTTTATTATATATATTTTTTATACATTAAGTTTTTTTTAATTAATAAAAAAAGTTTTTGAGAATTCTTTTTCATTCAATTACGTTCATAAATTATGTAAAGGTTTTAGAAACTGCAGTAAATGTAGGTATTCGGTTTTTTTATGTATAATGAAGCGCAAGAAACTTGCGGAAGTAATACGATGGACAGCAAGGCATGGTCAACATGGTTACTTACCTTAGCAATAATATTAAAAACACCCCACCACAGAGATCACGTTAAACTTGTGAAACTGTTATTGGTGGGATATTGAGTCTATCCAAATATCGCGACAAGCTGGCCACTTGTTCATTGTAAACTTATACCATCTGCGAGATGGGATTAAAACCTCTCGGCTGGGAACCCTGAGGCCGCCTATGCGGTCTCGGGCGCCGTAAGGCACTCGTGATGATATATGTATTCATATTAAAATGCAGCAACTAGTCTCATAATTATTTCGATATCTTATAATTCGGAAGGCTTGCCCTGACGTTCTCTCGGAACTAACCGACAGGCTATGTGAATAGTTTACATCAGTAGTAAGTCTTAACATATTCACAACCAGAGGCTAAAATTATGCCAAGATAGTGAACAATAATTTAAATGTTTTTACCTCTATTGGTGACCTGTGTTAGTACTCGTACATGCGACCTCTATCCATCACTTGCCTTGACATTAAATGTCAATAACTACTGGGTAGTATTGTTATAGTATATAAACTGTGAAATCAGAGTAAAGTGTATCATTTGGCAATCGTTACTCAACACCGGTCAGCATGCGAGCCATCTTGTTGTGTTGTTTACTCGCCGTAGTGGTAGCGGCGTCGGCCAGGGAGCTGCGCCAGCGCAGGGATGCCGGCCACTGGGAGAAAGGGGGTGGTGAGGACCACCACGGTCATAACCACCATGAGCACGGTGGACATTCCGACAAGGGTTATAAGGGACACCACGAGCACGAGCACGGCAAGAAGGGACACAGCCACCACGAGGGACATAAGGGACACTATGACGAACACGGCGGACACAAAAAAAATCACCATCACGACGACGGATACTATGATGAACACCACCATGGTGAAAAGGGAGAAAAGGGACACGGATTTGAAGAAAAAGGACATTACCATAAAGGACATTCGACGAAGGGTCACCATGGTATTCACAAAATAGACGAGTTTAAAAAGGATAAGCATTTCCACGACAAGCACGGTGAGTCTGGTTTCGAAGAAGGTCACGGGGGTCACCACCACGAGGCCGGATACAAGAAGGGCGGTCACTTCCACAAGGGCCACAAGCAGGGCGGTCACCACGAGCACGAACACGGCTCCAAGGGCCACCACGAGAAAGGGGGCCACCATCATGAGCACAAGGGCCACCACGGTGAAGCCGGCCACCACGAGGACTGGCACAACCACCACGACCACGGGAAGAAGGGGGGCCATGAGGACCACAAGCACTGGGACTGGAATAAGGGGCACAAATGAATTGGTTTATAATTTGTTATTGGATAATTTTAATGTTTTTTACTTATTGTTGACTTTTTGTGATACCAAAATATTTTTATTAAAATTTATTTTTGATCTTTACTTATATTTTTAATAACTAGTTATGACTATCAAAAAACTCATATTTCAGTCTCAGCGAGTAGAAGTTTTTATAGCGTAAACATAAATATGAAACTTTTTACTTTTTGAAAATAATTAATAAAAAAATGTTCAGAACTTTAAGTAATTTATTTTTAGCAATTAATAAAGTATCGATGCCTACTTACTGAAGCTTTGGAAGCTTCTCGAGTCATACTCAAGCTTCACTTGTACTGTGCTCGAGCGATAATGTCTAAGTACCTATCGGTCTTAAACACTTCAAGAATTAATGTTTCTAATTGAGTTTTAAAAATCGTTTACTAAGAATAATATTCGACATCTATGTATATATATTGCACGTTTTACCGTGATCTAATGGTTGCCCATTAATGAACACCAAATCTCATAATTAATATTATTTTGAAATGATAAAAATAACATTTTTTAAAATTTTGTCTTTATAATTCCAAAGATTTAAGGAATTTATCAAAAATACCATTTTCCAAATAAGGTGATAGAAAAATTTCATTTCACAAATTTGTTTTGTGTTTTCTGGGAGCCAATACATTGACCTTGGTTAGCCTGAATACGTAATTCCAGTATTTTTTTTGTTTCCCATTTCGTAACCGTACCCATTTCCTAGCATATTTGTAGTAACACAACACTGTCGGTACACAACATTGTATTGGTTTAATGCTGTTGTTAAAAACTTTGTTTAGTCATTGTATTATATTTAAATGGTATGACAGAAGAAGCATGCGAGTAAGATTAATTCAATTGAAATGAGGTCTGTAATAAAAATGTGTGGTATGACCCTCAGAGACCGGATTAGAAATTTAATATTAAGAGAGAGAAGTGGAACGGAAGACGATGTTGTATCGAAGATTAAAAGAGGTATAAGGTGGTTCGGCCACGTTGAACGTATGAGTGATGAACGAATGACTAAAACAATTTTATAAAATAAAAATTGAGAATGTTAGTGGATTACGTGGTCGACCAAGCGCCTTTATCTCGATCAAATAGGTGATGTAGTGAAGTTAGTGAAGTATGTAAGGATCGTACGAAATGGCGTACATTGCTCTCTGCCTACCCTATAACTGGGATACAGACGTGATGGTATGTATGTATGTATTGTATTATATATAATAACTTTCTAAGTAGTTATGCTTACCCACTATACAGAATCAGATCATATGTTTTAATAAAAAAAATACTTGATTGACCTAGGGTGAAAATACAATATTGCGGTGCCCCGCCTAAACTTAAAACTGTTGCACGTTAGGAGTGGTTTGGAACAAACAAATATCCTTAAATTTGTTCAGAAATTTAGTATAGGAAAAAAAATCTAATCAATATATATACAGGGTGAATTTGAATGGGTGTACTTTGGGCTAATATGATGTTCTACTGGTCAATACGAACAACTTTTCCCATGGAACCATGTGTCGCAAATGAAAAAAAAATATGGGTTCCCCATACAAATTGGTAATTTTTACTTTACTAGTTTGTATGGAGAAGGCAATTTTTTTTTTCATTTGCGACACATGGTTCCATGGGAAAAGTTGTTCGTATTGATCAGTAGAACATCATATTAGCCCAAAGTACACCCATTCAAATTCACCATGTATATATATTGATATATATATATTGCTGTCGGTCCCGGTTTCACTATACCAACCTGTGAAACTGTTTATAGGTGGGTTATTGAGTCTATTCAAAACATCGCGACGAGCTAGCCACTTGTTCGGTGTAGACTCATACCATCGGCTACGACGAGGTGGGATTAAAACCCCTCCGCTGGGTACCCTGGGGCCGTCTAGACGGTCTCGGGCGCCGCAAGGCACCCGTGAAGATATATATATATATATATATATATATTTATACTAATAATACCTAAAACACTCGCGATCATATAAAATGGGTTGATGACAAAAATCCCTGTAACTTGCAAATTAAAAATGGTACATGCATGAAATAAACTTTACATTATAGACAATTTTAATATCTTATGAAATAAAACCTGATCTACAGTGTAATAAAATAATATAAAAAATAATGTCAAAATTGGAATACCATCAGCGAAATGAAGATGGGTTAATCCCGTGGGTACCCTGAGGCCGTTTAAACGGTTTCCGGGAGCCAGAAAGTGCTGGTATCTAAATGCCTAAATTAGTGTCTAAAAGGAAAACGAGGAATGATATGAAAAAGTTCTTCAGTGCACTGTTCACGATAAGCGTCTAAAAATACGCTACACGATATTCTCACTACATCATATGAAAGTGCTAAGCGTAAATTTAAAATTGGCAAAACCATTTATTTGAAAAAATTCTGAAATATATAGGTGTTGTTTTATATTTAACAGCAAAAAATTAGTGATGTGTGCGCTTTCTAATTGGTTAACCAATTAGAAAGCGCACACATCAATATTTTATACTTAATTGGTATATGTATTATATTATTAATTGTCGGACATATTAAATTTTAATATTGTTACATTTCTTAATATTAATTAAGCGAAAAAAAGCGGCCCCAGTCAAGTCACTGCGCAACTGATAACACGGTTAAGTAGATGACAACAAGGCCGGCCTGGGATGGGTGACCGCTTTATACAACGAGGCTATTTCATCATAAATACCACAACAAGCTCGCCACTTGTTAGGTGTTCCTCCGAATACCGTCGGCGAAATGAGGACGGATTAATTAACCCGCTGGGTACCCTGAGGCCGGTTAAACGGTTCTCGGGAGCCAAATAGGCACCCGTGATGGTATTTATTTATTATAATTTTATTACTTATTTAAATAAAAGTAAAATCAATTAATAAATATTATTATTAAATAATATCAAAAATTAATATTAGAATTAGCATTTCTACCAATGAAGTAAAAACCTTTCAGAACAGTAATGATATAGAACTGAGCCCATCGCGACCATTCGACGCTTTGGACAGATATCTATTTGTAGTAGTAGGATCCTAGTAGTAGAATTTGAACTGCTCTTCACTCTGAGGTATTGGTACCTACCTACACACCAGAGATCTAACGTGTACTTATTGGCACCTACCTACACACCATACATCTAACGTGTACTTATTAGTACCTACCTACACACCAGAGATCTAATGTGTACTTATTGGTACCTACCTACACACCAGAGATCTAACGTGTACTTATTGGTACCTACCTACGCACCAGAGATCTAACGTGTACTTATTGGTACCTACCTACACATCAGAGATCTAACGTGTACTTATTTGTACCTACTTACACACCAGAGATTTAACGTGTACTAATTGTTATCCACCTACCTACACACCAGAGACCTAACGTGTATCGACAGCCTACTTTAACGGCTAGTGGCTAGTGGTAATGCATAATTTGCATGACTAGTGTAATTATGCATGGTGAGTAAGTATACTTACAAAGAAAGTCTATAAATAATGACAACAAATACATTGTTACAAATATTATGGTCACTTTCACAAAATATACCAGCTAAATACAATATATACATGGTGGCCGAGTTGGTTAGACCTTGGACTTAAAAACACTTAGGTCCCTGGTTCGAATCCCGGTGTGTACCAATTAGTTTTTAATTAAAAAAAATATGTACATTTGTTTGACAACACCACTATAGTGCCTCGGAGAGCACGTTAAGCTGTCGGTCCCGGTTTCACTATACCAACTTGTGAAATTGTTTATAGATAAGTTATTGAGTCTATTCAAAACATCGCGACGAGCTAGCCACTTGTTCGGTGTAGACTCATACCATCGGCTACGACGAGGTGGGATTAAAACCCCTCCGCTGGGTACCCTGGGGCCGTCTAGGCGGTCTCGGGCGCCGTAAGGCACCCGTGATGATACATAAATACACACCAGACCTACCTACACACCAGAGATCTAACGTGTACTTATTGGTACCTACCTACGCACCAGAGATCTAACGTGTACTTATTGGTACCTACCTACACATCAGAGATCTAACGTGTACTTATTTGTACCTACTTACACACCAGAGATTTAACGTGTACTAATTGTTATCCACCTACCTACACACCAGAGACCTAACGTGTATCGACAGCCTACTTTAACGGCTAGTGGCTAGTGGTAATGCATAATTTGCATGACTAGTGTAATTATGCATGGTGAGTAAGTATACTTACAAAGAAAGTCTATAAATAATGACAACAAATACATTGTTACAAATATTATGGTCACTTTCACAAAATATACCAGCTAAATACAATATATACATGGTGGCCGAGTTGGTTAGACCTTGGACTTAAAAACACTTAGGTCCCTGGTTCGAATCCCGGTGTGTACCAATTAGTTTTTAATTAAAAAAAATATGTACATTTGTTTGACAACACCACTATAGTGCCTCGGAGAGCACGTTAAGCTGTCGGTCCCGGTTTCACTATACCAACTTGTGAAATTGTTTATAGATAAGTTATTGAGTCTATTCAAAACATCGCGACGAGCTAGCCACTTGTTCGGTGTAGACTCATACCATCGGCTACGACGAGGTGGGATTAAAACCCCTCCGCTGGGTACCCTGGGGCCGTCTAGGCGGTCTCGGGCGCCGTAAGGCACCCGTGATGATACATAAATACACACCAGACCTACCTACACACCAGAGATCTAACGTGTACTTATTGGTACGTACCTACGCACCAGAGATCTAACGTGTACTTATTGGTACCTACCTACACATCAGAGATCTAACGTGTACTTATTTGTACCTACTTACACACCAGAGATTTAACGTGTACTAATTGTTATCCACCTACCTACACACCAGAGACCTAACGTGTATCGACAGCCTACTTTAACGGCTAGTGGCTAGTGGTAATGCATAATTTGCATGACTAGTGTAATTATGCATGGTGAGTAAGTATACTTACAAAGAAAGTCTATAAATAATGACAACAAATACATTGTTACAAATATTATGGTCACTTTCACAAAATATACCAGCTAAATACAATATATACATGGTGGCCGAGTTGGTTAGACCTTGGACTTAAAAACACTTAGGTCCCTGGTTCGAATCCCGGTGTGTACCAATTAGTTTTTAATTAAAAAAAATATGTACATTTGTTTGACAACACCACTATAGTGCCTCGGAGAGCACGTTAAGCTGTCGGTCCCGGTTTCACTATACCAACTTGTGAAATTGTTTATAGATAAGTTATTGAGTCTATTCAAAACATCGCGACGAGCTAGCCACTTGTTCGGTGTAGACTCATACCATCGGCTACGACGAGGTGGGATTAAAACCCCTCCGCTGGGTACCCTGGGGCCGTCTAGGCGGTCTCGGGCGCCGTAAGGCACCCGTGATGATACATAAATACAATATTAAATTTACGAAATTTTTGACATATCTATTGCCAAAAACTAGGCCTATATTATGTATATCAACAAATACCAACATCTAGACTAAGGCAAACTGTATGAAAACATTTTTAATATGAATACAGGAGTGCAAAATGAACCCACGACCTAAGAAAATAATAGCGTGCGGTGTAATCAATCAGTCCACAGACGCGCTGTTATTTGGCTACGTAACGCTCACGATGAGTTAATCAAAATTAATACTCTCATTATGAGGTAGGTATAAATGAATCCTTCCCTAAGATAGCCTATTTTAATAAAATAGAACTTAATTTATGCCAAGTTAGTGAACAATAACTAAAATGTTTTTACCTCTATTGGTGACCTGTGTTAGTACTCGTACATGCGACCTCTATCCATCACTTGCCTTGACATTAAATGTCAATAACTACTGGGTAGTATTGTTATAGTATATAAACTGTGAAATCAGAGTAAAGTGTATCATTGGCAATCGTTACTCAACACCGGTCAGCATGCGAGCCATCTTGTTGTGTTGTTTACTCACCGTAGTGGTGGCAGCGTCGGCCAGGGAGCTGCGCCAGCGCAGGGATGCCGGCCACTGGGAGAAAGGGGGTGGTGAGGACCACCACGGCCATAACCACCACGAGCACGGGGGTCATGCCGACAAGGGTTATAAGGGACACCATGAGCACGAGCACGGCAAAAAGGGACACAGCCACCACGAGGGACATAAGGGACACTACGACGAACACGGCGGACACAAAAAAAATCACCATCACGACGACGGCTACTATGATAAACACCACCATGGTGAAAAGGGAGAAAAGGGACACGAATTTGAAGAAAAAGGGCATTACCATAAAGGACATTCGACGAAGGGTCACCATGGTATTCACAAAATAGACGAGTTTAAAAAGGATAAGCATTTCCACGACAAGCACGGTGAGTCTGGTTTCGAAGAAGGTCACGGGGGTCACCATCACGAGGCCGGATACAAGAAGGGCGGTCACTTCCACAAGGGCCACAAGCAGGGCGGTCACCACGAGCACGAACACGGCTCCAAGGGCCACCACGAGAAAGGGGGCCACCATCATGAGCACAAGGGCCACCACGGTGAAGCCGGCCAACACGAGGACTGGCACAACCACCACGACCACGGGAAGAAGGGGGGCCATGAGGACCACAAGCACTGGGACTGGAATAAGGGACACAAATGAATTGGTTTTTAATTTATTATTGAATAATTTTAATGTTTTTTACTTATTGTTGACTTTTTGTGATACCAAAATATTTTTAATTAAAATTATTTTTGAGTTGTGGTAAATCTAAGTTTTCATTTATACACCAGGCATTATCAATTAGACCACCGACGCGGTCTTAATTGGTTGCGAAACGGGCAACGATCAGTTAATTAAAATGATATCATTTTGAGGTAGATAAGTATGAATAATAGGGAAGGAACCTACGTATTAAAGACTAAATCGTAGGTCTATAAAAAACCCAAAACATAAAGGGTAAACAGAATATGGCGGACTGAAAACGTTTGGCGTTTCGATTATAAAAACAAAAAGTTTTTAGTTATATCTCCATTTCTAATAATAATAGAAACTTGACAACACAGATATTTATTTGTGCTTTCTACGTTAAAAAAGCGCGTTCTTAAGGTGCTTCCTCTCTATTAGATTTCAATAGTATAAATTGAAATTTTCAATCAAACTTCCTTAATAGGTTCAGTGAGATTAATTGATCTACCTACATCTGAATAACTTTGATCCGCTCTCGGTATGAAACTGACTAACTTTTAACTAACTACCAACTGTTTTATGTAGAGACTAGTTAGTTCCACTAACGAAGGAAATACTTGTTTTTAGTGAAAGGAATTTTTTACTTTATTTTCTAAAGCTCTACATAAACTTTTAATTTGATGTAATGCTATGCCAGTTTATGGTGAGCCAATAAGCTTATTCTGCATAAAATTCTCATAATATTATGGAAAATATATTGATATCATTCATCAATTTCACTACCTAACTAATAAACTATTACATACTATTAACTAATAAATAAGTATATTACATTTTTAAAGATATTTTTTATTTATAAAAAATAATAAATACCATCACGGGTGCCAATTTGGCTCCCGAGAACCGTTTAAACGGCCTCAGGGTCCCAGCGGAGGGATTAACCCATCCTCATTTCGCCGATGGTATTCGGAGACAACACCTAATAAGTGGCGAGCTTGTTGCGGTGTTTATGATGAAATAGCCTCGTTGTATAAAGCGGTCACCCATCCCAGGCCGGTCTTGTTGTCATCTGCTTAACCTTGTTATCAGTTGCGCAGTGACTTAACCACTAGGCTGGGGCCGCTTTTTTTTTATCTATATATTTTATATTTACGATTTATTCGCACTAGGATTATAGTTATACATATAATAATATAAATTTTTCATAGGTCATTCAATAAGATACATAAATAAAACACAATATAATAATAATACTTAGCAAAAGTATAATAATAATACTTAGCAAAAGTATTATTATTATATTGTTTTATTTATGTATCTTATTGAATGATCTATAAAAATTAATAAAGCAGCTACTTCAAATGAAAATATATAATTTAAATATAATAATATAAATAAAACACAGTTGAATGAGATCCTCAAGAGATCCTTGGCATCAATTAATATACCTAGTACCCTTGAACCTTTAGGCGTCTCCCGATCGGATGGGAAAAGGCCCGACGGTAATGACGGCACCAGGGTACCAAGGTAAATCACTTGTTTGGGATTCAACGTGCACAGACACCCTTGCCCCCACTTGCACCCCACATGTTAAATACTCCCACATACAAGACAGTTTTGTTTTCTCTGCCTTTGCAGTGGAGACCCTTGGTTCGTGGAGCAACGACGCACGTCAGTTGGTGGACCTTATTGGCCGGCGATTGATCCAGACCTCTGGAGGTACTCGTTCGAGTACGTTTTTGGCACAAAGGATTAGTCTGGCTATACAAAATGTGGCAATGCTGCATCTGTCCTTGGGACTATTGGCGCTATGTCGGGGTTGGACGAATTTTTTTATTTAATTTCATTTTTTTTTTTTTTTCTTTTATTTAGGTATTATAATTGTGATAGGGGTTTTTTTTTTGGTCATTTTTATTTTAGGTATTTAGATTTTAATGCTTTATTTTTAATTTTAATATATTTTATTTTACTTTAATAAATATATATTAAATAATAACGATTGTTATTATTAATAAAACACTATTTTATTTCGTTACGATATATTTCGCCTTACATGGCGTCTTCAGTCGTATAACATTAAAATTAAGAAAATATAATACATTTACATAGGTTTTTTTGTTTTTTTTTTTCAATTAGGATAAGGTATGAATGTGTGTGTCTTTGTAGTGTGGGTGTGTGTCCGTATTGTGTATGAAAATCGTTAGTAAGTCAAGTCTGTGTCACAGTTGTATGATAGTTCCCAGATAGTGTTCACTACCTAACTAATAAACTATTACATACTATAAACTAATAAATAAGTAGGTACTTATTTTTTAAGGTATTAATGGCAAAAAAAATACGTTTTTATGTACCGCTGTCATGGCCTGGGGGGTTTAAATATAATATATTAATATCGTCGTATCTGGTACACATTTAGTACACATATATATTATGGATCACAAGCCTAGAGTTTAGTTTGTGATCCATAATATATATGTGTGTAAAGTCCGTAATATTATTATTATTAATAACAATAATAAAGGAGTTGGTCCAATAAATACCCAGGCCTGGCAAAAATATATGAAAGGTGAACCAAAGTGTGACCACCTCAAAAATTATATGTACTAAATTATATTGTAGGCACATATGTTTTGTTTTTATAATAATAATCTTTAAAAATAAATCTTTACTGAGCATGTACCCAAAACACTTAAGCATTGCCCCTCTGAATTTCTAGCGATATTCGTTGGAAGTGAAGAAGAAAGATCTTGCACGTTGGTCTTCAGAAGCATCTATTAATAATCTGCCAATAGTTCGTCCGATTTTTTTTTTGCACCAAGGCTTAAATGTTTCCAATGAAAACGCTAGAAACTCATAAGAGGGGCAATGATTTAGCGATTTACCTATTTTAGGCTAACAAAATATTAGTACAATTTCGCACATCCAATCCCACATCGATCAAAGGAAATTTATCTAACTAAATGTTATTTTATTTAGATTCCAATTATATTTTGTTAATTTTGTAGTAAGTAAACTTATAATTTACATAAAATTTTAACATGATCTAGATGCGGAAAATTCCTGAATGTTGTCAGAAAATTATATCACCGCATCAAGTACCGGCTGTGTAGTTGTGACGGAGAAAAAACTTTACTCATTACTATACATCCGGAATAAGGACACCTTTAATTTAAAATAAAAATTATAACCCTTTACAAAAAGTAAGCACTTTTTTTGTAACACATATCTCACATACAGAATAAAGTCTATGAAAAGTTAAGGATAAAGTCGATAAACAATTATCGAACGAGATGTTTTCTACAAACTTCCGATTATTGACCTTGACCGCAGACTACCTATTGTCATATATTTCTTCACCGAGTCAACACCCGCTATATAAAATCATTATCTCTGTTGCAAATGTCACTCAGCAACAGCAACCGATCGCACAAGCTACAATGAGGAGTGTTCTAGTGCTGTGCGCCCTCGCGGCGATGGCGATGGTGGTGAGCGCCCGGGACGTCCGGGAGCGCCGGGACCTGCAGGCGGCGGCCTCGCACCACGGCGGCCACTGGGACAAGGGCGGCGGCCACGAGCACCACGAGCACCACCACCACGAGCACGGCGATCACGGCCACAAAGGGCACAAGGGCGACCACCACCACCACCACGGCAAGAAGGGCCACCACCACCACGAGGGGCACAAGGGGCACCACGGCGAGCACGGCGGCCATAAGAAACACCATCACCACGACGACGGATACCATCATCACCACGAAAAGGGAGAAAAGGGCGAGCACGGACACGGATTCCATGAGCACGGACACTTCCACAAGGGACACGACACCAAAGGACACCACGGAGTAGAAAAGCACGACGAATTCAAAAAGGACAAACATTTCCACGACCACCACGGTAAAAAAGGACATCACGAGCATCACGGTGGTCATCATCATGAGGGCGAGTACAAAAAGGGTGGTCATTTCCACAAGGGCCACAAGCATGGCGGTCACCACGAGCACCATCACGGAAAGAAGGGTCACCATGAGCACGGAGGTCACCACCACCACCACAAGGGTCACCACGGAGGCGGCGGTCACCACGAGCACCATGACCACCATCACGAGCACGGACATAAGGGCGGCCACGAGGACCATAAGCACTGGGGCCATAAGAAGGGACACTAAATCTAGCATTGGTGTAGTCAATACTTTATTTGTTGATCTTATCTTTTTATATTTTTGTTATGTTTGTGATATAAAATAAAAAATCAATTATTTATTTTTATATTATTTATTACCGTTTGAGTATAAAACAGTGTTTTATAAACATATAAACCGAGATATTTATAATAATAATAATATGTAGGACAATTTACACATATTGCTCTGGTCACAAATTAAGCTCTAGGCTTGTACTATGTGTACCAGAAACAATGATATAATTACATATTATATTTTTATAAACACCCAGACTATGACAAATTGTACAGAAAAAACGTACTAATATTTTTATTGCCATGGGTGGGAATCGGACCCACGACTTCCGGACACAACGCCAAAGGCGCAACCACTAGTCTGCGGAGGCGGTCATTTATAAACCAATAGACTTAAGACTCTTAAGATATAATTATTTATTTTAATTTCTCATACTTGGAAAGTACGCTTGAGTTACCTTGAGTTGCTTGTAGTTACCTGAGCAGGGGGGCTGAAAACAGTTCATCACTGGGAAACAGCTTTCCATGCTGTCAAAAATTACATTTCTATTTTGACATTTCTATTGACCTATGTAAAACTTTCTATACAGCCATAGCTATAGTTTAAAAAGGAAAGCTGTAAAAAAAATGGCCATGCCCCAACTTTTACACATTCACTCTGTTAAATCGTGGCATTTTTGAATATACGCCCGTATTCGTACCTTGGGGTTAAACGCCGTGATATGGAACCCAAGAGAACAAAAAAATATTTTAAGGGAAGTTTATGGTTACTACCCGTTTATATTTGCTATTTATATTGGGAATGCTGAATTACAACTCATTGGAAGTCAGGCGTAATGTAGCGTTAGTCACTTATATTTTAAAGATTTTAAGAGGTAATATTAGTCTGCCAACAATATTAAACCAAATGTTTGTACCAAGTAATAGTGCAATTGCGTGCGCGCAGACATTTATTATTTGCCGAGATAAATGCTCTCCTGAGCGAATTCCTGTCCCCGCGCGTATCGTTTTTTTCTACAGAATAGGACGAACTTATGACGAATTTCATGCATTAGATTAATTATTTGGATAGTTTAATTTGAAATATCCATAGAGCCGAAAGAAAAAATAAGATTAACTATTAATTCACTCTGTTTTCGAGTTCAATCGTTAAAAACGATTTTTATTTTTTATTTTTATGTAGGACATTACAAACATATTACCCTAGTCACAAACTAAGCTCTAGGCTTGTACTACGAGTATGTGTACCGGAAACAATGATATAATACATATTATATTTTTATAAACACCCAGACCATGACAAACTGTACAAAAACACTAAATTATTTATTAAATAATAATACAATTTCTTGATTTGAGAGGCGTATGCTCGCCTTGATTCGCAGGCTCTATACTTGTACTATTATTTCTAGTGGTGGCTCTAGGCAAGTTTTCGGGCCAGAGGGAATCTGCCGCGTCGTCCACACAGTGGTAGCTAACATCCTTGTTTATGATATTATTGGATTAAATAATTATATAATTAATGAGGCATTATATATACGTGGTGGCCGAGTTGGTTAGACCTTGGACTTAAAAACACTTAAGTCACTGGTTCGAATCCCGGTGTGTATCAATGAGTTTTATTTTTTTTTAAATGTACATTTGTTTCACAACACTACTATAGTGCCTCGGAGATTACGTTAAGCGGTCGGTCCCGGTTTCACTATACCAACTTGTGAAACTGTTGCACTGTTAACTGTTTATACACAGTAAAAAGGATTTCTTAAAATAAAAATTAGCATTATCTTGGAATATTTTGTCAAACTGAAAATAAATTTACTATGATTGATACTATATTTTTACTTTTAAAATACTACTTAACTCGTTTTAACATTTTTTTTTCTCAAAATATTACTGAGTTTGAGAAAATCTTAAAATTATCATAAAATTTTATTTCAACCAACAAAGTATTTTTTATTACAATTAAGTAATTAAAATATCTCAAATCTAATAAAAAAATTCTTCGATCTAGATCCAATATTTGCCAGAAAATATTTTCTTAAACTAAAAATGAAATTATTAATTTGATGATAAAAAATACTAATTTTATTAATATACGTTGGCATCTGATGGGATTAGTTCGGATCGAAAAGGCACGCGATCATGAACCAATCGTCTGTGTATTTATTAGTTTATGCGCTCGCGCTGTGTATCCAGTGTACCAGCTAAATTTTAGGTACAGGCTCTATCTATTAGTTGTTTGTTGTGTATAAATCGAAATATTACTTATAATGGATTCAATCAGCGAACTGTTAGCTTCTTGGAAAAATCCTCAAGATATAATCGACGTTTTTATATGTAAGTAACAAACCATAATACCTATTCCTATTATTTTTCTTTGCTAAGTAACTATCACCGCGTCATTTAATAAAATTGTATTGTAGGTTTGTAGGCAAACGCCTTTTATTGTCACCCATTTGCCACTGATATGTTTATAGGTAGGTAGCTATTTCCTAGTCATTTTATTATTGATATATTGTATAATTGATATATATATAAATATATATACATATATTCCTAAATAAAATATCACTTAAAAGCCATTTAATTCCATGATATATGTGCAAGCATTAACTTGAATCAAATTATTGAATATTTAATATAACAATAAAACTTATTATAATTTATAAGTCGTATGAAGAGCTATTAGTGGTAGTTAGTCATTATTATTAATAGGTATAGTAATTATTTTTACCTACGTTTTACCATTTTTTATGGGTTAGGTACTTCAAGTACCTACCTACTTTGTGGCTACATTTTTTGATTCAATATTGAATGCCTTAAAAGAGTATATAGGAGATTATTTATAGGTAGATACTGTTTACACTACAGATAATATTGAATTCAACTGTCCACTATAGTGCAAGAATGTTACGTGCTTATTTTCATGTGATGCAAGCTTTTACTGTATTCAACAACTTTTTCTGATCCGAAAATGACCTAATAACATTTATATTTTTGTTTCTATTTACAGATAATAATATAACTGTACAACAGTTTCCAAAAATAAATGGAGAAATCCTTAAGGAGCTATGTCCTAACATAGGTTATCGTATTCTTCTAACAGAGAAAATATCAGAGATTGTTACTGCACAGGTATGTGTAAATATTTAATGCAACTTTTTATTATCAATATAAAACTACTCTTTATTAACAATTTATTAGTTGTATTGTATTTTTTTTTTCAATAGTATATTTTATATTTTTACTAAGTCCCTATAAACTCCCATTTAAATAATTTTATATTTTATGAATTCCAGGCATCAACAGAAACCAATACTAGTGACTCTAGTTTCCTCTGCATTGATAATAATGACTCTGGTGCTGAATATGAAAAAAAAAACAGTTTTAATTTCACTTATAGAAGTATCCAAATTATTTCAAGTACCCAAATTATTTAGTTTAAGTGTCTAACTTTTTGTTAAGTTAATTGGTATTAAGATAACTTTTATGTTAAAACGATATTTTTTTAAATATAACTCTTTTGTATTATTCAAGTTGTTTAGTGTATTCAACACCCATATTTAGGACCAAATCATACAAATCAACTTTGAAGATTATACATCTATATGCATTGTATAGTACTATATATACCTAAGGTTTCTTAAATCTCAGAAATTTGTATTTTTTATTTGGTGGAAATTTCTCAAAAAAATACAAACTAATGAGGTTTAAGTAGCCGTAGGTATATATAGCCTATACCTACTGTTTTTATTCCAAAACAAATAATTCTTACTTCAAGAATATTTAATCATACTAATGTTAAGAAAATGTTCTTCAACTAAGCATTACTGTTTACATTCAACACAACATCACTCTTCATTTAAAGCACTATTCATTAGTGGTATATATTTTTTTTAAATGTAGATTGTAAAATATTAATATTAATTAAATATCAACTTAATCGAAGAAACAAATCACTCTATTTCACACTGACAACTTTTCAACCAAAATAATTAATTACTCGAAACAATTAAATTTATTTTTAATCAAGAACATCATTATTTAAACATAAGAGCCCTATGTATTGGTACTGACAAAAAACGCATTGTTCGAAGAAAATTTTTTCTTAATGCTATGATAATAATTTTTATATCAAAATTTATTTTTACATGATCTTAGATTTTTTTTTTTAATCCAAGTATCATTTTAATCTTTATGGAAAAAGTGGACATTTTACATGAAGACTATTTGTTCTTAATAATTCAATTAAATTCGATCTTAGTTTAAATATTTTCTTTTGGCCTGTGATATGTTTTTCTTTATACAAATGAACCATTTTAAGATTATTTATTTCTGTTTTGAAGAAAATATCCTCTAACGGCTATAGGGAGATTACCATTTACTTGGAGTTAATGAATTTTCTTTGACACAAAGCAATATGTCTTATTTTCAAGTAATCTGTTTTTACCGTGTAGATGGGTTATTGAGTCTATTCAAAACATCGCGACGAGCTAGCCACTTGTTCGGTGTAGACTCATACCATCGGCTACGACGAGGTGGGATTAAAACCCCCTCCGCTGGGTACCCTGGGGCCGTCTAGGCGGTCTCGGGCGCCGTAAGGCACCCGTGATGATATGTATGTATGTAGAATGGCATTAAAACTTTGTATTCGGAGCGTAGATATAGTCGGTTAAGTTAGTCGCCTCGGTGGCACCTTTGCATTGCAGATAACGAATGATAGATTAACGGAACCAGCTAACCACCTAGTCTTACACTAGTTGGTTATATGGTGTGGTTGCTATTTATTTTGATATGTGGGAGGAGTGACAGCCTAACCAGGCGCACACTTATTCCTTACACTAAATATTTCTGACTTTGACTTTGACTACTTACTTTTCCATGGTCTGGTGTTTATAAAATATAATATGTTATATCATTGCTTCTGGTACACATAGTTTTTAATGCATAAATTGGTTAAAATTTAACAATGTTTTCAAACGAAAATGATTTATTGCCTTGACTTTACTTACGTTCTAAGGATATAAACCAAATTAAAATAAACCCTTGGAAAGAGAATAGTTCTATATTCTAATCATTTTACTAGCTTTCCGTCCGCAACTTCATTGCCGTCGTATTTTTGTAATGTATAAGCTATATGTATTACCTTAGTGTGTGTGAAGCACCAGAGTTTTTTACTTGCTGGTACCTTTTTCTCCGGGGTGTCTCCGGGGGGATCGACTTTACAACTAGTGTTTACGCCCTTGAAGATACCGATCCATATAACTATGTTAATGCGATTGATGGTCATTCAAAAATATATACAGCCAATATAATGACAATAATATAATATAAGAACTAATATTTAAGGCGTGGATACGGTTGGTGAGGTTGGTCGCCTCGGTGGCACTCTTGTATGGCGGATGATAATCGGATGGTCAATGGAATCAGCTAACCACCTAGTCTTACACTAGTTGGTAGTAGCAAGCGTTCGGTTGGTTGTTTTTTTTTTTTCTTTTTTAATATTTTTATTTTATGACACCTTTTATTAATTAATATATATATATAGCAGCCTAACCAAGCGCACTCTAGACCTTATTGTTAAAACTTTTTTTTTTTTTTTTTGACTATTCATAAATATCTGTAAAGATTTACATGAAAATAAATAATATTTGATTTGATTTGATTTGAAAGTTTCAAAAGTCGTTTTTACGTCAAAGGGTTACAAACATTTATAATATTAGTAGGGTTTTTTCTTTTTGTACTATGTGGGCTGCGTAATTTTGACTCCGTACTAATATCATCGTTCCAAAATATTTTTTTTATAGTTTAAGAATATGCTTCTCTATTTGTAAGTAATTCTTCTTATGCTTTTTTAGGCCGAGTTGTTGGAAGCGTGGGAGCAGTAAACCGCATCTCAAATTCAACATCAGCAAGGTTTATAAAAGAAACCAGTGGCTAAATTGAAACTTATATTTCATTTGTAGCATCTATTAATTTATTTTAGATCAGATTTAAAAGGTAAGAATAAAATTATATTTATTCGTACTAAATTGTTGATTTAAAAAGTGAATAATGATTTTAACTATCTTTTATAATAATATATATATATATATCATCACAGATGCCTTACGGCGCCCGAGACCGCCTAGACGGCCCCAGGGTACCCAGCGGAAGGGTTTTAATCCCACCTCGTAGTAGCCGATGGTATGAGTCTACACCGAACAAGTGGCTAGCTCGTCGCGATGTTTTGAATAGACTCAATAACCCATCTATAAACAGTTTCACAAGTTGGTATAGTGAAACCGGGACTGACAGCTTAACGTGCTCTCCGAGGCACTATAGTGGTGTTGTCAAACAAATGTACGTATTTTTTTTAATTAAAAACTCATTGGTACATACCGGGATTCGAACCAGGGACCTAAGTGTTTTTAAGTTCAAGGTCTAACCAACTCGGCCACCACATATTCCGTATTCGTATCTTTTATAATAAGTATATGATTTAATGTACATTTACCTACAAAGGTTTCCACAAATAAGCTTCTGGCTTCTTCTAGCCAAACACAAGCCTTATGCAAAACTACGTCAATACTCATAACGTATTTGGTCTCTGATGTATGTTTGTTTTATATTGCCATAATTAATTCTGGAAGTGGAATTACCTGTATTTTGAATTTAAACCTACAAACTTATATAGCACGTCCGTTTTAGTAGATGCTTTATTACTAATTTTATATATTTAAGAACTTAAAAATACCACATCCTCATGTTTTGAATAGACTCAATAACCCATCTAAAAAAAGTTTCACAAGTTGGTATAGTGAAACCGGGACCAACAGCATAACGTGCTCTCCGAGGCACTATAGTGGTGTTGTCAAACAAATGAACATTTTGTTTTATTAAAAACTCATTGGCACATACCGGGATTAAAACCAGGGACCTAAGTGTTTTTAAGTCCAAGGTCTAACCAACTCGGCCACCGCATATTCGAGCGAAATTTATGTTGGTTTTCAATTAATTTGTTTATTTATCTACTTAGCCTTACGAGATAGACGCATCTAAAAGAACCCGAGTATCTCTAATAATCTCTATCTCTCATGAAGCTAAAACGCGCGGACGGGCACGGTTTTTACCTTCATACTTCTCTACATACTCATTTTGTTTGCCTCCTCCACAATTAAAACTCTTATCATTAGTCTATGCCAATTTTATAAACTTTTAATTGGATCTTCAAAATATTAAATCTGATTTAGATGAGATTTAATATTTACAAATTACCACGTGGTACAAATTAAATATCAGTTTAATTTAGCCAATGGTTTCTCTTATAAATCTTGCTGATGTTGACTTTGACATGCAGTTTACTGATCCCACGCTTCCATCAACTTGGCCTACTATTCTACTAAATGATTTGGATATCAACTGCATGTCAATATGTAAATTTTTCACTTTGATATGCAGAATTTAGTAGAATAAACAAAAATAGGGGGTGCAATATGGAGAGCGCGAAAAGCTGCTCATCATATTACAATTGGTTGGAAGTATTACAAATCAACCACAGGGTGCAGTCGCAGACCCTAGCGGGGCGCAGAAATGACCATGACCAAATTTTGGTTCATGCATGAACGAAGTTATATGCTAGCACCGGGGGCTCAAAAGGGCTAATTACAGCACTGATTATGTGTGCCAGAAACAACAATACTGCTACCATTTATATTTTATAAACATCCAGACCATGGCAAAATGTACTGTAAAATCGAAACTAATATAATTTGCAATGAGATGGTCGAACCCACGACTTCCAGATACAACACCAACAGCGAAACCACTATAAAGGCGGTAAAGTGTGTCTTGGTAACGTTAAACTTATGCATCCTATTTGAAACCTACATTGTTTACTTTTTACTTGAATAAACAAAATTGTATAGATACAGAACGAATTCTGAAAACATCACTCAGTAATACTTATTGAAAAGGTAGGATATCGAATAAAATCCGCGCATGGGGTGTAACAACAATATGGCTTTATCCTCTCGAGTGTTGACGATAGCTCTGCTATTTTATACCTCTACAATTTTAAATAGTTCGCTGCTTGTTTATTTAAACGTATATTTTAAAAATGTATTTGTAGAAGTGAAACCTATTCACCGAGTTTTTTATATACTGACTGATTTATTCAATTAGATACTTAAATAACACAATTCAAACCCAACAACAATAACAACTAATATAGTATTAGTGATTGACCTTGATTCCGATGCAAGTGCAGGCACCGGAGCGCGGACAATCTTGCGCAACCCGACTGCACCGAGATCTCTACCCCCGTGTCTATATAAGACAGAGGTCAGCGAAACTGTCAGCATTGCACACCGGGTCATAGCACCAATCATGAGGCTCTCACTGCTGGTAGCCTGCCTCGCGGCCGTCCTGGTCTGCGTCCTCGCCAAAGACATAAGGGATAAACGTTCTACTGATCTAGAACCGGCCGCGTCCCATCATCACGAGAAAGGAGGCGGACACGAGCACCACGCTGATCATCACCACGACCACGGTGAGAAGGGCCACAAGGGGTACAAGGGTCACCACCATCACGAACACGGAAAGAAGGGCCACCACCACCACGAGGGACATAAAGGTCATCACGACGACCACGGCGGTCACAAGAAACACCACCACCACGACGATGGCCACCATCACGAACACCACCATGGCGAAAAGGGAGAAAAGGGTCACGGATTCGAAGAGAAAGGTCACTACCACAAAGGTCACTCGACCAAGGGTCATCACGGTGTACATAAACTAGACGAGTTTAAGAAGAACAAGCACTTCCATCACAAGCATGGAGAGTCAGGATTTAAAGAAGGTCACGGAGGTCATCATCACGAGCATGGTCACAAGAAGGGCGGTCACTTCCACAAGGGCCACAAGCACGGCGGTCACCACGAGCACCACCATGGGAAGAAGGGTCACCACGAGAAGGGAGGACACCACCACGAGCATAAAGGCCACCACGACGAGGGGGGCCACCACGAGCACCACGGCCACCACCACGAACACGGAAAGAAGGGGGGACACGAAGACCACAAGCACTGGGGCCACAAGAAGGGACACTAAAGTAAACGACTACTTAATCATTGTTAGTTAGTGATAATAACTTTGTTGTATAATTTTAATCACTGTAAATATAATGCATATTTTTACCTAAGTGTTGAATTATTTGTTTTCCATCGCATTGTTACTTTTGGAGCACGGCATGTGACTTTGTATCTAATGGTATAAAGTCAATTGTTTTATTATTATATTATCTATTGCAACAGTGTTGATGCTGACTATGCTGACTAAATGTGCGGTTACAAAACGAGTCTACTTTCATATACTCACTGCCTTACCATCAAATCAACTGTAAGTTTCGTCGCAGCCTAAAAAAAAACTACTAAGCAATTTATGTAGAAGTCTCCTGAAAACCTTTAAAGTCACAGACTAAAACCTAACCTAAAAGTGCTATTTCGTATCTAGATCATGTACCGAATATGTGTATGTGTGGTTTGTACCTATATGTATCATCACGTTTGCCTTACGGCGCCCGAGACCGCCTAGACGGCCCCAGGGTACCCAGCGGAGGGGTTTTAATCCCACCTCGACGTAGCCGATGGTATGAGTCTACACCGAACAAGTGGCTAGCTCGTCGCGATGTTTTGAATAGACTCAATAACCCATCTATAAACAGTTTCACAAGTTGGTATAGTGAAACCGGGACCGACAGCTTAACGTGCTCTCCGAGGCACTAAAGTGGTGTGGTCAAACAAATGTACATATTTTTTTTAATTAAAAACTCATTGGTACACACCGGGATTCGAACCAGGGACCTAAGTGTTTATAAGTCCAAGGTCTAACCAACTCGGCCACCACGTATATGTATATATCATATTTATTTCACATATAATGTTTTTGGTTCGAGTATTTGTCACGGATAAAGTCGAGAGCTTCCTTTAATACCGTCACGAGAGCTTTTCTGTTTTCGACTACAGCGCATCGTGGATATGAAAGTTGTACACTAGTGTGTATAAATGGATGTTTTTATGTCGGGAAATTCTTACGGTAAAATAAAATGAAATATTTATTTGCAAAATTCTAAATAAAATCCTAAAATACAAAAAAAAATGCTCAAAAAACTCTCAGGGCCGATTTTGATAAAAACCGAAACTACATCATTAGATTTTTTTTTTAGTTATTCTCCTAACCGGGAATGGAACCAGTTAATTAAAAAAAAAAGTCATCACGATTGCACCAGCTGATACTTAAAAATTCACCATGATTTTTTTTTTATTGAATTTGTATGTAAAGATATTGGCAAAAAATGTGAATCTACGAACAAAACAGTATATAAATATGTATATATAAAACGTGTATATTATGTGTTCTATAAATTGTAAAAACTATAAACGTATAAATATACCAAAAGGCAAAGGGCAAAAATGTATAAGACAATGGATGGGGAAAACATCCACCAACTACGAAATCTAACTATGTAACCGGTATTTCTATGGCTCTATAAGCAATTCCACAAATTGCTGTAGTGAAACTAGGACCAACAGCGGAAACTAGGACTAACGTGCTCTTCGAGGCACTATAGTAGTGTTGTAAAAAAATACTAGATTTTTACACAAGGGTCTAAATTAACTTATTCAGGTACGAGATAATTTTGGCTAAGGCTTGACTTTGCTAAAAGTATCGGATAAAAATGGTTCGTTTTGTGCACTTGTTGTAAAATCTACAATAAAATTGTACGCCGCGATATAATACTTATAGTACATAGTACTAATAGCCACTCGACTGTATAAAAAGTTCCATATACATTTACAGCATTTCTTTTTTTAATATAGCTGTTGGCTGTATAGAAAGTGTATTATTCTTTTTATATAAAGTTTTAACATAGCTTAATAAAAAATAGAATGTGATTTTTGACAGCAGGGAAAATCATTTCCCAGGGACGAAAAACAGCGGGGTCCACAACGCAAGTTATTTGATGCAATTCTGACGTAATGCAAACCAGCACCCCTAGCACGGCCAAGCCAAGACGAGATATAAAGTCGCGAACCAATGTCAAAAGTAACTATTTTTTAATATCGTCCAATTAGAGCGCTGCAAAGTTGCACCTGATTGACTGATATAAAAAAAATATTTTTTTTGACATCCGCCCGCGGCTTTATATCTTGTCTTGGCTTGGCCGTGCTACGGGTGCTGGTAATATTAAAAATAAATACTCTGTTTACAGCCCTCTGTTCAGGTAACTTAAGGAAAGCGTACTTTCCAAGTATGAGAAATGATATTGTAGGTACCCATATATTTTGTATATTAAAAACTCATATTGATACATACAGAAGATTAAAGCTTTATGTAAAAACTTGTACCTTAATAGTGCTTTTATAACTAAGGTCTAACCAACTCGGCCACCATAAACAAATAATTATAATAATATATATTATTTATATTTATTTTTAATAAGTGGGTCATTTATATAGGTTTTTTAGGCACCTAAGTATTTTGATTTAGATTTTTATCGTATTTCAGTTAATTTATTTATAGGTAATTTCATAACTTAAATTTTAAAGTTTGTAACTCTACTTATTTGGTAAAAATCAAATTAATCTTAGTATAGTATTTAATAAACAAATAATAATCGTATATGATACTATACAACTATGAATATATAATATATACAACTATATAGGTATATCAAATAAATAATTGTCAAATATTTAAATAAATTTAAAGCCTATTTATTGCTTTGAATGCTGAATGTGAATTTTAAATGATTATTAAATTTTATTTGTAAATAATTTCTAACTGTTATTATTGTTATACTATAAATTTTGAATAATTTATACTGTGTAAAAATAGGATTATTGTTATTGTGTAAATATATATACTATTATCTATACTCTATACTAATATAATAAAGAGGAAAGATTTGTATTTTTGTATGTTTGTAATGAATAAACTCAAAAACTACTGGACCGATTGCAATATTTTTTTCACCATTAGAAAGCTGCATTATTCAGAAGTAACATAGGCTATATAATATCACGCTAGGTCCTATAGTTGTGGAGCAGTAACCAAAAATGTTTTAAAAACGGGGGAAAAGTATCGTTTCTGAGGCCTTCCGTGGCGTGCGCTGAGCATATAGTTAAAGTTATACAAACCTGTGCGAAGCCGGGACGGGCCGCTAGTCACTCATAAAAATGTGTAAAACATTTGCACACCGCTAGCGGTAAAATATGTTAAACTTGTCGAAACTACCTACCAGCTTATTGTGACATATTTTTGCAAATAAACGATTTTTATTTATTTATTATTATAATAAACCATTGTAACATAATAAACGTAGCCATTATCTTTTAAATTAAAAAGTAATGGCAACTGTTAATGTTCTTTGTAAATATGAAAAAAAAAACTATATTTTATGAGCACTATGTTGATGTTAAGGCCAGCACCAACGTGAAATCAAGTCATTTTTCTTCGTCATATTTGATGACTTAAAAAAGTTGGGTTTCTGAAAAAAAAAAATTAAAAAAAACTTTGATTTCGTAATACTGAGTATTTTCAGCGACAACTATGTTTTTTTTTATTGTTTTGTATTGGTATTATAATGTACTAAACATTAATCATGTACTTTTTTTATTTAGCTATTTTTTTTTTATATTAATAAATACCTACGAATTTTGACTATAATATACGGATTTTTGTCACACCACATAATGAATTTGTATGCGTGCAAATCAGTATTTATGATTCAAATTGGTCCTCGCCTTAAGCAAAGAACTCTAAGAGTACAAATAATATTGTAGTACGTAGACTCGTAATGCAAATTCTTTGTCGCCGTTAATTTTGTAGCCGGCATAGTGGAAGCGATCAATGCTGTTAATGAACAATGTATTGTTGACCCTGTATTCTACCCCATTCATGGATTTTGTGCTTAGCATCAGATAGATACAAAGTTACATGCCGTGCTCCAGTAAAAAAAAGGCCTTCTAACGCACGGAGAAAGCAGTTTAGGCGAATACAGTGAATTCTATTCGTCGACGAAAGTGCCAATACGTTATTATTATTATTACTTATTATACACCAGGGCAATATGATAAATATAAATTAAATAGATGTTACCATATACCGTATATAGTAACAGCTATTTAATTGCTATTATTACATATTATAGTTCAATGGAAAAAGTTGTTTTCATTAGTATAACCTCATATTAGCCCAAAGTACAACCTTCCAGCGTTACCATATATGTATACGAGTATACTCCCAAATATATCTCACTATAGAGTTGCAGCCCTTGAAATACCATCACGGGTGCCTATTTGGCTCCCGAGAACCGTTTAAACGGCCTCAGGGTACCCAGCGGAGGGATTAACCCGTCCTCATTTCGCCGATGGTATTCGGAGGCAACACCTAACAAGTGGCGAGCTTGTTGCGGTGCTTATGATGAAATAGCCTCGTTGTATATCCCAGGCCGGCGATGTTGTCATCTGCTTAACCTTGTTATCAGTTGCCTTCTCGTAAAAAAGATCCAAAACAAATGATATAGGTACCACGAGCAATAAGCATTCTCATTACGTACGCTACACGAACGACACATTATATAGAAGTACTTCCTTTCTAACTTAAACTACAATTCAATTATACGGAACAAGCAGTAGTTAATAATATTAAACATAAATTTGGGGCGGGTTCTCGTAGCGCTCCGGGCTGACGTCTGAAGCTATAAATCTCATGACGTAGCTGTGACGTCATTAACCGTCCTCCCGAGCGGTAATTACTTTAAAAGCTTTATCAATGTGGAGTGCTTTGGTCTCGAGCAAGTAAGACGTACTCTCAGCTCAGGTGAACGAGATGCTTTTAACAAACCCAAGCTTTTTGGTACGTCATGTACTAAGCTTCAATTAATTAGGTGATTAAAGTTGAAAAGTGATACCTATAGTTTCTTTAATGTAACGTCTAAGCTTCGATCGTCGTCTATTTCTTTTAAAGCTTATTAAAGTAAAGAAATTACATAAAGAATGACAACAAGTAAATCTGAAAAAAAATATGCTCTATTCCCTTGTATTACAACTGCTTTTAACTTAAGCACTTTCTGTTGTGACCATTGTACATAAAGGATACGGTTATTTTAACAATCCAACCTTATAATTAAAAGAAACTTAACATGGCTAATGTAGAACGACATGATGCCAATGACTAAAAACAAGACTATATACCTAAACCAGAAGAAGCTGTCATTGATATGTATTTTCGGGCTGTATCTAACTTCAGTAATAGTAAACAACAATACCTATTCGTTTATAAAATTGTCTTACAATTCGACGTAACTAGCTGCATGTACATTACGTTAAAATATATTTTTTTACTACCTATATAATAAATTTTTTTATTAATACATTTTTTATTTTTAAATAAGCTTTAAGGTGTTGGGAAGGTTCCCATAACAATAGCTATGTTGCCACGCTGAATCACAATATATATTTTATATTGGAAATTGAGTTCGGTTGGGGAAAAAAACCAGCGCAATATTATATTTTTGAGTTAATATAATAATAAATATATATTATTAACTCAATCAAATTGCGTTAAATTAGAGACAACAAAAGGTGCTTAAATTAACTGCAATTAGCGTCGATTTAATGGATCTCGCATATCGACATCCAGTGCTAATTGCTCCTGTCAAGAGAGCGGACCTCGTCGCATATTGTGACCATAGACAATCCGCCACCACGATATAGATAAACTTAGATTGGGACCAACAAAAAGTGCTTTAATGAACTAAAAATAGCGTACATTTAAATGATTCAACATTCAGTGATAATTGATTTTGTCAAGAGAATCAGACTTCGTCGTATAAGCTTTACCACTACGATATAATATAGGCTTGGGACCAAATAAAGGTGCTGAAATTTAAGTTATTAATTGCGCTATATATGATCTTACGTATAGACATCAAGTGCTAATTGGTCCTATCAAGTGTAGCGGATCCATGAAGGTAATTAGAGTAAGGTGTATAATAGGGACCGCCCTAAGGCTAAAATGCCTTTTCAAACTTGAGAATAGAGAATGCCCCCCCTCGACATACACACCCAATACGGAAAGTGAGGCGATGTGGTATTAAAACCCCTCTGCTGGGTACCCTGAGGCCGTCTAGGCGGTCTCGGACGCCGGAGGTAAACATTAATAACATATATAATAACATTTCTGCTATGATCTTCCTTGTTGTGTTGGTTGGTCATTGAATTACTCATTAGAAAATACTCACTAGGTTAAGTGATGTACCGCGTAGCTCGTAGATAGGCTCGTAGCAGTCGACCGGGCGAGCCATCCCACACGTCGCGCCATATGTTTATTATAATTTTAATAGCACATTTGTTTTAAGAGGGGCAATAAAGCAAATCAGCCAAACCAGGAAATGTTTAATATTTTCAAATTGTACAATTAAAATAATAATAATAATAATGAATGTTTGAACCTAGGACTTAATGTATTTTTTACAATTGCTAATTGGTAAAGAAGTATTTAACTGTGAATGTCTAAGCTTAAAATAACTTTAATAAATGTAGTTTACCTATTATCGTAACGTGCCAATAAAATACCTTCAGGCAAATATCGGGGTCTAAAACGTGATTAAAGTTTAAATCATTAAGAGATTTTTTTTGAGAAAGAGAGACAATAGTCTTATACTCGTATATCCATGAATTCTCCGTGCGGGTGCCGGGCCCATCGCGTGATTGGAAGGCAGCGTTCCCGGACTTGATACTGTGAAGTCGTTTAAAAGGCCTTCTTAACTCTTACCTGCTCTGTGTTCACCCTCTCTACTCAACCAAATACTATATGATCCTGTTAGCGCCATCTTGGAAACACGCTCCATAAAAGTTCCGACGATGCAAAGACTTTTTAAGTCATCATGTTTTTGTATTAGGAGAGACTTAAACAAATAATGCGTGTTTTATTATGTTATTCATGTTCAAAAAACACCCAGTAATTTTAGATATTTCTGGTCCACTATTCTAAATCTATGGTTGAGCCATCGAAAGCGTCATACATGCCACTTGATCCCTTCACTGTGAGTGTCTGACGATGGAAAATGCATTTACCTCTTCACGTGAGTGCTACGGTCTCGTTACATGCCTAGCTTTGTGTGTATACGCAAGCCTGAATCAACTGCACTGGGTAGGGAAATGAAAATACATTTTTTGTAAAAAAAAATACTATTAATTTGATGTGTCGCAATATTTTACTTAACATTTGATACAGTTAATTTAATCAGGCGTTATTTAGCGAAAGTTCATTTTAAATTATAGTTAAATAGTATTTTATATTTTGCTATCTTCCGCTGGGTAATAGTATAATGTATATTAGTTACATGCAAAAAAATGCAGGCCCCCTACATGTACAGTAACGCCGCCAGTTTATCAAGTTTGATCTTTATGTTTTAAAGGAGCAAGGCACGTGACTCTACATCTACCTGATAAGTTAATTTCATGCATGTTTGGAATCAAGAACAACAAGTGTATGCATTATTAGCGCCCTAACAACGATCTAAAGAAACCAAGTAATTTTTAATCGAAAATTTATGTTTATATAATTTTAGTAATAAAACGGTGCTTTCGAAATAAATAAACCTTTTTACACTAACGCCGTTAAAAAGAAATGCAGCAAATGATCGTGACTATAAGTACGACTAGGTACCAACTATATAACTGAGTTTCAATGAATTCATTTTATTATTGTCGCACAAACGCCCGCGCCGTTAAAAAGAACCATAGCAAATGATCGCGACTAATAACTATATACGTGTATATACGTGGTGGCCGAGTTAGTTAGACTTAAAAACACTTGGGTTCTGGTACGAATCCCGGTGTGTACCAATGAGTTTTTAATTTAAAAATGTCTGTACATTTGTTTGACAGCACCACTATAGTGCCTCGAAAAGCACGTTAAGCTGTCCCGGTTTCACTATACCAACTTGTAAAACTGTTTATAGATGGGTTATTGAGTCTA
This sequence comes from Monopis laevigella, assembly GCA_947458855.1. Taxonomy (NCBI): domain Eukaryota; kingdom Metazoa; phylum Arthropoda; class Insecta; order Lepidoptera; family Tineidae; genus Monopis; species Monopis laevigella. The sequence continues at coordinate 19,939,124 of OX381587.1, forward strand.
TTCAAACATCGCTACGAGCTAGCCACTTCTTCGGTGTAGAATCCATACCATCGGCTACGACGAGGTGGGATTAAAACCCCTCCGCTGGGTACCCTGGGGCCGTCTAGGCGGTCTCGGCGCCGTAAGGCACCCGTGATATGTATATGTATGTAATAACTATAGGTTTTACGGTGTCAGCTGCTCGCTAGTGAAACTTGCTCCCCCTGAACATCAGGCAGTTTCTGTCTCTCGCCATTTTCAAGAAATAACTCATTTCTCACTATAATAATTTAGGTTAGGTTTAAACATATATATTAAACATATACATACATATATATAATTTAGGTATTTATTTTTGCTATATTATTTATGTATTTTGATTTCTCTTTACACAAATCTGTGCACCCTATATTACAATTTTCACTCTCCTAAAGATTAGCAGGTAGATAATGCCTAAGGCATTAAGCTCGCCTTTGTACAAACCTTCTTAGTGCTATAGAGAATTTTAAATAAATAAATAAATAGGTTTCTAAATATGAAATCATTTTATTAACTGTTTAGCATTATAAATGGTTGATGATTATGATAATAATAATAAATCGTGATACCTGAATATGTGAAGTGTAGGTAAACATTATTTTTAAATATTGAAATTATTATGATAAAATTGCAATGAAGATTTCCTTGGAGGGTGGGACTCGAACCAAAACACCTCGCTTTTTTACTGACGCCTGCAACTCCAACGAATGCTAAGGTACAAGTCACCCCTTTCGAAATTATTTTATCATTGCATTTACCTACTTATTTTCTTTCACGCGTTCTTACATACGAGTATCTTATAAAGATAGAATAATCAAAAATATAAAATAAATAAAAATATCTTATAAAGAAGAAGTAAAATTAGAAGTCCTAGTATTTTAAAGACTAGATGACAGAATAATTTGTATTTATTTCTACGAATTTAATGTTTATTTATACCGACCGTAAACTAGTGGTTGCGCCTTTGGCGTTGTATACGGAGGTCGTTAGTTCCATTCCCATCCATGGCAAAAATAAAGTACGTTTTTTTTACAGTTTGTCATACGTTCACGTAATACGTTCTTTGAAATGAAGCCTCACAGGAAGTGGACCTGGATAAAAGGCGGGATAAGGGCGGATAAAAGGCGCAAATTCGGAGATGTCTCAATAGGTGCAATACCGGAAGTGACAACAGGCTTTTGTTCGAGGTACCCTGAATACTACAAGCTTGAAAGGCACCGCCTGGTGAAATCTACGCTCCGACCTACCCTGCTCCAAACCGTCGTGGGTTCAGACCGCTTCCAGCTAGAGCTGAGAAGAAGATTCAACGCGTTGGAAACCATAATGGATGTTGATGGGAAACTGGATGCTGTCGTAAACACAATTCGGGAGGAAGGTATCTGGTTTTGCCAAACACAGCGCTGTGTTTGGCAAAACTCTGGATCTTATAAAGAGGAGGCGTAAAAACACATCGGTAACTTCGTCAGAACAACAGGCGCTCACCAAGCTCATACGTAAGTCTATACGAAAGGACGTCCGTCGATTCAATACTCGTCGCATCGAGAAGGCGATCGAGCTGAACAGGGGTTCCAAAGTATTCATGCAGAAGCTTGGAAGAAGCCAGATGACGAAGCTGACTACCCACGATGGAAGAAATGCCACCTCCAAAGTAGAGATCCTCGCCGAGATCGACTTCTACAGTCGGCTTTATAAATCGCATGCTGCAAAATCTGACCCTAGGATCGATCCCAGAGCCTCACTTACGGGTCATTATACTGACGAGCTTCGCGACGTCAGATTAGAGATCAAATTGGTCCTCAAACAACTTAAAAATGGAAAAGCTCCCAGGTGAAGACGGAGTTACATTTGAGCTCCTGAAAGTAGGAGGTGTGGCAGTCTTGCAAAGACTACAGCGCCTGTCATATAGAGCGGGACCATACCAATGGCCTTGGCATAGAGGCGTGTTAGTCCTGTTTTTCAAACAAGGCAACAATACGCTTATATAGAATTACAGGTCCATCTCGCTTCTGAGCCACGTCTATCAGCTGTTTTTGAGGGTCACTACTAACCGACTCACTCGAAGAGTTGATGACTGTCAGCCTCCATAACAGACCGGGTTTCGAGGAGGATACCGCAACATACGGTGAGGCAGATTATATAGAAAACCAAAGAGTATAATCAGCCCCTGTTTGTCGCCTTCGTGGACTATGAGAAGGCGTCACACATTCTAAATCTATAGAAACCTGGGCTGTAATGGAGTTCCTGCAACGATGGCAGGAAGATTAGCTGTATATCGGGGTGTTGAGATGCCCATATAGATCTGCTACTATGATTGTCCGAGTACAAAACGACGAAACAGGGCCTATTCAACTGCATCGTGGAGTGAGACAGGGCGATGTTATATCGCCGAAGCTATTCACTAATGCAGTTCAAGACGTTGTCAAGACGTTAGACTGGAAAGGACTGGGCATAAATATAAACAGAGAATGCATCTCACATCTTCTGTTTGACGACGATATTGTCCTCTTCTCGGGGTTGCTACAGGAAATGCTGTACAGTCTAAACTATGCCTCTCGGGTCTCGGAATGAACCTAGAAAAGAACAAGGTCATGTTCAACGACCAGATCACTCCGAGAACCATCATTTTGGATGGTGTAACTCTGGAAGTAGTTCAGGAATACATCTACCTGAGGCAAATCCTAAACCTCGGTGGGAACAACTCCGAGAGTAAAGCCGACCGAAGGGTGCAGTTGGGCTGGGCAGCGTTAGGGAAGCTACGCCACGTCCTTACGTCACCTATACCGCAGTGTTTGATAACAAAAGTCTTTAATCAGTGCGTCCTATCAGCGCCGAAACATGGACACTTAGAGTAAGGCTGGTCCACAAACTCAAGGTCACTCAGCGAGCTATGGAAAGGAAGGAAGCTATGCTAGTAGTTTCTCTTATGGATAAAATCAGAAATGAGGATATTCGTATGAGAACTAAAGTCACCGACATAGCTCTGAAAGCAAACTGAAGTGGCAGTGGGTCGATCACATTTGCCGCAGGACGGATAACCATTGGCGCAGGCTGATATTGGAGTGGAGACCACGTCTTGGCACAAGTAACGTAGGACCCCCCTCAGCTAGATGGACAGATGACCTGCGGAAGGTAGCTGGCAGAGACTGGATGCGAAGAGCGGAGGATAGGGATCAGTGGCGTGTTTTGGGTGATTCCATGGTCCAGTAGTGGACTGCGATAGGCTGATGATAATAATGATATATTTATATATTTTTTTTTTAAACTTCTTATTAGGATATTCTTTTTAAACCTGACTAAAAATGTGGGTATTATAAGATTTATTCCTTTCATGCCTTTAGTCTCTTTGTTTGTCTATAGTATCGTAGCTTTGAAAGCGTGGACAAAATGAATATAGAGCCAAATTTAGATTAATTCAATCCTTTTAAATTATTTTTGGAAGCATAATAACAATCGTGACATAATTTATTACCTCTATATTTATAAAATACAGTACCTAGCGCATGTAAAATAATAATAAACAAGAAAATATGTTAAGAAGACGAGTAGCGTAGTCTTCCGACGTTATGAAATACGTGTCCAGCATTCGTGCTTACCCTGCACCACCGCATCTATATTTTATGCCAATAACAAATACATATATACACGGTCGAAAATGTAAGGTAAACTAATCGGAAATATTAGGTTCGGGCTTCGAACAATTAAATTTATTTTAGCTTTACATATTAGCCGAGTTGGTTAGACCTTGGACTTAAAACCACTTAGGTCCCTGGTTCGAATCCCGGTGTGTACCTACCAATGAGTTTTTAATAAAAAAAAATATGTACATTTGTTTGACAACACCACTATAGTGCCTCGGAGAGCACGTTAAGCTGTCGGTCCCGGTTTCATTATACCAACTTGTGAAACTGTTTATAGATGGGTTATTGAGTCTATTCAAAACATCGCGAGGAGCTGGCCACTTGTTCGGTGTAGACTCATACCATCGGCTACGATGAGGTGGGATTAAAACCTCTCCGCTGGGTACCCTGGGACCGTCTAGGCGGTCTCGGGCGCCGTTAGGCACCCGTGATGATATGTATGTATGTATATGTATATGATCAATGTTGTTAAACAATAATGTATTGATCGACCCCATTCATGGACTTTGTATGTCTACTTATAATCAGATAGATACAAGTCACATGCCGCGCTCAAATAAAAAAAATAAAAAAAACATCACAGGTGCCTTACAGCGCGCTCGAAACAGTAGGGACCCAGCGGTGGGGTTTTATTCCCATTTCGACATAGCTGGTGGCATTCTGAGTCGACGCCAAACAAGTAACCAGTTAATCGCGATGTTTTGGATACACTCAATAACAGGTTGGAATACTGAAACTGGGACCGAGACCTTAACGTGCTCCCTAAGGCACTATTTTATAGTGGTGTTGTCAAATAAATGTATTTTTTTTATTTTTGTTATTTCTGGTAAACATAGTACAAGCCCAGAGCTTAGTTTGTGACCAGAGCAATATGTGTAAATTGTCCTACATATTATTCTTATTTTTATTAATTAAAAACTCATTAAATACACACCGGGATTTCGAACCGTTTTTTGTTAGTAATTTTTAACAAAAAAAAAATGTAGAGACAGAATAAATTTTGCAGTCTTAATTGTCCTTATATAACGACGCTGGCGCAAATTTCCATAACCCAAACGGCATGCAGCTCGCTAAAGTTTAATCATAATATTATAGTAATTGAATACCAAATACACATAGTTAATTAGTAAAAAAGCTTATGGGAAGAAGTTAAAGTGAACCTCGACTCTACTAAGCCGACATTCATTCCATTTCAAATATATCAAAATTACTAGAGCACGGCATGTGATTTTGTATCTACCTAGTGGTAAGCAGAACTACAAAATCCATGAATGGGGTCTATCAATACATTGTTTCAGCAATAATCGGTCTAAATGACGAATAAATACTCTAATACCTCACGCTGCCTTATCGTTAAATTAATTTTCCATTTCGTAACGACACCCTAAAAGGAGACTACCCCCTCAACAAGAAATCGATGCAGTAGTCTCCTGAAAACAAAAAAAAATCTACTACATCCCTTTTGTACATTTTCTACATACCTACATATTAAAAGTCATTTAATGTTAAAAAACATATAATTTTTAACTAGCCATATCGACAGCACATCATCTTCCTAAACTTAAATAACATTGCATTTATTAGAATTAATGATAAACAATAACAAAGAACTTGCTAAATTAAATACCTAAAATGAAAAATGTTAAATAATTAAAAACATAGAAAATACATATAAAAATCCTAGTATACAATAGTTATAAATTAATAATATGATCTAAAATGGCATAGTGCCTAAGGCTGGTCATACTGTACAAATACTGGCCATATTAAAAAATAGTGGGATTTAAATATAATTTTAACGTCAATTACTATATACGTAATTGATTAGTTAAAAAGGTTACGCAGCTTCGACTGAACGTTATTGGGAAGGAAGTGGGTTCTAGTGAGTTTTGGGCAAAGTAACACGAACATATTAAACCGACATTCTATCCATTGCTTTTATTATTAACCAGTGGCCGCTCGCCACTTCGTCGGCGTAGATTTCGTGTTCATGGCAATTAAGGACACTGCATTCGTAATCTCGAACACTGCGTTCTCCATACAAAATGAGCTTTCGCACTTCCAGTAATACTCGATTACTTTTCGTTGCAGAATTAAAATAATATTTTTGTCGGTCATTGTAGGTATTTATTAATCTTTCCGCTATGAGTTTTTTTTTTTTGGAAATAAAAAAAAACTTTTTTAACATTATAGGTAATACAAACATATTTATTACGCACAACAGAAAGGATTTTGCTTACAATTACGAACATGATAAAAATAATTAAACTTCGACGTCGCCAAATTGTAATATTGGAAGTATGTTTGTATGGGCGTCAAGTCGAATCAGCCCCTTAATATTTTACCGCAGTCTTATACTTCATAAAATTCAACAAAACGCCTGAATCTTTTCTCATATGTAGGGGGACATCGGACGCATTTTGTCTTCCCCCTTGTCCATGTCCTAGCTGGGCACATTGTGAGACTCCCCCCTCTCTAGTGTGACGTCATATATTTTGCAATTTTACATATAAGTTAAAATTTATATAGAAGTTATATTTTTAATACGTTTGTTATATTAGGGTTTTAAATATGACGTTACGAAACTTAGAACCCCTCCTACCTCTTGTCAGACTATGTCTACCCCCTCCCCTCCACCCTTAACCTATGACATGATTTTTGTATGATCCTCATTCATAAAATCGATATGTATTGATTTTGTCGATTTATCGAGCCAAGCGATGCTGTTGCGCTAGGGACCTAGGTGTTGTGTTTTGGTATTTTTATATAATAATAAATATATATGATATAATATATCATATACAGGTTAAATTTGAAAGGCTGTACTTTGGCCTAATATGGGGTTTCCCATACAAATCGGTTATTTTAACATTACTAGTTTGTATGGAGAAGGCATTTTCTTTTTCATTTGAACCATGTGTCAAGCGAAAAAAGTGTTCATGGGAAAAGCGATTTGATCTGTAAAACCTCATATTAACCCAAAGTAGATATAACCTTTTGAAGTCACCCAGAATAGACAAAGGTAAGATATAGCTATAATATAGTGGACAATTTCTTATCTATTTATAAAGTATATTGAACGGCGGCACTGAAAATTTCGGGAATCAAGGAAGTGACACAACATTACTATTTAAAAATGTATTTATTGCTTTTCGAAGTATTCTCCGCGAAATTTTACACATTTTTCCATACGATGGAACCAATCATTGAAGCAACCATTCCATTCGGAAGTTGGGGTCTCCAAAATGGCCGTTTTGTAGGCGTCCACAGCTTCTTCAGGTGATGAAAATCTCTGACCACGCAATTTATTCTTTATTTTAGGGAAAGTATAGAAATCATTAGGGCTTAGGTCGGGGCTGTACGGCGAATGGTCTAATAATTCTATGTTTTCTTGCTCCAAAAACTCTTTTGTTCTGTGCGCGGTGTGAGAACTCGCATTGTCGCGATGGAGGATGATGCGGCGATTGCAGTTCTCTTTACGAAGTTCAGAAACGACCTGTGGCAAACAAATGCTAGCATACCATTTTGCATTAACCGTTCTTTGTCCCTCAAGAGGAATAGTCGCAACATGGCCGGTTTTGGAGACAAACGTGGCCACCATTTTTTTTGCAACACTCCGTGAACGCATAATTTTTGTTGGCTTTAACTCATTTTCGAACACCCAAACTCGTGACTGATTTTTTGTTTCGGGTTCGTACGCGTATATTCAGGATTCGTCACCTGATACGATGTTGTATACAGCATTTGAGGATCCTGCGTGGAATCTTTCGAGAGTTCTCACGCACCAAGTAACGCGAGCCGCTTTTTGCTCTTCACAGAGCGAATGCGGTATCCATTGGGAAAACAACTTTTTTACACCAATTGTTCATGCAAGATTATTTGTATTTGACTCATGCCAATGTCTAAAGTTGCCTGAATTTCGCGGTATGTCACATGTCGATCTTCCACAATCAGCTTACGCACAGCATCAACGTTTTCTTGGGTGACTGCAGTTTTTGGACGACCTTGACGGGGATCATCACTGAGCTTGACACGTCCACGTTGAAATTCAGCAAACCAGCGATAAATTGTTTTTTGGATGGGGCTTCATCACCAAATGCAGAAAGCATCCGATCAACACACTGTTTTTGTGTTAAACCACTTCGAAAGTCATAATAAATCATCGCTCTTGAATTTTCTCGAGTCAATTCCATTTTCTCAATGACTAAACAAGTTTGACAAGTCCTTGTGACAAGACCAAGAATCTTTTTTTAAATAAATAAATGGTATTCGATTTTTAAAACCAAGGAGTTTTCAATTAAAAAGATTTTAATATGACAGGAACAGTGGAAATATTCCATTCCCGATATTTTCAGTGCAGACTACGAAAGGTTTTTTAGTACCTATATATGGATGTAAAAATAGTGAAAGACTTTTCATAAAGTTTCAGGCACTCCTTATTTTCGATGGAACACCTACGGTTAATAAGGTAAAAGCTCCTATTACGGAGGTATATGGCAACATTTATAAGCAAGAAGGAAAAATAAGCATTTGTAAGTATCATTACAAATGTAAATATTTATTTTCGGCAAAAAGGAAGAGTCAGGTTTATATTGCTTATGACTCTTAGTTTCTATTAAGGCGATTTATTATTACAAAAAAATATTTAAATAGTCAAGTAATTTTTCCCTATTACGGAGGTATGATTAAAGTTAGAACTAATTACGGCGATAGTCGGCTCCTAACACGGAGGGTGAGAAACTTAAACCTATTAGGGTTCCGTATAGGATTTTTTTGTTTGTTTTGCTTTTGGGCTTTAAGTAGCAGACCAAATGTAATAAAATTTGGTAAAAAAAAATATGACCCATGTGTAATACGTATTTTTATTCCAATAAAGAGAACTGCGCGAGTAATAAACCTGGACGCTCTCTAGATTTACGGTATAAAAAACTCAAGTTTCATTACTATAACTTTATTACTATAGTCGATAGTAACTATTCATAGGGAACAACGAAAAATTAATATTTATTAAAAAAATAATGCTATCCTATCGGTTGATTCCTATCTATAGTTACTAGCGACTATCTACAGTTAACTCAATTAGTAAAAACTAATAGTAGAGCTACAGTTTGTAGGGAATAATTAAAACATTAACGCGCTTTATTTACAAAACTTTACTTACAACATTAACTGAATTGTAATACGAAATAGAAATAAAAATTACACTTTCTGATTTAAATATAAAAATAATAGTCTTCCAAGAGTCAATTCGGCCTTAAAGAGAATCTTCCGAGTTTGAATCAAAGAAACAACGGCGTTTTACTTTCATTATACTTGAATTAACATCATGCATAAAATCATCGTTATTGTTAGGAGGGCTTTGTGTGGAAGTATTATAATCTGGAGTTTTGGCATGAGAGATCACTTGCCTATTTACCTTATTTAATTTATTATAGATACATTTCTCTATTGCTTCTGCGTTTTTCTGTTCAGTCTTGCATTTTCTTTTTTGTTTAGGCTTTTCATTGTTTTCTTTCATTCTTTTCCTTTCTAATAACTCGCATTTTCGTTTCTGTTTAAGCTTTTCCTTTTCTTCTTTTTCTTTCTCTATCCTTCTTTGATACTCAATAAATTCTGCTGCCGTAGCTACTGTGGGAGTAACCTTTTTGTTTTTAGGATTAATTTCAGTTTTCGGAAAAAAAAATGCATCCTTAAATGGCGTAGATATTTCTTTGAATGGGGTTGGAATATGTTTGTGTACTATAGCGGTTACAGATTGGCTTGTGCTAGGGGTTACTATAGGTTTTTGAAGGGTATCTAATGGGTCTTGTTGCATTTCGCTGGGGTAGGAAGAAGGGCAGTTGACTTCATCATCTGCATTTTCTATTTCAGATAGTGACAGCGGAGGACTAGAACACTTGCTTAATTCAGGAGTCGATGAACGTATTAATTGATGACCTTTTTCTTCAGTAAACAGATGTGGCTTTTGTGGTGGCGTAACATAATGTGCTTCTAACCTCGGATCAATGATATCTAATAATATAGGTGAATTATCCAAAGGCGCGGGTAAAAAAGAATTTCCTATCTTGTTTTCTTTAAATGTGATTATAGCATTTGATGATAACGAAATTTGCGTTGAGTCTATTATGATATTTTGTTTATCGCCAGCTGCTTCTATATTAAGTGGCGTTAGAACACCATCAGGTCTAACATCAAAATCAAACACTGCGTCTGAAATATTTACGATGTTATTGGTAAAGGTTGACTCCCCAATCTCTAGTACAGTATTTTCTTGACTTTCAAAGCTTCCTGGCGATTTTAGGCTTTTCCAGAATAAAAATAGTTTTTCGTAAGTGGGGTCACTTGTCCAATATTTGCCTGCCTCTTTAAATGATTTTAATGTATCCGGTGATAATCGGCTCTCAAATAGTTTTTTGAACTCCTCATTTTTATCCTTATTTGAGTTAAGTTGTTCAGTATGTAACACGCTGTTTTGGCTTTTATTGGCTTCAGACAGTTTGTCTTGGCGTTTTTTCACTTTAGATAAAAGTTTGTCATAGTCAATATTTTGCTCATCAAAAGGGTAAAGATGCACGGCATTTGAATCCGCTTTTTATTGTTTCAGGCTTGAGACTTCTATCAAAGCATTTTTGCACTTCTGCAGAAAAGTCTGTGCGCTTAAGCTTTGCATAGTCATTCTTAACTCTGAATTCTCGCACAATATCCCTCCAAGTTCCTTTAACTGGCCTGAAAACGGCGACGTCAAGAGGCTGTAAGACATGCGTTGAATTTGGAAGCAGAGCAACTAGCACGATTCCCTTTTCCTTGCAAAAAGTTGTTAAAGGCAGGGATATATGTGAAGTATGGCCGTCTAAAAATAAAACAACGGGCAGTGTTATACTTTTCTGTAGAAGCCATGGGTAAAACACATTCGCAACATATTCATAGAATGACTCCATGTTCATCCAGCCCGATTCAGTGTTACCAAGTCCCCACCACGAAGGAACTGTTGACTTAATATTGTTCGGTAGTCTCTTGTAAGGAAAAAGTACCATTGGAGGAGCTATATTACCGTCTGCTGAAGCATTTACTAATACGGTCAAGCATTCTTTTTCATCATTTGCAACGCGATTGTATACTCGTTTGCTGCCCCTTTTCACCAAAACTTGCTTATCTTTTGGGCAAAGAAAAAACCCAGTTTCATCGCAGTTAAATATGCGTTTTGGATCTTCAAAAACTTGTAACAAGACGTTTTCTTCAAAATATGTGTGTACTCGACCAAACCATGATCGCAGTGCTTCTTCAGTGACTTGGTTCCTACTTGTTGGAAGATTTTGTGCCACACGTTTTGACACTGCAGGATGTCGTTGCATAAAACCCAAAAACCATTTTTTTCCAGGAACTCCATCTTTAAATGGATTAGGGCGATTGAGGTTTTCAACTAACTTAGAAACAGTGTGTAGCAACTGTTCTTTAGTCACTGGGAAACCACATCTCCCAAGGTGATGGATCCAAGCTACGATTTGTTTCTCTTCGTTTAGGTTAGGTACTGGCTGTTTACCACACTTTTCATTTTTATAAAGCTCATCTCGTTTGCTCCGTAAAGTAGTTTCTGGCACATTATATTGTTTTGAAGCTTTGTAAATGCTCATACCTTGTCGAATTGATGAAAGTGCTTCAGCCACCTGAGCTTCAGTATAACACTTGCGTTTTTTTGTGTCCATATTTTCTGCAAAAAATAAAATAAAACCAGATTTAAAATCACGATATCCTTTAGTACCACCTAGTCTAGCGGCCCAGTCAGCCGCGATTGTTTAAACGTGTTTACCGCAAAAATAAACGCAATTGTTATATTGATGCACATGTGGCTGAAGCAGTTTCATCAATTCGACAAGGCATGAGATAAAGCCTCAAAATAATATAATGTGCCAAAGACTACTTTACGGAGCAAAAGAGATAAGCTTTATAAAAATGAAAAGTATGGTAAACAGCCAGTACTTAACCTAAACGAAGAAAAACAAATCGTAGCTTGAATCCATCACCATGGTAGATGTGGATTCCCAGAGAATAAAGAACAGTTGCTATACTGTTTCTAATTTAGTTGAAAACCTCAATTGCCCTAATCCGTTTAAAGATGGAGTTCCTAGAAAAAAATGGTTTTTGAGATTTATGCAATGACATCCAGCAGTATCAAAACGTGTGTCGCCGCTTTTTGCCAGTTAAAGGAACTTGAAGGGATATTGTGCGGGGGTCCAGAGTTAGGCATGACTATGCGAAGCCTAAGCGTACAGACTTTTCAGCAGAAGTGCAAAATGCTTAATAGAAGCCTTAAGCCTGAAACAATAAAAGCGGATTCCGCAGCGTTTGAAATGATTCCGCAATAAAAGCGGATTCTTTTAATCAACAATATTTTGACTATGACAAACTTTTATCTAAAGCGAAGAAACGCCAAGTCAAACTGTCTGAAGCCAATCAAAGCAAAGATAGCGTATTACAAGCTGAACAACTAAACAACATAGATAGGAATTAGGAATTCAAGAAACAATTTGAGAGCCGATTATCACCGGATAGACTAAATTTATTTAAAGAGGAATGCAAATATTGGACGAGTGATTCAATAATCTATTTTATATAATATGTCGCTATCATCAAATGCTATTTTTACATTTGAACAAAACAACTTAGCAAATTCTTTTTTTACCTACATTTCATTAATTCACCTATATTATTAGAGATCATTGATCCTCGATGATTAGGTTAAGTATCTACTGGCTGTTTACCACATTTTTCATTGTCATAAAACTTATCTCGCTTGCTCCATAAAATAGTCTCTGGCACATTATTTAAGACTTTGTAAATGCTCATACTTTGTTGAATTGATGAAAGTTCTTTAACCACCTGAGCATCAGTATAATACTTAGCGCTTTTATCAAAGAGGTTAAGATGTTCGACTTTTAACGAGTTTACCGCATGTCTGGTCGTGTTCCATATTTTTGTGCAATCATGCCTGCAGTTTATGAAGACGGTAAACTCGTTTATACTAGAATGTTAACCCCTTTTGATGAAAGCGCGACTTAAACAGGCTCAATCAAAACCGTGCAAACCTAAACAGAAGCTGAACCTGTCAATGTACTATTCTCGTGACGAAGCATATTGATTTTTTACTTAAACTTACTTACCTACTATTTTGTTATAGTTATTACAAAAAAATCCTCTAAAAAGCTTGTCCTAAGGCTTTTTAGTTTCTGATTTAAGAAAAAAATAAGCAAAACAAGAAACAAAAAAAAACTTAAACATTTAATAAATTATTGACTTTCTATTGTTTTAACGGAACCCTAAAATATGAAATTTGATTTTTATATTACTCCATAATAGGTTCCATGAACCTGGTTCTATATTTCTTTTACGGAGGCACACCCACGGCAATAGGAGGTCATAGAGCCTATTACGGAGGTACATATAATTGCCTACCTCCGTTATAGGAGAACTATTTGTGTTTTTATAATCCAAATTCTGACCGATCAAATTTTCGATATTTAAACAATTCAACTTATTTAGTCGAACGAGATCAGATTTTTTTTTAAGATAATGTGTAATACTCAAGTCAATAACTATGTAAAGTAACTGCTTTTTGATAAATTAATAACACCTTTTTTTTTGACCTTCTGAAGAAACAAAGAGTTTCCACTCAATAGTTTTCATATTTAAATAGGATTTATAGTGGATAAATCATACCACAGAAAAAGGTTTTTAGTTTGTGAAATTAAAAATTATTTCAACTAAACATAGGACTCTTTAAATAAGTCATTATATTGAAAGTAATAAGCAATTAAATATGACGTGGTGTTTGTCATATTACGGATGATACCACCGTTTTAGGATTAACCTTTAAAATTCCTAACCTATTACAGCGTTGTTTTGTTTTCTAATTTTTAGATATAAAATCAGTTACAAATGGGAAGAAACCTGAATATATATTAAGTATAATAATAGAAAAAAACTATAAATAACATATTCCCAAACTTAAACGGTACAGTAATATTAAAAAACATAGTTAATAAATATGGGTACACTTACCAAGTCGATCCGCGTTTGTATGAGACGTCCTGCCACATTGCCCGCCGTGACACTAACTGATTAATTTTAGTATGTTTCATCTATGTTATATTTGCAACGTCAGATATCTGATAAACTAAAAGACTTTTGCATGAGTATAAATTAAGTTTCGGTGGCATAGGTTAACTCTAATGAGAATAAAACAGTAAAATAAAAATACCGCAGTAATTGGAGCCGATTTTGACTACCGCTGTAATAGGAGCTCTTACCTTATATAGGATTGTCTGTTTATTATAAAGTCAAATTAAAATTAAATTTATAAATATTAACTAGACTATAATTAAACATCTAGTTAAAGGTTACAGTAGACATAACAGCAAAATAATTTTGTAAATTCCTGAGTTTACGAGTTTTCATGAGGTTACCACATCGATTTTTTGTCGTGGTGCTAGTCTCCTTTCAGGGTGTGGTTACGAAATGGGTGGTTGAATTGGTGATAAGGCAGCAAGTATATTAAAATATACTCGTAATGCAATTCGTCTTTTGTCGCCGCCCAATTCATAATCGCATTTAACCGGCATAGTGATCAATGTTGTTTAAGAACAATTATTGATTGACCCCATTCATGGACTTTGTAGGTCTGCTCACCACCAGGTAGATAAAAAGTCACACACCGTGCTCCAATAAAAATAAAAAAGTTAAGTTTTTGAATTTCTACGAGTTGTTAAAAAACTCCACTTGGAACCAAAAAGCAAGTGTTATCTGAAGATCCCCTTTCAATCCCCCTCGCAGTAAATTTATGAAAAATAAGAACTGTTTTGACAGGTTTTATTAGGTTCTTGTAATTTTTTAAGTATCCTTTAATTCACTTTATTTTACTGGCAATTCAGCCTGGCAATGCTGCCAGTGTAGTGGGAACCTTTAGAGATTATTATTATTCCTGGATATTTTATTTTTATATGTATCATCACGGGTGCCTTACGGCGCCCGAGACCGCCTAGACAGCCCCAGGGTACCCAGCGGAAGGGTTTTAATCCCACCTCGTCGTAGCCGATGGTATGAGTCTACACAGAACAAGTGGCTAGCTCGTTGCGATGTTTTGAATAGACTCAATAACCCATCTATAAACAGTTTCACAAGTTGGTATAGTGGAACCGGGACCGATAACTTAACGTGTATTTTATTTTTGTTGTAATTTTTATTAGGGTTTTCTATATTTTTATTATAATCAATTTATGTTTTTACTTTTTTTTTGTAGATTTTTTATTATTATTTATTTTATTATTGGAGCACGACATGACCTAATGGTGAGCAGACCTACAAAATCCATAAATGGGGTCAATCAATAATTGTTCTCACACAATATTGATCGCTACCACTATGTCGGCTAAATGATGCGTTTACGAAATGGGCGGCGACAGTGACGAATTGCATATTTTAATATACTAGCTGCCTTGTCGTCAATTCGACTACCCATTTCGTAACCACACCCTGAAAGGAGACTACCACCTCGACAAGAAATCGATCCAGTAGTCTTCTGAAAACCGGTGGTCCTACAGACTAAAACTAGGTCACTTGACGGTTTTAGGATCTGTATGGTTTATTGAACAAAATCAACGTCAAGTGACCTAATTATGTTTTAGTCTGTGCATCGATCGATGACGAGACTATTCCATCGATTTCTTGTCGAGATTTTTTCTTTCAGGCTACAATTACGAAACGGTAAATATGATGATAAAGCAGCGAAGGTCTTCGTCGTCGCCCATTTCGTAACCACATAATTTAGCCAGCATATAGTAAGAAAATGTATAATGATCGACCCCATTTAGGGATTTTGTAGATCTGATTACCTCCAAGTAGATACAAAGTCATATACCGTGCTCCCTTAAAAAAGCTTTGTCGTTGTAGCATTGTATGACAGACTCTGTAGACTAGTGGTTGCGCCTTTGGCGTTGTATCCGGAGGTCGTGGGTTCGATTCCCACGTATGGCAAATAAAAATAGTACGTTTTTCTATACATGGTCTGGGTGTTTATAAAAAATATAATATGTATTATATCGTTGCTTCTGTACACATAGTACAAGCCTAGAGCTTAGTTTGTGACCAGGAGCAATTTGTGTAAATGGTCTTACATATTATTATTTATTATTATTATTGTCTAGTTTAGGAAATGTCCACTGGATATGTCGAACAAAGTCTCGGTCTAGGTCCACTCCAACCAAAAGGCAAATGTTTGTCTAAAGCCTCCGCCCTGATCTAACGGCGCTCCTTAAAACCTCCTCTCAGCAAATTGGTCAAGTTTCTAGCGTCTGAACTTTGACGTAAGCTCTTGGCTAGAACCATCTTGTATGTGAATCTGGCGTATCTGGATAATATGTCCTAGTTGTAAAGTCTGACAATTAAAACTTAGAAGGCGGTAGTTAATTATTTCATTACAATACTTTGTAGCAACGTAACGTATTTGTATACGTATACGTGAGCAACAACCAATAGGATCGATTGATTCAATACTGTTACCAAAAATAACCCGCCCTATTGGTTGTTGCTCACGTATACGTATACAAATACGTTTACGCAAACCCATGGTAGAACCTCAGGGGCTTTACCGTGAGATTTTGAAGTAACGTTAATACGTGAAGAACAACCAATAGAATCCCTTCATTTATAATAGCAGGAAAAATATTTGCATATAAGGACACTGCAGAAAATCTCAAACGGCACAAATACGTAGCTCACAACAGGGACTATGTGTTTGAGTCGTTTGGGGTCGAAGGCTCTTTTTTCACAAGTTTTATTATTTTTTTATTATAACAAGTATTGTTAAATAAAAAATGTAAATTGTATAATAAAAAATATAATTAATCCTGAAATAAAAAAAATTGGTACCACACAAAAAAAAATGTTGTGCGGTTTGTTGTTGCAGTTCTCAATTGAGAACTTCGACGTGAAATTTATTTCTCAATATATATATGAAGCTATATTTGAGATTTTTTTATGGAATGTTTTTTTTTTTTTTATTGTTTCGGTATATATTCTTATGTATCTATTAAATTTTCTTTTCTTATCTATTAAATTTTATTAAACTTTTAATGTTATTCTAACGAAATAATCTAAAAGAATCTACTGTTATGCGATTTGAGGTATGACACTGTCTTAATATTTATTTTATTCCCGTTTTCAGACTACTCCATTGATTTCTTGTGAGGTGGTCTCCTTGCAGAATGCGGATACGTGTAAATACGTCTTTGACGCCACCGGTTTGGTAACCGCAACATATAGCAGGAGTAATTAATATTATTAAACAACAATGTAAAAATCGGCCTCATTCATGGACTTTGTAGCCCTACGTATAATCAGGTTGATACAAATAACTATGTATTGTCAAAAACTAATTCGTTTGAATTAGGTAGTAAAGTAAATTTATTAATTATTTGTAAAGTAGCATAATATTTATAATTTAACTAAACCCAATTAAAGCCAAAGATTATAATATAATTACAGAAAATTATTCTAATTATAAATGATTCAATAATAATTAATGGAAAACAGAATGAAACCGCAGTATTTGATGTAAAATATTAATCCAATTAAAAGACATAAATAACCAACATAATCCTTCATTCACTATGGAAATCCACAGTCCCAATAACCGCAATATACCAAAATAATTTTACCAACTAAATTAAAGCATCTCTTTAGTATCGGTTAAATAAAATATATAATCTCTGCACGCTAGAAAAGTTGATTAAAATATCGTTTAACCCTCCTAGAATTAATGGATGTGCGTAATGAATAATTCAATAGCAGTGGGAATCAAATAATCCACTGTGGCCTCTAGCAGCCACCGCCGCAGCCACACAGCCACCGTGGCAGCCACCCCCGAGAAGGTTCCACTTCATTTACAACTACCTTTGTGTTGGCTTGATAAAGTTTTGAACATTGAAAAGCCATGATTAAAGGTTTACAAGATTTTTTTATAACCCTAGTATAGGACATATTTGTAGTTAAATTTTTATTGTAGTCTAGAATATCTGTACTATAATAAAACTTTTTTTTTAAACGCACTAATTCAGTGCTTATATGCCTACTATTTAACATAACGCTTAACCTTGGGAGCCTATCAAAAAGTAAGAAAAGACGCTAAGCGTAATCTGAGTTATTTTGAATTAAAGGACGAGAGAAACCGCGGAGGACTATTAGTAATCAAATGTAAAAAATAGTAGATTAAATGTGATTGAGAGACGTTTTAAAATATTTTCGTACCTACCTTTAATGTCTACGACGAATAAACATGATTTTTATATGTTATTAAAGAAACAGTAAAATGAAAAATAAATTATTTATTTCTTACCGTAAGTATATCTAATCAAAAATAAATTAGTCAAAAAAAACTATCTTATGATAAGCAGTTAAAAGTAGCACTACTAAATTCAAATATTAAACAACACTGCCCTATTTCTTCTAATAGAACACTACTACCTAATCTTTAAAAGTTTTATCAACATACTTTCGTTCACTTTATTTTCAATGCCCCTTTTTATATCCCCACTTCTTATGATGCTCATGTCCTCCTTTCTTGGCATGATCATGGTGATGATGATGATGATCGTCGTGACCACCGGCAGACTTATGTCCCTTGTTCTCGTGGTGATGCCCTCCCTTCTCGTGGTGACCCTTCTCCCCGTGCTCGTGCTTATGATGCCCGCCGTGGTGGTGACCCTTCTTGAAGTGACCACCCTTCTTATGGCCGTGCTCTTCATGGTATCCTCCGTGCTTCTCCTCATGACCAGATTCACCATCTTCGTCAAAGAAGTGCTTATCCTTTTTGAATTCATCTAACTTGTGTATTTCGTGGTGTCCTTTGGTAGAATGGCCTTTGTTATAATGTCCTTTTTCTTCGTATTTATGACCTTTTTCGCCTTTATCCCCTTTGTGATGTTCTCCATAATGTCCGTCCTCGTGATGGTGTTCTTTTTTCTTTCCGGAATGATCATCGTAGTCTCCTTTGTGGTGCTCTTTGTCGTGATGTCCTTTCTTTCCTTCTTCGTGATGGTGATGCGCCTTGTATCCCTTGTGACCTTTTTCCCCGTGGTCATGGTGGTGTTCGGCGTGGTGCTCTTTGCCGCCACCTTTCTTGTGATCGTGGTTGTGCTCGTGGCCATGATGCTTCTTGTCGGTGGCTGCGACTTGCTGATCGCTGGCTTTGGGTATCCGGCGGGAATGCGCCACCGCCAGGATCGCCAGCAACCCCAACAACAAAACCGCCTTCATCTCGTCCTCTCTCGGAAGCTGAGGTGCTTATGATCGTCAGTAGATTGTCGACAATAACCAGGTCGCTTGAGTTTTATATAAATCGTTGTGTAAGTTCGGTCTAAATAACCGCGAAGCAATCGTCGTAGTATTGAGCATCGGTTGCTCAGCCTCACATAAAAACTGAGATGTACAAATAAATTACAAACATCAGAATTAACAAATATTTAATTATTTTGGTAGGAACTTAAAAAAAGCTAGCATGGCATCAATCAAATATATAAGAAATATAGCAAAAATTCGAGCAACAACCTTTGTTAAACAACAAACTTTGTATGGTTTATATTTGTATGTTATGGTTCATACAAAGGAGCACAATCCCGATATGTTAGGCACAAACCCATTGATAAAACATATATAATTGACTATCGTTTTAGCTCCGTCATCATCATATTACTTTATGGTCATCATCACAAGCTCTTTGGGTCATGCAAACATCTTGCAAATATGAATAATATTGACAAATAGAACCTGTTATAGAAATTAAAATAATCCATCGTAAAGTAAAAAAGGGTTGTTTATACCGACTATGAGTAAATTTAACCATTCGTTAAAATCTATTAACGCCAACATAATTTTAGGGTTGCTTACGTTAAAAAAGAAAACGGCCTTTTTTTTTTATTGAAGCACGTCTGACTTTGTATTTACCTGATGGTGATGAGACCTAAAAAATCGAATAATGTGATCTATAAATACATTGTTCAACAACATTCATCGCTTCCACTGGTAGTCCAGTGGAAGCGTCGAATCATGCGGTTACGAAATAGGCGAAATCCTCGCTACTTTATCGTCAAAAAAACTGCCTGTTTTGTTACCGCAGCCTGAAAGAAGACTACATCTCGATGCATTAGACTCCTGAAAACCGGTGAATAAATAAAAAAACCGGTTAAAATTTTACACATACTAAAACCGAAACATGACTAGGTCATTTGACGGTTTTTGCATCTTTTTTTGCGATGTTATCAAAATAATGACCTTCACTTATTTTTAATTCACTGTTAATTTGTAAGTAAGTATATTTTTTTTTATTCGATTTTCACCATAGTAAAACGCTATTTTATGCGTAAATAAACAATTTTCATACACAAATTCATCCGCTATCTTTTTCAAGCTATATTGCTGACTATAAATTTGTAACTTATACCTTTTTTTTTCAAAATGTTATTTCCAACTAGTTTCCTAGTATAGTGAATAATTTAATCTAGTTTTTCTTCTGTTGAACGGAACTCTAAGTGCGCTAATGGTATTCACGCTTGACGATTTTTTTATCAATAATGTTTATTATATTATTTATTTCGTCGCGGTCACGTTCGCATTCGATTAGGTTCGCCGTCGCTATTTCTCTATTAGAGCACTGCACTCTGTATTTTTGAAGGTAAGTAGAACTCAGTAAGTAGTCCATGAATGCGACGACCAAAACATAGTTATTCAACAACTGTTTTGGTTATTTTTACTTTTTTTATTGTAAAAGGTCAGCCTGTACTCTTTATTTACAGATTATAACAAACTCCATGAATAGAGACGACTAATACAATATTACTCAACATAGTTTTGGGTGGTTCCCACTATGCCAGCTAAATAATGCGAATTACGAAACAGGAGACAACAGTTTAGCTTTACAAATAATAAGTAAAAAAATACAAGTTATACTAAAATATAAAAATAAAAATACATTGATATATATATATATATATTTTATTAAAAAAATATCTTATCATCTAGAGAGGGAATGTGGAATATATTAGGTCGATACTATAAGTATAGGAATAGATTTATTATTATAAGTCTTTATTTTATATATTTTATAGAATAAATAAAAGTCGTTTATGTTTTTAAAAAATATATAACTAGAATGTCTATACGATAATAATACAAATCACTTTTCTCTTCTCTAACAAAGAATGGTAATAGGTTGTGTTTTGTAGTGCCGCACTTTCCTTAAGGCCGATAAGGCCCAGGCCTAGTGCGGCCAAATATCAGGGGCGAAAAATCTGCTCCCAAACCTAACTTATAATCTGGTGACAAAATGACAGATGAAAAAATTAAATAAACTCAATATTACATAAACAAATTTTTCGCACAGGAAATTACAAATTTCAATCCTACAAAAATATTAAAATGGGGCGGCTGCTTAAACGGCCTAGTGGGAAACTACTAGTCCTACGACTATACTACCAAGATTTCTCTTATCCTGGAGAAGATTTTATCTGGATAAAACTGTATGTGTGTTCCAAAACCGAATTTCAACTAAAACCGGACTAATATTTGTTGGAGCACGACAGGTGACTTTTTCTTCGTCTACAAACTCCATCAATGGAGTCGATGAACATATAAAGAATTAGTCGCTCCCATGGTTACGATATTTATTTATTTACTGACACCTACTGCTTATGGACACTGTATTTACCATAAAGTATGCGTTCTCCATACAAAATGAGCTTTCGCACTTTAAGTAATACCACAGAAATAATAGAACAAGTAGTAATACCTACTCGATTACTGTTTGACGCAAAATTAAAATTATATTTTTGTCAGTCATTTTATTTATTCATCTTTTTGGGTTGGGTTTTCTTTTTCTAAATTAGAAAAAAACACTTTTATATTTTAATACTAAAATATGAATTACCCACAACCACAGAGTTCTTCCTATAACTCTGTGCCCACAACAGAAAGATTTTTTCATACAATTACCAACATAAAAATAATAATAAAACTTCGACTAACAGCCAAGTTGTAATATGGGAAGTAAATACCTATATGGGCATTTTTTATTTTAACACTTTATTGCACAGTAAACAAAAGTTATGTACAAAGGCGATTAATGCCTTAAGCATTATTCGCTAAGGGCATCAAGACGACTACAGAGCCTTTAATTTATCCCGAAGACTTGACTAGTAGAGAATGCAGTAATGAAGAAAGGCAAGAAGAAGAGGGGGAATATAGTTTATCAATAAAATAATAACCAAACTTCTAAAAGAATTGATGACAGTCTGCTTTTACCTACTCTACTACATAAAAAAGTTACCTCGAAGTCAAAAATATTTATTTCATGTACCTTTACAGGCATCTATGATAAGTCAAAAAATATATAATATAGTCTAAGTATGCGCTTGGCTATGGCGCTATTTCTCCCACACATATACCAACAAGTAACAGTTATCCTTCATCACGGCGCCCAAAATCGTCTAGACTGCCTCAGAATACCCAGCGGTGGGGTTTTACTCCCGGTGGTATGAGTCTTCACAGAACAAGGGTTCCTATCAAATCATTTATTTCTCGAAATGAAATGATATTTTTATTTGCAAAATATTAACACAGTTTAACTGACTATAGTACTATAAAGTGAATATAATTATGAAAGGGTATCAATAAAGTTCAATTATATTTATTAATTTTTCCAATAAAATTGTATTCATTTAAATCATCTGAGCAATCATCTAAATACAACAAAACAAAGTAAAGTAAAGTAAATTTCATATTCTATAGGCAAAAAAGTTTTAAAAAAATTATCTTCGAATGCGTTTGGTTTTGCTGCTTGCATTCATCACCAAAAGAACATCGACTATTTTTCATCATTGCGGTGTTTAGATAGACTCAATAATCAATTTATAAAAAAATAAAAAAAAGCAGTTTCACAAGTTGGTATAACAAAACTGAGACCAACAGCTTAACATGCTCTCCGACACGCCACATAACCAACTAGTGTTAGATAGTAGTAGCCAGCCTCCGTAGACTATTGGTTGCGTTTTTGGCGTTGTATCTGGAGGTCGTGGGTTCGATTCCCACCCATGGTAAAAACAATTTAGTACGTTTTTCTGTACAGTTTGTCATGGTCTGAGTGTTTATAAAATATACCTAATGTATATTATATCGTTGCTTCTGGTACACATAGTACAAGCCTAGGACTTAGTATGTGACCAAAGCAATATGTGTTAATTGTCCTATATACAGATTGAATTTGAATGGATGTACTTTGGGCTAATATGATGTTCTACTGATTAAATCGAACAACTTTTTCCATGGAACCATGTGTCGCAAATAAAAAAAAAATTGGCTTCCCCATACAAATAGGTCATTTTAATATTACTAGTTTGTATGAAGAAGGCAATTTTTTTTTTTCATTTGCGACACATGGTTCTGAGGGAAAAGTTGTTTGATTTGATCAGCAAAACCTCATATTAGCCCAAAATACATCCTTTCAAAGTCTCCATGTATATAAAAAAAAACTATGTATACCTACTATTAAAAAAAATCATCCAAACAGCCAAATCTATATACAAACATTCATTTAAGTAGATTATATACGGATAGTAATGTAGCCAGCCAACTTATCAAAATCAATTGCAGTTGCAACTACCTAAGTTAAACTATCCATTTGTTGAAAACAGTCAATACCGAACAGAGTAATTCTGAGTGCCCTCGAACTAGGCCGCAATCGGGCATCGGTCTACTTGCCCAACTGCAGCTCACTTATCGGTGGAGCTTGCCAACGCTTTATGTAACCGATCTTGTTGAAACGGAGCGTGCTTGTGACAATTTTCTTTTTTCTTACAATTCGCAATCCAAAACGTTTCTATGGACTATTGCAATATATCTATAACTTGTTAATAATGTTGCATTTATTGTTATTGTCGTCTGTTTAATTTCGATTGGGCACGTTTGTGTTATTGAGCCAAATTGCTGGAAGTGTGGTAGCAGTTAAATCTCTCGTCAATGTAAAAATCAGCGAAATTAGTTGCTTAAATTAATCAGTATTAAATTTTTACCATGTAATTATTAATTTATTTTAGATCACATTTAATTTATCTTATATTTTTACAACGCTCAAAACTTCGATTATTCATGTCGACTTCAAAAAAGGATTTTTAATGGTTAATTCGATGCGTAGGATTTTTTTTTATTTTACTTCATATCTCCAGCAATAAGGCCTTAAGGGGCTGTAAAAGGTATTCGTAAAAATAGCTTTAACTCGTTTTTTTTCCTATATAATAGATATCTATTAATATTACATATATTTTTTTATGTAAGTATCTAGGTAATTTTGATTAAAATACCTATCTCCAATAGACGTGTTCCTCCTACTTGTAATTAGTAGGCAGTAATTTAATAAATTTGTTTCCTAATTAAGTTTTATTTTTAATAAAATTCAATAATTATAATAGAAAAACGTTTTATTAAAACATCACAGTCAACTTCTTTCTTATAAAATTAACTAACAATACTTTATAGAATGTATCTTATTTTTTAAATGACATACTAAGTCTTTGGTATGTAGCTTATTTGTGTCCCTTCTTGTAGCCCCAGTGCTTGTGGTCCTCGTGTCCACCCTTCTTTCCATGATCGTGATGATGATCGTGGTGCTCGTGGTGGCCGCCCTCGTCGTGGTGACCCTTATGGTCATGGTGGTGTCCTCCCTTCTCATGATGTCCCTTCTTTCCGTGGTGGTGCTCGTGATGGCCGCCATGCTTGTGGCCCTTGTGGAAGTGACCGCCCTTCTTGTGGCCGTCCTCGTGATGATGACCGCCATGGTGCTCGTGATGACCGCCATGATGATGGTGATCGTGGAAGTGCTTCTCCTTTTTAAATTCATCGTGCTTATGAACGCCATGGTGACCTTTAGTAGAGTGTCCCTTATGATAGTGGCCTTCTTCTTTATGTCCATGTCCTTTGTGTCCCTTATCCCCGTGGTGGTGTTCGTGATGGTGGCCATCGTCGTGGTGGTGGTGTTTCTTGTGACCGCCGTGCTCGTCGTGATGACCTTTGTGTCCCTCGTGGTGGTGGTGGCCCTTCTTTCCGTGTTCGTGATGGTGGTGACCCTTGTAGCCCTTGTGGCCCTTCTCACCGTGGTCGTGGTGATGGTGGCCATGGTGCTCGTGGCCGCCGCCCTTGTCCCACTTGCCACCATGGTGGCTAGCGGCGGTCTCCAGGTCTGTTTCCCTTTTCTCCGTGACGTCGCGGGCGCTGACGTAGGCCAGCGCCGCCAGGGCGACACAGCATATCAAAAGGGCTCTCATGTTCCTACCACACTGTTGAATACCGTTGAATGTTGTCGACTGATGCCTAATGCTGCAGTTGACAAGATTTTATACTAAATTAGTGTTCAGAGAGTTTATTGTATGAAAATTGTGTAAAGTCCCAAGGTTGGTACGCGGCCACCTCCTCGACAGGCGGGTTGCGCAGCCGGCCAGCTCGGGGCAGTCGGAACTGATGTTGACATTATACCTAACAAATTCAAAACAACCATATCCAAGTGTAGCAAGTTTATAGTGAGTAAAGAATGGCATTCACTAAGCACCTAATAAAAAATGCCTATCTATACTACAAAACTAAAATACTAAAACCTATGAATTCTGCGATCATATCTCGTATCAATGTGTACTTTTGTTTGAGATAATATGTATACTTACAATCAACGTAACTAAATAAACGGTATGCATCATCAATTCATAATATCATCTTCACCTGTAAACCTGAAAAAACTTATTATTCATGCAAAATTCCTTGAGCGAGTAGTAAAAACAGATGACTCTATAACAGAGAGTTTAAAACCTCGAAAACCGGTGGATATACAAAGGTGAAATTCGGAATAGTAGGTATGTGCCTGAACATTTTGATTATTTTAATGATCTGACTTTCGAAATTCCATTTGTTATCTATACTTCTACACTACCTATCTATATATTATTATATATTCTCTATACTATATATTATAAAGAGGTAAAGTTTGTAAGGTTGTAGGGGGTCATTTCTGAATCTACTGAACCTATTTTGAATTAGGGATCTGTACGAAAACTTCGAAAATGTAACCCAATGTGTAAAAAAAATATCTATAAATTACATCGCGTGCGCTCTGAAAACTGTTGACAATAGAACAAAATAATGTACTGCAGATTTATAAAACACATTAATATCTACAAAAAAGTTCGTGGTACTATAATGTCCAACTATTATAGTTATCACTATAACAACTTCTTTATGTATGAAAAATATAATAGAAATTCCAGAAGAAGCTGGACCACGTACTAATAATAGTACCTACCTTGGTATTAATCCTTATCCAAATAAATCTTTGTATTCGAGGTGGTTTCAGTGCCTATATATCACTTTTTAGAATTATTCAAATCGGACTTTTCATTCAAAATATATTATGAGTTAAAAAAAACGTTTTGCTACATACTTGTATTACCTAATTTAATTTCAATGTTTGAGTAAAATACCTACAAACCTTTTTTTTCAATAAAATCGGTTCAATAACTTAGATATCGAGAAATAAGAAACTATAATACCCTATTGTATAGGGTCAACAAGATCTACAAACATAAATTAGACTTTTTCGAGATATTTGATGTGGACAGATAGATTTACAGACACCGGAGTTTTACTATAAGGGTTCCTTTAAAGGTACAGAGGCTCTACCATTGGTTTGCGCATTGTAGCAACGTAACGTATACGTATACGTGAGCAACAACCAATAGGATAGCTTTATACAATCCTGTTACCAAAAATAAAGCGGCCCTATTGGTTGTTGCTCACGTATACATTACGTTGCTACAATGCGCAAACCCATGGTAGAGCCTCTGATATCTCAATGTTTTACTTAGAGACTTCAAAGTAAAAAAAGGATTGCGAATTGCGATACGGGCGGCGCGAATTGATATTTAACGCGAGTGAAACCGCGAGGCACAGCTAGTTGTTAATAGAGAATAATATGAAATAAAGAAAATGATTAATATTATACTACTAGTAAAAACTAGTATAATAGGAACCTATCTACTATTTTTTGTTTTGGGTTGGAAGAAGATAACTTCGTTAGACCGACAGTAGCTCTATTTTTACTATAGTTAGGACTTTAATAGAAACTGTTTGCAAAAACTTGACTGGTATATTTTTTTTTATTGGAGCACGACATGTGACTTTGTGTCTACCTGGTGGCATACCTACAAAGTCCATGAATGGGGTTAAAATTGTTCTTAAACAATGTCGATCGCTCCCACTATGCCGGCTAAATGAAATGGGGGGCGACAATGACAATTTGCATTACGAGTATATTTTAATATACTCGCTGCCTTATCGTCAATTCAACTACCCATTTCGTAACCGCACCCTGAAAGGAGACTACCACCTCGACAAGAAAACGATGCAGTAGTCTCCTGAAAACCGGTGAACCCACAGACTAAAACCGAATCATGACTGTGACACTTGACGGTTTTTGCAACTGTATGGACAGTGGTAACGAGACCGGTCGGTCGGCCTAATGAAGTTATAGAGACCTTCCTCCCACCTAAATATATATCTACTGAACGGTCATGTTTCGGTTTTAATCTGTGGGTTCACCGGTCTTCAGGACTACTGACACTACTGCATCGATTTTTGGTCGAAGTGGTAGTATGAAAATAGACTCGTAATGCAAATCGTCTCTGTTGCCGCCTATTGCGTAATCGCATCATCTAGCTAGCATAGTGGAAGCGATCACTGTTGTTAAACAGCAATGTAATATATTGATCGACCCCATTCATGGTCTTTGTAGGCATGCTTACCACCTGGTAGATACAAAGTTACATGTGCTGACATGAAAACAAAAACCATCACGGGTGCCTTTTTCGCTCCGTTTAAACGGCATCAGAGTACCCAGCGGAGGGATTAGTTCGTCCTCAAATCACCGATGGTATTTTTATTCGGAGGCAACCTAACTAGTGGCAAGCTTATTTATGATGGTATACAATGAGGCTACTCATTGTATAAAGCGGTCACCCATCCCAGGTCCGGCCGTGTTGTCATCTGCTTAACCTGTTATCAGTTGCGCAGTGACCTATAGGCTGGGGCTGCTTTTTGTTAAAACTTATTTTTCTCATTATTCTTAAATATCTATGAAAATATACATGCATAGGTACATACATACATATAATCACGGGTGCCTTACGGCGCCCAAGACCGCCTAGACGGCCCCAGGGTACCCAGCGGAGGGGTTTTAATCCCACCTCGTCGTAGCCGATGGTATGAGTCTACACCGAACAAGTGGCTAGCTCGTAAAATAAATAATTTAACCCCTGCGAATTTTGACTAATTAAATAAAGGATTTTTTAATTTTTTAAGCGAATTTGGCACATCCATATCATATCGATTTATACTTAGTTTTTTTTTATCCGACTAAATTATAGGCGATTACATATAGAGGTATTACATACATATTCTATCTCGATTTTAAAAAGACGTTTTATCAGTATGTTTCATATTTGAAAAATAAGCCATTGACAAATTCTAAAAATAATATTATACCTACTGGCCATATATATTGTAACAAAGAAAAAAACTTTTATTTCTATTGCAAATAACATTTATTACTTTTACAGTGTGCTAGTTTAATATATAAATATAAAACAATTAAAAATATAAAACGCTTATTCGAAGCCGCTGCAATACTTAAACGTTGAGGCCAATTATATGTTCGCTTCCAACCAAGACTGCGTGGACCGAGCTTTATGACCCGGCGCCGAGTCTTGCTGGAAGGACCATACTTGGTTATTGAATATGTTGTTCTCGTCCTTCTTTTTGCCGATGATGTGAAGCTGGCAACATTCGTATAAACTCAGCAGGATTGTGAACGGTTCCAGCAGTGTATAAATCAGATACACCAATGGAGCATCGAGAACTGTCTTGATCTAAACATAGATAAATATTCAATTATGACTTTTATCTCGGTCCCGAAGTAACAATACGCGTAAACCCAGCTTACACGCATTCTGGATACGGTCCGGAATCTCGGAATTCTGTTCAGCAGTGATCTAACATTCCATACTCATAAAATCAAAATGTGTGCAAGAGCTAGAAAGAACTTAGGATGGGACTTGATGGGAACACGAGATTTTTCTAATCCTGGAACCCTAGTAGTGTTGTACAACTCATATGTCCGGAGCATTTTGGAGCTACATTTTATGGAATCCGAGGGATTGTACATACACCCTTATGGTAGAAACAGTTGAGAAAATGTTCTTAAGATGTTTGTATAAGAAGACTTATGGGTACTATCTATTTCTGTATCCTACTTTGTTTCTATTGGGTATGCTCAACTTTAATTCGTTAGCAGTTCGTCGTAATAGGGCTTTACTACTTCTTCCCTTACTTTCTTCTTCCCTTGCTTTACTTTTTCCCCTTAATATATCTAAAATATACAATACGTATATTTTAGATATATTAAGGGGAAAAAGTTGCATACCTACTATATTACTACAATTATCCCTGTTTCCCCCCATGGGGCCACCTTGTCGTGGTGGGGGGGCTCTAGTAGGCGGTGGATGGTCACCACCGCCGAAGCTAACGGCCCCACTATTGAGATGAACCAGGTCAGTCCTGGTTAACCTCAACTAATACCACTCCTCAACCAAATTCATTTTTCACACCAACTTCTATTTTTTGGTCAAGGGGCAAGTGTAACCCATTAGCACAAACCCCTTGACAACATAGCAACTAGCTTCTTACAGGGGAGGTTTTAGCACGTACCCACTGGGCCACCTTCGCAGTGGAAGTCGGGCATAACCACCACATACGGGTGTGGTGGTATCCATAAAGGATTTCCTCCCCTACGAAAAAAAAAAAAAAAAAAAAAAAATTATCCCTGTTTGTACCAGATAGGTACCTGCGCGCGCGGCCATACACTGTTTGCAGAGATGAGGGCTCGCACACATCTCTTACAAAGTGCACCAATTCCCCGCGCAATAAAATCGTGCAGAACTGTAAGGAGTTTGATATATTTGCTTCATCTGAGACTGAGGCCAAAGGAGTTGTCCTGAGGTACTGTTGGAGCCATTATAATTTAAAGAATTGTATTAGTTAGATAATTCTGTAACGTACAATTTGTCTATTAAATAAATAAATAAGAGGCTTAACTACCTTCTCAAGAATGGTAGATATCTTGATACACTTGTGCCGATGTTTTGATAACTTTTTCACAAAAATATGGCTCAGTCACTCCTTCATAGCTAACACCCCACCAAACCATCACTGAAGTCGGATAATGCTCACGTTACGCTGTCGACTAATTGGGAAGCTTCCTTAGAGCTTTGAGCATAAATACGGTCATTTTGTTTGTTAAAATGTTGCTCAATTGTAAAAAAATCTCATCCGTACATATTATTTTTCTGTGACCTCCCTTTGCGTACCGCTTCAGTAGTTGTTTCGACTTTACCACCCCAATTCTTTTTTAAATTATCAGTTAAGAAATGACCAGTGCGTCTCTTATAAGCTAAGTCATCTTTTAAAATACGCTACATGGTTCTAGGTGCTTTCTTCATCTCCCGAGATATTTTTTTTTGCTTTCGGACAGATTTCGAATTCTTTCCCTTACTGCTTTGATCACCTTTTTCGTAGGAACACTACGTGGACGGCCAGATCTTTTTCTATCACCAACAGAGGTCTCATTGTACCTATTAATAGCCCGGTACACAAACATTTGACTAATACCAATTGCATTTGGCTCCATACATACTTTGTGTAATGCAATTTCAAATACACAGCGATTCGGTTCTCTTTATCACCCCATTCAATTTTAATATCGCAAAATATTGCACAATGTTTTGGCGCCAAAATGAGAAAACACAATAAACAATCGTATAAAAATGACAGATTCCAAATTCAAATATTTTTTTTTTTTTTTTTAATTGTAACAGTATTTATAGCCTGGTTGTAACAGTATTTATGGCCTGGTTGTAACAGTATTTATAGCCTGGTTGTAACAGTATTTATAGCCTGGTTGTAACAGTATTTATAGCCTGGTTGTAACAGTATTTATAGACTGGTGTAACAGTATTTATAGACTGGTTGTAACAGTATTTATAGCCTGGTTGTAACAGTATTTATAGACTGGTGTAACAGTATTTATAGACTGGTTGTAACAGTATTTATAGCCTGGTTGTAACAGTATTTATAGCCTGGTTGTAACAGTATTTATAGCCTGGTTGTAACAGTATTTATAGCCTGGTTGTAACAGTATTTATAGCCTGGTTGTAACAGTATTTATGTAGTAGTTAGAGGGCAATATTACAGAATCGTTTTTTTTTTATTTCAGTATAATCTAAAATTTTAAATGTTGTCAATTTATATCTGTGAATGAATTCATATGTCCTTATCCCTTCACCTGCCACGCAGTCCAAGACGGACACAAATACTATACCCCATTTGCCACGCGTCCGTTATCGGACGCGCGGGACTTGTTTAATAAAAGTGTAAAATTTTAATATAAACCGTATTATTTTTCTTTCTAACCTAACATTTTCGTATTTAAAATAAAAGAGACGACTATATTTACTTTCCACCGTATTCACTAACTTAATTACTACCACCAAATGAGCGAAAAGAAACAGAAAAAAATCAAAAACAATCAAAATATTGCGCGTCGCGCTGCCGTTATATTTAAGCCGAGTTGTGATTTATTGTGATTGTGAGTGGTTATATAATAAAACTAGGTAATTGATAATAAGTCTAAAATGTAATTATAGCTTTATAAAAAGTATTTAGTAAATTATGGGCAAAATACTGGCTCGCGGAATTTTTTTTTCTCTGTCTTTGTACTTTAAAAGCTATTTTATGTTATGTTTAAAGCATATAGATATTAATATTATTATTTAAAACATTAAAAAAACTATTGTAATGATTATAATTGCACCATAGGAAACAAAATCTTAATTAATTTAGTAAATAAACGCAAAAATTAAAGCGGTAAGTTACGTGTCCGTCATGGACTGCTTGGCTCTTAAGTATTTTAACTAAAATTGTGACCGCTTCATAAATATGGATGGAAGATTTTTTTTATTAATATTATAAATATTATTATTTGTATATATATTTATTTGAATGTCAGTCGAATTCCTTAGCTTACTTAAAATATGGCATGCATACGATAAACATGCGGATAATTAATATTAAAAAATATATAAATTTGACAGTTCACCATAAAAATTAACTGTAGAATACCTTTATCTAGCGATTGAAAATTCAACCATTATTCGGTAAACCAGACCAGGGTTTCAATATACGGTACGATAGCTTACGTCGTCAAACTTATGACGTAAAAAAAAAAAAAAAAAAACCGTTTCCATACTAACTTATCTCTAGAAGGGGCTAAATCGTAAATATTACTGAGTTTTAAATGTTTGTTTTATTTTAAAAAAACTAAGGGGGTAGTTTTAGTTGATGATTAAAATTTATAAATAATTTTATTTCCATTTTAATGTAATATTTTATTGAATAAAAGAAGGTTTCAACTTAGAACTATGATCATTTTTGTAGAAGTCGACAAATCCGTAGTTTTTGGTCTAGGTTTTTTTCTTGGTCTTATAGCTAATAAAATAATAGATTTTAAATGCTTCTTTTTTAACTTTTTCATTTTAAATGAAATATTCTAATAAGAAAACAAAAAATATATATAATTGGAAGCCGATTTATAGTCGTTTTTTTCATCCAAAGTCAAGCAATTATTTGTAGCAAAGGGTTCGCCCATACTAAATTTTCTCGATTTTGGACTTGATTCTTTTTTATTTTTGATATACAGACTACTTGTTTTTTTTGTTTTTTTTTGAAGATAATAAATTCTAGCATAGGATTATAATACAATTATGTCAATTTTAGTTAAAAACTTCAACCTAGAAGCTTTTAAACCAAAAATGGTAGGAAGCATTTTTCATCGTCATTTTGTAGTCATGCATTTATTATATATATTTAATTAACTGGTATAGTAAGATAGAAAATTTATCAAGGATTACGAGCATATATAATTATAGATATTTACATTAGGGAATTAATGAAATATATCAAGTTTAAAGGGCCGCGGTAGCGAGTTACGGCGCGCGAAAAACAGCGTGGCAAATGCGGGGGTCAGACATATTTTTCGTGGCAGCTGAAGGGTTATATGGTAGACTCTTAATCTTAAAAAATAAAACAAATGAGGTGTTTAGTAAATTAATTGCATTTATTTTTGAAAATTAATTACAAACTAAAATAACTAAAACTAAAATACATTTAGAAATTAAATGCTGTTGTATTTATCACTGTTACTGGAAATGGTATTTGACATATTAATAAATAAAATACTATTTCTTAGTATAAAAATACAATATGTAATTCTGTGTAATAAAACTATTTTGTGACAGATCTATACAGCGTACTTTGACTTGGGGGTGATTACGCGTCCTAAGTTCGCTCGCACGCCAATCGCTATGACGTCATTGTGACGTAGTTTAAGCTTGGCTTCTTAAGAATAACTTCAAAAAATCTTTAAAAATTGCATTGCGACTGACATGCGAGCTAACTTTAATGAGCCATTGGTATTTTTTATTAAAATAAAACTGGCTAAATGCATCATTTTCCTGGTGACTTTTTGGGATTTCATCTTTGGAAATGGTTACTTTATTTCCGAATAGCCATACTTTAGGTAACTTCTAGTAAATCCACTTATTTCTTTCATAAACTTAGCTGATTGTGTCTTTGACTACACTACCACGCTTTATTTAACTTGGTCTTATGCAGAGTTGTTAAAAGAGTTGTATCGGTTAAACCAGTTGTGAAAGCCAAAACCGGTGCTGACCATTCATAAGAGAAATAAGTGGCTAAAATGAACCAAAACTTATCAGAATTAATTTATATTGTCACAATAGATATGTAAAGCTTCCATTATTTAACTGGACATCAATATAACGTTAGGTAGAAGCAACCGGGCCATAGGTAAATTTAGCAATAGTAAGTACGCTCTATAGATCTCAGCCTGAATATAAAGCATAAAAGCACTCAAATAAACATTTGTGTAATGTAAAATAATTATTTATGTTGTTAATACTTTGTATAAGTAGATCAACTCAAAATTAACACCTAAATTCTTGAAGCAGTCATCTAGTTCATAGTATTTACCTGTAACAAAAAAAATACATGTTATAGAGACCAATTATATAATTTTATTGTGTCATTAAAATGTAGGTAATGTAATTGTCATGGCAAATCCATAGTTTACAGGGCGTTTTTTTTTTGCCGGATTTGCTTATTTTATCAATTTTCACACTTCACATACATTAGTAACCAATAAAAAACTTGGTAAAAACACAACGGTAAATATTCATTCCACACACATTCCCACAGGGCACTTAAAAAATACAGAGCCCTGTTCCCCTAGTGTGAGTTTTCTAACTATTACTTTGCGTTTGAGTTAACTAAAAGTTCTAACTTGTATGGGAAATAGTTCAGCGCTCCAAGCGAAAACTTTTGAGAACCAAAAATGTGAGCGTGTGATTGGTCACAATGTTAACGCAGTAGTATAGTTAACGCGAAAGTAAACGTAAAAAAAGCTAGAACACTAGAGCTACTGTACTAATACATATTGTATTTTTTGTGTGTGTGTGTGGTGTGTGTTAGTGTGTGCGCGCGCGTGTGCGTTTGTGTACTTTTGTATGCGTGTGTGTGTGTGTGTGTGTGTGTATAAGACTCACGATGTCGTCGATCTTGAGTATGGCGCGCACGGTCTCCGTAGCGAGTGCGAGCGCGGAGGCGGTCACGTGCAGCGGCTGCACCACGTTCTCCTGTCGCATGTCTGTAACGCGCCCGCGACGAACGTTCACGCCGGCGTGGCACGGGCCAGTCCCCGCCGCCAGCGCCGCCGCGTGCATCGCGCGCAACTCCGTCACCGTCTCCATGGGGTTCAGACCTAAGGGGAAAATAATAGCAAATACAAATAACTGAGATCGGTCATCACCACGCCACGGATTGATTTGGATATAGATCTTTTCCGGACCAGCTTTGAGCCTGCGAGGTTGAAGCTAGGAGATTTTTTTAATTCTTCTGTAGACCCTAACCAATAATTTTAGAATATCTATCTAGCATTAATCTATTACGATGTTCTATTTATATATATTATTATATTTTATATACTTCTATTTGTATAAATCACATTTCACACAAATCTATTTGTATAAATCACAAACATTCTGATATTGATTAAATCCCGCCACCTGTAATCGAGTATTTAAGCAGTTTATTTTTACTAGAAGCTAGATGTCAGGGTTTTTTTATGTGTATTTAAATCTAATTACATAATGTTTAAAATTACTGTTTATTTTGTAACCTTTAAGGAAAAGTATATATAGATTCAACACTTATAGATATATGATTTTGGCGACTTCGTTTACGATACATTTTGTGCTTTATAGATTTTATTTTATTTGTGGATTTAAAACTCAATTTTAAAACTCAACTTCCACCACACAATGGACCCGGCACCCATGTGAAGCTATCCACGGTGAAGCCATGGATAGCTAAAAACATACTCTCTCTCTTTCCTCTTTTTCTTTCTATTTCGTGTGGAAAGGACTAATTTTAAATACTATAAAATATATTTTATACATTTATCACCTTGCTGCTCCACGTCTCTCTCTCAAGAACATGTGGGGTTCTGGGTGGATTTAACTGTTTACTGTTTTTGCCCACTTGGATTTGTTTCTTTTTTTATATGAAAGACACACATATGGCCTGGTCACAAACTAAGTTCTAGGCTTGTACTATGTGTACCATAAACAACGATACTAATACATTCCATTTTATAAACACCCAGAGTATGACCAACTGTACAGGAATTTTAATTTTTTTTGTAAATACACGACCCAAAATCGAAAAAAAGACTTAAATTCTTAGTGTTACTCACCAGCGTTCTCTGCCAAGGTGGCGGGCACCAAGTCCATGGCGTCAGCATAACCACGGAGCGCGTAGTGAGCGGCTCCGCTGACGGATGGCGCGCGCGCAGACAGAGCCGCCGCCACCGCCGCCTCGGGCGCTCCCCCGCCGGCCAGCAGCGCCGGGCGCCGCGCCACGCACCGCACGGCACACAGCGCGTCGTGCAGCGAGCGCGCCGCCTCCGCCACCACGGCACTGCTCGTGCCGCGCACCAGGACGGACACGGTCTTACCGCCGCCGGCACAACCTGTCATCTGTTTACAATATACAATCATGTATTACGAGGTGAAGATGCTGCATAGATACACATTGTTTTACGTTTAGCATAGAAAGAAACTAAGTGGAATGAATACAAAAGCTTAATAGGTAATATCACAATACATTTTATTTAATAGTATACATAAACATACGTAAATAGTAATACATACATAAATAAATTTGCGTACAGTAAAAAAAAATAACAGTTTTGATTATCAAGGAAAAAGGAGAGAAGATGGGTTAAGTTGATTGAGTACTTGATTGGTCAGTCATGGATTAGATGATAGGTGGTCCATAGTTTAGTTTGCCAATTAGAAAGTACTTTAGCCTTAAGTATTTAAGTTTAGATATTTCTATTGCTACAGTAGTTGTATAACCCATCATTAGTAATAATTCAAGTTGATCAGTTGCCAACTATAACCAGTACTTTGGACAAAAAATTTCTAGTGTAAAGGGTTGCTTACGTAAGTAGAAGAAATATTGAGACTCGAGCTTTCAGAAGTGTGATTTTACATATAATTATTACATATAATTATATATCTAACAATCCTGGCTTTTAGCATCAAGATGGAGTATCTACAACTATGGAGATC
The DNA here is from genome assembly GCA_947458855.1 of Monopis laevigella. NCBI lineage: Eukaryota > Metazoa > Arthropoda > Insecta > Lepidoptera > Tineidae > Monopis > Monopis laevigella. The sequence goes on from OX381587.1 coordinate 19,975,680, forward strand.
ATAATAATATGCTGACCGACTAGTTTATAGTACATAGAATTATTGAGCATCTTATAACTGAAGTGGTTTGTCACCATGCCATACCCAAAAAATCAAGTTTTATTAAATAACTAGCTGACCCGCGCAACTTTGTCTGCGCGTTTAAATTTAACCGTTTACGCAGCGTACGCTCTTAAAAGGAATAATTTTTCCCCGTTTTTGCAACATTTTTCTTTGTTACTCCGCTCCTATTAGTCGTAGCGTGATGTTATATAGCCTATAGCCTTTCTCGATAAATGGATTATCCAACACGAAAATATTTTTTCAATTCGAATCAGTAGTTCCTGAGATTAGCGCGTTCAAACAAACAAACAAACAAACAAACAAACAAACTCTTCAGCTTTATAATATTAGTATAGATTAGCTCTGAAACAAAAAAAAAATACTCACCTTAATATATTTATTGGAAGGCTCGGTGATTTCCTCAACCAGATCAGCAGTGACTAGGTTTTCCGCGGTGAAGTGGTCAAGAGAGGCAATGGGTCTGCAGCCGAGGGTCTTGCACACAAACTCGATGTCCTCACGTTCAATGTCTTTGATCACCATTACTTTTATTTTGTCCAAGAAATGGACTGCTAAATCACTTAGGGCATCTCTGTAATAGATAATATGACGATTTAAGTGAACAATTTACAGCATTAATGAAATAATTGTTGCTGTACCCTAATTTAAATTAAAATATGTATTGTTCCTTTTGTTCTCTAAAAAAGATTTATATGCTTACGGATAAATTTATAATACAGAAATTCAAGACTCATCAACCTGGTGGTAAGCAGACCTACAAAGTCCATCACTATTGTTTAATAGTATTGGTCGGTCCCACTATGGTAAATGATGTGGATAAGAAATAGGAGACGACAAAGTCGAAATTACATTACAAGCCTAAAATCCTCTCTACTTTTTCATCAACTTTGGACAACAGTTTTGTAACGGCACCCTGATATGAGACTATCACCTTGAAAAAACTGCAATGCAGCAGTATCATGTATATATATTTTTTAATATTTAAGATTAACAAATTCTGACTTTCTCAGTCAAACCTTCAGTATAATTAAAGCAGAAAATAGTTATTACCTGAGAATAGACTTCTGAACGAGCAAGACATTGCAACCAGATTTCTTGATCTGCTTCACAATATTGAGGATGTACTGCCGCTCCTCCTTCAGCACTCGGTCCATGGCGGCGTAGTCCGATACAATCACATTGTGATCCATCTGAATATTAAATATTATTATTTCTTTCTTCAAGTACAGCGGCAGCAGTCTCGACATAGATAGCGATCGCTAACTTAGCGAATTCGGTCGCTAACTCGTAACGATTGCGTTTTAACGATTTTTCGTAGTCTCTATTATCAAAGTTTTCGACAAAGATCGGTACGGTATCGATTTCGCTTGTCAAATTTAGCGATTGTCGCAAACTTTAACGACGAATTTTGACACCCCGCAAAGTCATCGTTACGGTCGCTAACTTCTCTAAAAACACAAACAATATTTTATAACAATATTTTAGCGATATGATTGCAAATTGCCGATTTTTCGCCCCACATTTTTTAATTATTATCACAAATTTATTTTTTCTCGTTTTGTTTACAAAAGGTGACACTAAACAACTGACGCTTACTCTCTGTGTTACAAAGTAATAAATAATACTATCTAAGGACGGAAAAATACATTTAATTTGGCGACATGAAGATGGTGGCATAATTCTCTCATTAAAAAGTTGTATTTATTTGTTATTAATGACATTAGTATTTTGGATATATAAATACAATATTTTTTCGTATTAAAGTAATATTTTTTTACTGGAGAATTATTATTCAAGCTATAATAAATTAAAACAAAATAAATAAAAAGGTGTCTATAGCTTCAGTTCATTGTTATCTTATTGACATATTAGTTTACTGGCTATCTCGGAAGTAGAGACTTGCATTTGAAGTAGACATCGTTATGGCAACCAATTATTTTTGTTAAAAATTTATATACGTGGTGCCCGAGTTGGTTAGACCTTGGACTTAAAAACACTTAGGTCCCTGTTTCGAATACCGGTGTGTACCTACAATGAGTTTTTAATTAAAAAAAATATGTACATTTGTTTGACAACACCACTATAATGCCTCGGAGTGCACGTTAAGCCTACGGTCCCGGTTTCACTATACCAACTTGTGAAACTGTTTCTAGATGGGTAATTGAGTCTATCCAAAACACCGCGACGAGCTAGCCACTTGTTTGGTGTAGACTCATACCATCGGCTACGACGAGGTGGCATTAAAACCCCTCCGCTGGGTACCCTGGGGCCGTCCAGGCGGTCAAGGGCGCCGTAAGGCACCCGTGAAGATATGTATGTATGTATTCTGTCACTTAAAAAACACAAAACTTTTTATTTGATTTTTTAAAGCATTGCTTAAACAAAAAGGATCCCTAATATAATATTAATATTGGGATTCAGGCAAATAAAACCACTTATTAGGAGCATTGCATAGATTATGGATAATTTTTTTTGCCTTGTATCATCAGAAGAACCAAGCCAAAATAAATCATTAATTGTATACAAAGAAACATAAATATGTAAAACTAGCAATTGGTCCCAGGTTCACTTGTGTGAATCTAGTGGATTGTATAGCATCTATGATGACTAGGCATGGATTTTAAAATCTATAGTAGCAACATCTGAGTCACAATAGTAGGTGGGAGTAGGTCGCTGTCCATTTCGTAATCGCATCATTTAGCCAGCATATTGGGAGCAATCAATGTTGTTTAAGAACAAATATTTATTGACCCCATTCACTTTGTAGGACAATAAAAAAAATAAAAAAAGTATGGTACCACATTTGATGGTGAGTAGCAACATCTATGTATATATAACCATTGACTTTATGTATGTCACATTAAAGATTTTAGCAAAAAAATAATAATAACATTCCTAAACTTGAATAAGACTTAAGAAATATTCAACAATACATTTTATATTCAAACATACACAACAGATAGTGCCCTAATTCACATTAATATTAGTATGGAAACTTACATCAGTCTTAGGCGGAGAAATGCAGAACTGGATAAGGCCCACCTTGGCCTTCTCAACCCGCTTGGGTCCACTAACATTAGCAGAGCGGTGCGGGATGACCAGCCCTTGCACCAACTCTGTGTCTTCTACCGTACCTCCAATACGCTCAATAACTTTAACATTACGGAGGTCTACACGGGCACTATTCTTCCCCGCAATTGGCTCCATTACTGTAAAAAAATAATGTTCATATATTTATTTAAAATCCAAATTGCACAAACAACTTTTACACAGGCAATCTTAATGCATTAGTCATTGTCTAACAGCTAACTTTTGATACCTTTTTTCCAGTCAGTGTAAGGAAATTTATTTTTACTTGACTTATAATCAAACATGTATATAAATTTTTATATGAGATGTTGTACAATTATCATCTCTGGGTATATTTCTAATTGATTTTACATATTTAAGAAATTATATAAAGGTATCCTGGTAATAATTGAATCATACTTTTTGTTCAGAAGATGGTTGATATCTAATATTCTTTAATGAAGAGTACCATTGTGTATAGTCCATTAAAAGGGGTTGATATGCATTATTTTATAGATGAAAACTATTCTTAACTTACCAGATTTAATAGCCTGCACAGCAATAGGTGCCAGAAGTGAAGAAAACTGTGACACAACTTTGGAGTTGAGAGAAGTGGCTGCAGCTTTTAATAACACATCTTCATTGGCGAGGTCCACTGGAGTGGCCATGCCTTCCACCACCTACAGATCAGATTTATTCTTTACACATGCTGAAATTTTACTACTATAATATGAAAAGAAAACTATACAAAATTGCATCGGTGCACTTATTTATGGACTTTGTAGGTCAGCTTACCAATAAAAAATATTTAAATAAAACATTGGCTAAAATAATTATAGTTCACATTTGAACTTTGCACCAAATGAAACCTTTCAAAAGAGTTTAATATTTATAGCAATCAGTGGCGCCTAATACTGTTTTTTATAATGGAAACATAATCTTGTCAAAATAACAAAATCCTTTATAAATGACATTGAACAATCAATCAGCAACAATAATTACTAATAAAGACATGTACTTTTAATTTTTTTGTGTTACAGATTGCTTTGACAGATTTTAGCATTTTGTGTGGTCAAATGTCAAAATTTCCCACAACGCAATTGTATCATTCTCCTAATAAAGAATTATTATTAAAATAATAAGTACAATTATCTACTTAAAAGATCTTATTATTTTGACAATCTAACGTTGTCTTTAAAATAAACAGAATGCGGCAGCAGGTACTTTTTGCTTTAACTTAATTAAACCAAAAGTATTCTAAATGTAAAGAGTTTAAGGGCAGATTTTTCGATAGTCAGATAAAATTATTTGATATTTCATTAATATTAAAAAACCTAGATACTTGGCTTAATGAATTTGACTATGAAGCTACTGAAAGTATTCTTACAGTTATTAAATAGTCCTTAGTATATTTTTCTTTAATCCTTAATCTTCACATTTTGCATAAATTTCTGACACACACACAACACGCACGAATCACACACCACACACAGATACACATATTTCATGCACACTATACTAAGCATGAATACGCAAAACACTTAAATTATATATTTAATTACAAGCCACACACATTTTATAGGTTCTTTAATTTTTCTCTTATATAATTCTAGGGCTAATAGGTTATTAATATTGTATTTAAAGAAAATTATAATTTTAAGAAGCGGTTATTACTGGTTCCTGTAACACAGGGAAACCTAGCATAGGAACCTGGGATACAAACATCCATTTTTAGGTGCAAATCTTTATATTATTATAATATTAAATTATTATCTACTGTAAATTGTTACCTAATTGTGTGTCAATAAATGTTATTTTATTTTTATTTTTTTTATTTAGTTAACTTTTTAGAGGTTTAAAAAATCAGTCCTAAGAGATAATTAAGTTCATGCATTTAAATATTTCTTTTATATTTTATAGAATAACCAAAAACAGTTTTACCTGAAGAGCCATATCTAAAGCCTTTTGGTATCCTTCAGAGATTAATGTAGGATGAATACCCATTTCCAAGAGTTTCTGAGCAGAGTCCAGCAAAGCACCAGCAATTACTACAACAGATGTAGTGCCATCTCCAGCCTCAATATCTTGTGCCCTCGACAACTCCACTAACTAAAAATAAATAATTTAAATTAGATTGAAAATACTGTTATACTGATGCAAAATCTTACTTTTATACCATTGCATGCAAGCTGATCATAGCACTACAGCACTCTTATCTAGTTAACACATTGCAAGAAGAGACAGATAGTCAGTGACCAACATTGGCAAACACTATTTCTAGCTATGGATGGAGCAAGTTCAGTAATGCCCTGACCATCAGACTAAAAAATTAAATTTTATTAACTGTATATGATGATAACCAGCAATCTAAAAGGAAAATTTTCCTTATCCTCAAATAAAATTTTACCACTTATTTCGAAGGAAATTGTCCTCCTAGACCAACTATTTTCAAGAAACAAATATTTCCATTATATTATTCTAAATCTGCAGAGGCCATTAATAACTAAAAAAAATATACAACAACTTAAATGACAACAGCCAATGAATATTTAATTGGTTTCAATATAACATGTTGGTGTAAGTTGTTACTTTATCATCCAACTTAGGTCCATTGCAATAGGGATTCCATTTATCTGCTAGAATGTTAGTATAAATCTCTAAGTTTTTAAAAGTAGACTATTTCAGAAGTATGCTATATTGTTATACATGTACATACTTCTGAAATAGTCTACTTAATTGGCAATTAAAATTTAAATAAAATAAAATAAAAATGTTTTCTTTGTTACTTCATATTGTTGATATTGTTTTAGTATTTGTGAAATAATTTTATAAATTTGGACAGGCAGTAGTTACCATTTTAGCAGCAGGATGAATGACATTTATTTGTTTCAAAATTGTAGCACCATCATTAGTTATAGTAACTTCTCCATTGGCTGCTTGGATCTATAAATTAAAATAACAAAACAAATCAGGATCTATACATTTAAATTACAAATTAAATCAGTGTTTTGATAATAATGGAATCTATAGTAATATTAATTTAGAAAGTATTTATATGTGGTTTCTGCCAGATAAACACAAAAAAACTAGGTACTGAATTGATTTATGTTAAATTGCTACCTATTGGATGCTACAGTAGTTACCGATGATGTAGCTTTCTATAGAATAAATTTATTTATAACTAGCTGATCCACTCAACTTCATCTGCATAACTTAACCATTTACACAGTGTATCTCAAAAGGAATAATTCTTTCCTATTTTAGCAAAATTGTTCATTGCTACTCTGCTTCTATTGGATGTAGCGTGATGTTAGGTAGCCTATAACCTTCCTCGATAAATAGGCCATCCAACACTATAAAAAAAACAATTCCAACCAGTAGCTCCTGAGATTAGTGCGTTCAACCAAACAAACTCTTCAGCTTTATAATATTAGTATAGATAAAGCTACCGCAAGTAATGTAGTTTGCTTAAGGTAAATTCATTGTGAGCTGTATTTTACTTATGATCTGATAACACAGGACACAGCTAGTATAAGATATGCATGCTGACTTAAATCCTGTGGTAACTGGTTTTTAATGATTTATTTTATAAAATCTTTCATTTATTTAATACTTTCTTAAAGTTAAATATCAATCAGTGGCTTCTATTGCAACAACTTTAATGAGCACCCTAGTTCCAGCTTGCAGAGTTGATACATAGATTTAATACAAACTAAACAATGTTTTGCTTATCGGGGTCTGGAATATGTGAGACCCATGGTGTAAAGTACCATTTGCAGGGTACTTATCTGTTTAGTTTTTGAATCCAAAAATTACTTATCATGATACAATGTTTGCCTATAACTCTGTACTTAAGTTGTTACCTAATAAATTGTCAGATTTATGATTCTGAGAGCCAATTAAGCATTATTATAAGTACGTAATAGTAAATAGCATAAGTACCATTTTGTCCATTCCTCGGGGTCCAAGACTGGTCCGTATAGCATCAGACACAGCTAAAAAAACATTATGCCTGGTTAACTTTAATTAAATCTGTATTAACATAATTACAAACACATCTAAGGGGTTATAAGATCTAAATTGATATTATCTTTGCCATATAAACTTTTATTACAAAAAACAACTTTACAAAACAAAATTTATACATATATAAACATTATACTGTACAAATCAAATGTTTAACAAATATATTAAAGAAAATATAAATAAAAAATAAAACAGTTGGGATACCTTTAGCGGCATTTATATTGCTAAGCCGAATATCATTGGGTTTACTTTTGTCTGTGTAAACGGATGAATTAGGTTTTAGAGAATCTCCACCAGCTTTAGGGGCCATTTTTTCTGTAGATTTATTTAATATTTGTCGGTGATTCACAAGATATACTTCGATTAAATTCTAGAAGTTCCACAAACAGAAAGAAAATGAAATAAACAATTTGCTGTCAGTGTCAAGTTTAACATTCCTGTCAAAAATCAGGTGATTAAAATAATAATGGCAAAACTTGCAAAGTGTCAAAAGGCAATGTTTTCTAAAGCCCTATGACCCATATGAAATGGCTAGATTCGATTAGTGGAGCATTAAAGCCACGGATTTTGGGATTCCTTGAGGATAGTCCGAAGACTGTAGTCGTGTGTTTCTAATATATTTTTCATAGTTAAGTTTATAGGATATTATTGTGCAAAAGTGTACCAATTTTGTAGAATAAGCATTCATAAGTAATCTTAAGTGTGAGAAGTGTAGTATTCACGCAGTGATCTCAGTGTTTGTGCTATCTCAATTCATCCATTTCTTCAGTAAAATGGCGGTACCTACCTATTTTACTGTAGATTCTTTCCTCCTTCACATGACACTGGCATATACGGTCATGTGGCCATTCCTATTCTAACCTAGTCCTATCCCTATTACTTTTTGTAGTGTATGCATGTATATCAATGTATCATAATATGTATATTGGTATACGGGCATGCCATCTGTTGTCTCCGGCGCACGTAAGCAAAGGGCGCGGGGTGGGGGATGACAGTTGTAACCCCGACGCGGAGGACAGTGGACGTGTGACGTGCGTGTGTGCGGAGCCGATAAATGTGTACCGAAGGGAGTACACCACACTTTCCATCCTATTATCCCACTTTCACTTTACAATCAAAAAAATTTTATCTACCCTCCTCACTCGACATTGGCAATATTACGCGCACGCGTAGAGGCCATTATTTAAGCAAATAATAATAATAAGCCACGGATTAAAGTGAACTAAAATCCTCCTAAAAAGGCCCCCTAAAATCACTTTATTCAACAAAATGTAAACATGTTTATGGTCATTATTCTGTTCTTACTTCTTAAGCATTGATGGGTTATAATCACAGACCACAACGTTATAAAATTTTATTCTCACTTTTTGTTTGGACATGTTTGGAGGCATGTTTTTCCGTTCTTTTGTTTGGAACTGCAATTTCAATTAAACAATTTTATTTTAAGATAGCGGTCCACTATTAGCGCACTGACGCGCTGCAGACGACAGCGCGTAAGGAAGAGAAGCTAGTCATCTAGCGGAGTAGGAAGCTCGGCGCCGAGAAGCTCTCTCGGCGTAGGCCTACCATTCGGTGGCCGTACCAGCAATGGAGCAATGCCGTGAAGGTGGACGTAAGGTCCGTTGTCGGCCCGGTCGTACATTCGACGTGCTAACAGTTCGACAAACTTCTCGAGCGGTTCGACCTTCACGTTATCACTTATTGTTTTATTACGCACGAATCACGGAGCGCCAGTCGCCATATGCAGAGAGATGTTCTGCTGGCGCTGGATAGCATTAGGTTTGTGATCTCATCCGATCCCGGAGCCTTTTTAGGCTTAAGGCGGAGCACTGTGAGCTCCACCTCGGCCGGGGACATGAAAAAATGCCCTGGGAGGGATTCCGGTTTAGGACCACTTAAAAATTGGCGCACTGTACGCACTATTTGACCATTAAAGGCCGGATCGACAAAGGGGTAGGGCATAAATTGGCCCCGCAGATGTTTCCCTAGGATATTGGCTCGGTCCTGGGCGGCGTAATGCTTGTTACCCTCTTCGTCGACTAGTGGATGGGTGGCCTGAGGCAATTTGGTCAGTCTCCTAGTGAGCCCACGGAGTCCACATAGTTCTCCCAGGGCCTCCCTCGGAATGCGGCGATCTCAGCAGAGAGCTCTTCAGAAACTTTGTTGAGCTCTTGTTTAGTGCTGGGGTCGCGGAGATCCGCCCAGCGCTTTTGGAGTCGTCGCTTGATTTTAAGTTTGTTCCGGAGAAGGGCGGGAAGACATTGTCGTCGTTCGCCAGTATGTGGAGGCAGCTCGTGGGTTGCCGCCTGCTTGGCTTTTGATATGGACTCCATGAGGTGGTTGGCTGCCACCTCTATATCGTCCGGCGTGTTTGGTAGATCAGCAAGGGAATAGGAATTTAGGGTCGCTCTATACTGGTCTCAATCGGTTTTATACCGCCCTTTCGCGGCTCCGACGTCTACCTGTGTGCCCAGAACCACAAGCAGTGGAAGATGGTTGGAGTCCACGTCATAGAGAACTTCGACGTAATCCGGTACGCTTATGGCCTGGGCCAGAGCGATATCAAGTACATCGGCCGCGTGATTCACCGATGTAGGAACGTGGGTCGGTGAGTCAGGCCCTAGCACCTCGTACCCCTTTTCTTCGGAATCCCTGAATAGGGCACTACCCGCTGGGTTGGTAACTCGGGAACCCCACGCAGGGTGCTTAGCGTTGAGGTCCCCTATTACCAGGGTCGGATTTTCCCTATCAAGAATCCGTCGAAGGTCACGGGGGTTTAGAGAGCTGGCTGGGGGGCGGAAGCCGCGTAAACTTTAAATTTTATGTAGGACGATTGTAGACTGATCCCAATTGTGCGGATGCTGTCGAACTCCACAAGCGGAAGTTCCTCGTGGACGAGGTCTTTACGAACGAGGACTGCGGTACCGCGGTAGCCGCAGCCACGATCGGAGACCTCGTCCCGCCTGTAGACAAAGAAGTTCGGCAGACGGCGTTCGTTAGTTGGTTTCAGCGTCGTCTCCCCCAAGAGTATAATGTGAGGAGCCTGCTCCCTTTTTTTTCTATTTTGTTTTTTAGTCTTCTGTTTTATTTAAGGACCGATTGGTTGGGTGGTTACCGGATTCCTCGCGGTAACTACAATTCTTTCGGGCTGGCTTGGTTCTGCAAGCAGCGCGAAACGGTTGTTCGGTCTCGGGATAGACCCGCCTGTCTACGAAAGGCAGGCCATGCTCTAATACTAGCGGCTGGCCACAATTTACACATTTAACAGCATCACGCTCGCGCTCGCAATCGGCAACGTGATGCGAACCGGAGCAGCGCACGCAGCGAGGAGGGCGAAAATATCCCTGGGACGCATGTCCAAATGCCTGGGGAGCCCTTCACGGGCACATTCGCGCACCGTCACTCGAGGCATACTGAGGAGCACTTGGAGGTCGAAAAGGCTCCTCTGTTGGCTGGTGTCTAGGTGGGGAAATTGAACGAAAAAGACAGCCCCAGGGCATCCTTTTTGACGGAATTAATTTTACGTGGTCGGGTCTGACCCCGACCAAGCTTCTCTATGATCTCGGCCAGTGGGGTCTCCACCATGAGGCCCCTGATTGCCACTTTTTGGGGACGCTTCTGAGGGATGGTGTATGTGTGGCTAATGATCTGGGGATCTTTTTCACGTGCTTAGGCGAGGTACTTTTGTACCCCGCGGAACTCGTTTATGGTTGTAGGCAGAAATCTAACGCCTCTGTCAAGAGGGCGGGCATTTGTTGGGTGCCCTAAGATGGCCCTTAGATCCCGAAAGTGAACGGTCCAGTTCGGAAGAGTTTCCACCGTAAGGGGGGGGGGGGGAATTCTCTGTCTGGACTGGGCCGGATCGGTTGTTATGTTAGTCACTGGAGAGACGGGTCTCGGCGGGGGCTGCGACGCTGGTTGACTCGCCACCGTTGCGTATATCATACCCGCAGCCTGGGGCCTGACCAAAGAACACGATCGCCAATCGAATCGCCGCATCGATCGATAAAAATGTATAGGAATTTTACTCTATGGGTAGAGTCCGATCGCCGAGAAACGTCAAATCTCATACATTTAGCTTTCGATGGGTATTTCGATTCGATTATCGATCGGCTCTTTGGTAAGGCCCCTGCATGGCGACCTCCCGTTGTTGATTGGCAACAAGTCGGGGTTCCCTGTGAGGCTGTGGGCTGGTAGATGCCGATTTCATATACGGCAATGTCTGCTGGAATAGGCGACACGCTGGGGCCTGACCAAAGAACACGATCGCCAATCGAATCGCCGCATCGATCGTTAAAAATGTATAGGAATTTTAGTCTATGCGTAGAGCCTGATCGATTGGAAACGTCAAATGCCATACATTTGGCTTTCGGTCGGTGTTTCGATTCGATTATCGATTGGCTCTTTGGTTAGGCCCCGGGACACCAACTGCCTCCACTTGGGGCTAGCGAAGACCACCGTCGCCTCCCTCTCGGCGAGGGTAATACGCCCGACCACTTGACGTGAAGTGGACGGAGCGACCTCGACTGGAGCGAGGCCCTGGGGGTCCGTGGGGTGAGCCCTTGGGTTTGGCCTTATGGCCGGGCCTGATGATTTAGACCTCAGCCTGAATACAGGCTTTGGGACCTTGTCCTTATTAGTTTTAGACATAGTTTAATTTTTATTTCTCTCCGACAGGAGGAGAGCGCGCTAATAATGGAAATAAAATAACCATAGAGTTAACTCTGTGAAAATAACACATATTTTGACACACAATAGAGAATATGCATGTAACGCCAATTATTATTATTTTAATATATAAAAAAATAAATACCATCACGGGTGCCAATTTGGCTCCCGAGAACCGTTTAAACAGCCTCAGGGTCCCAGCGGAGGGATTAACCCATCCTCATTTCGCCGATGGTATTCGGAGGCAACACCTAACAAGTGGCGAGCTTGTTGCGGTGTTTATAATGAAATAGCCTCGTTGTATAAAGCGGTCACCCATCTCAGGCCGGTCTTGTTGTCATCTGCTTAACCTTGTTATCAGTTGCGCAGTGACTTAACCACTAGGCTGGGGCCGCTTTTAATATATAATGTTCCTTTTATGTCTTTGAACATATTTACAGTAATCTATGTTATTTTGATTTATGGGTAGTGTTGGGAGATGGCGATGGTGAATAACACTACCACATAATTGTATAAATATAGTTTATTGGATGTAAGATGAGGTGTACACAGAAAACCGATCCACGCGTGTGGAGTTTGCGGATCCTTGCGACAGTGTCTCGAGGCGGGGATGAACTGACGTCTATCTCCACGCGAGGTCACGTTTTCCAATACGTGAATCGTTCTGGGGCCTTATTCCGAGTTTGCAACCGCTAATCACGACAAGATGTCCGCAAACTATAATTATGGAAATATAAGCTCTATTCCAATGGTTATATAGTATGTATTAGGTTGGCTATTATAATGCAGCCATCTTGAAATACACAAATTCTTCGCGCGTCGTTCTGTATTGGTGCGCTGACGTTCATAATCACCGGTCCGATTCAAAATGCGCGATGAGACCACTCACGGCGCTATTAGCGTGCTAATGAATCGGACCAGTGATTAAGCGCGCTCACAAGAACATCGCTTGTATCTCCCTCTATCACGCAAATAAAACATATGCTCCTCTCACTCTGTTTTAATGTCAAATAAAATGCCGTAACAAATTAATAAATTTTAATGTATTTTGTATATTTTATTTTACATAAATACCAAAATAAATGAGAACATAATACTTTTAACTATCTACTTAATAATTATTTTAGGAATTTTATTACTTTCCTTAAAATCATGTTTCTAGCCTTGCGGTCCGATTCACGACAAAATCGATTGGACTTACAGTGATTTTGCTTCTGGGTGAAATCGCTGTGAGCGCTGTCAAAATGACATTTATCTAGAGATATGTTTTTGAGGAAAGTATTAAAATTTCTAAAATAATTATTTAGTAGATAGTTAAAAGTGTTGTGTTGTCATTTATTTTGGTATTTATGTAAACAAATATACAAAATACATTCAAATTCATTATTTATTTACGGCGTTTTATTTGATATTCAAACAGAGTGAGAGGAGCATATATTTTAGTTGCGAGATAGAGGGAGATACAAGTGATGTTCTTGTCAGCGCGCTTAATCACTGGTCCGATTCATTAGCACGCTAATAGCGCCGTGAGTGGTCTCATCGCGCTTTTTGAATCGGACCGGTGATTATGAACGTCAGCGCTGACAGCGGTGCTATCGCCATTCGGACCGTGAGGTAGATAAATGTCATTCTGACAGCTCTCACAGCAATTTTACCCAGAAGCAAAATCACTGTTTGTCATTGGCAAAACAAATGGCTTTACCATTATGGCCATAAATAGGAAAAAAAAAAAATCACTGTAAGTCCAATATGGCGTCTGTAATGACGTCACTATCTATGTCAAATCATCTATCGTTAGCGCGCTTACGCCCAATCGGACCGTGCTGACAGCGCTGACATCGATTTTGGCGTGAATCGGACCGCAAATCAGGCAGCCACAGATTAGCTATTTTTTATATAAATACGATTTTAAAAATTCATTTTTTTGTAGAAACGGAACGCATTTCTAAAGGTCCGACATTAGCAATCACTACATGTGACGTCATTCGTGCACAAACAAATGTCAACGTGTTTTCTGTAGTGTTTCAGTTTTTTTGTTTTCTCGGGTATTTATTGTCCTTTATTACGATAATTTGTTAGAAACAAACCTTTTGACTAACTTTTGAAGTGCAATAACATTAAACTAATATGCTTTTTGAGCACGAATGACGTCATAGAATGGCGGCTATAGATGTACCGTTATTTACTGCTAATGCTTTTATTTTGTGCTAATGCTGTTTTTAAAATAAAACAGATAGTTGTGTGCCGGCTGATATAAAATCAGCCTTTGCCTCGGACAATAAATCATTTACTTTTTTATAACAACCGGCCTTGTATATAAACTCTTCGCCTGTACCACCCATGTCCACGCGGTTGCTTGCTTCCTTCTTGAGCAGGGGAGCTGCCTGTCACGCACTGTACGCACTATTCGTATAGTATCACGCTACTACCAACGACATCCCTACTCCCTCCGAACATCTTAGCTGGAGAGAGGACGACGTTACCCTGGCGCTGTTCGCAGACGACAGCGCCTACATTTCCCTACACAAAGATCCCTTGCTTGCCGCCGAGAAGATGCAGAGGTTGCTAGACATCCCCCCTTCATGGCTCGACAGATGTCGGATGTCCGTTAACGTGGGAGAAACATCCGCCATGTTGGTCACGCGCCGTTACCGCCGCCGCCCACCAAAATTAAATCTCGGGAGGGGTTTTGTCTGCACCGAATACAAGAGCTTTTTTAACCCCTAAATCTAAATATTTAATAACGAATCCATACGTTTGCTTGCCAAAATAATATGACCAACATAAATTAATACTGTTTCTTTAAACTTATCCAACGTATTATACATATAGTAGCTTTTTATTCTTTTCGTTACTGTACTTGAATGACTGTGCGAGCAATAATTTGCACTTCCATTGTATTCATACTTCAACATACATAATAGTAATCTGTGGTGAACTGACATTTTTTTATTCTATTTATTATTTTATTAGTCTGTGCTCGTTTTGGGTTTCTTTTGCTGATTATTGATATTTTTCGGAATTCCGGATTTTATTGATTTCTAATAGGTATAAATAGGTACATAGTTGTTAAGTGTAGTGTGTGTATTTAATAAAGTACTTCTTATCTATTATATTAAGTGTGAAGAGTTATAGTAATGATCAATTAAAGTAAGTGGTAGACATTTTTCACCTTCAGTGTTGTCCTCATATTTGTATTTTTTGAGAAATATTTATATTAATGCGTGGTAAGATTAGATAAACTATTGTAAATAATTTACTAAACTAATATTACATTATTTAAAAAGAGAAAGCATCATCTTTACTTCCGTCATATACAATGGATTAACCTACTTTATTTGCGTTTGTACAGTCACATTTTGCGTAATAAATTTTGGTAGAACCTAAAATTAATACAAAAGTGATTCATGCGGAATTTGACTTTTATAGAAGTTTGGATAAATTCATCCCAAATAAAATATTTTTAACTTTTGTGTCTATTAAAAGTTCATTGAACTTCATAATGTTTGTTGGGAATAATCAGCAAAACATAGTAATAATTAAAAAAAAAAAATTATAATTTTGTTTATACCTATATCAAACATTATATTATTTTTTAAATATTTAAGATAAGTAGATCATTTTAAAAATATTGTGCCCTCTACATGCTCAAAAAATACACTTCTTTAATACATTTGTTGGCAAAGAAAATCTATAATCAAAGACAATTTGAAAAGTAATTTTAGATATAATGGCAGTTAGCTGGCAGACAGATATAAAAGATTAACCTTTCATATGCTCGGATTCTACCCCCCTTGTATGCTTTGTACTGGATCCATCCCAATACAGATGTTATTTTATTTTTGTAATTTTTATTATTATCCGTTAGAAAACAGTGCTTAAAATCCTTTGCTTGGATGGCCCAAGGAATCAATCTGCCAAATGCGACATTCATTCATTTAAAACTTCAGTTCAATGTTAGAGAATCTTGAAGTCATATATTCACCCTGTACACACTGGGCGGATGTGTGTGTACTGATGCAGTATCTGTTTTGCAATTTTTAAATTGGAAATTAAGCCTCAAGTACTTCTAGATTATCATTTGTTTTTAATCAGTAGGTATCTTTGCTATTCTTCAAAGTTGGAATAATAACAAAACCTGGATTCACTATAAAAATATATTAAAGAATAGCATAGCCAATATGTCTTATGATTATAGCAGTTTCAAGTTGAATTTTGTTTTCAAGTAGAAAACTTCCTGTAGAAAATATAAAAAAGATGTGTCACCATTTAAATGTATATTATAACATTCATTATTTAACTGGCTTTCAATAATATCAGCTGTTTTATTGCATACCAAAGAATTATAGGCATATTATCATTAAAATGTTAATTGTGCTCTTCAGATGTGACAGAATCCTCTTTTACATACAGTGCCTTACAGGATGTTCTACTGATCAATATTATCAATATATAATATGCAAGAAAATGTTTGTGTTGCCAATATTTTTAGTCAATTAGGCATTGTTTTTAATATATAATCTTACTAATTTAATGTTATTTTTTAACACTAATTATACTTTTAAAACTAAAATAATGTAATAATTCATTTATATTTATTTTACAGATTGATAAGACATCTACTTTAAGGTAATAAAATTATTTTCTAATAGAATTAAAATTATTAAGGCCACTGCTGGTGGTGGCTGTGATCTTCAACATTATGGTTTTTATTAGTTTTTATGAAGTATTGAATGGTGGAGATTTATTCGGTGGGGCACCAATAAAATCATTCCTAAGAAATGTAGTAATATATATTCTATAGTTCAACACATGGAAACCTAAAGCTTATGATATTGTATTATTGTAGATGTCTGAGGTGGATCCAGAGACGTTGCTGGAATGGCTGCTGACAGGGCAGGGTGAAGAGCGGGACATGCAGCTCATTGCTCTGGAACAGCTCTGTATGCTGCTGCTTATGTCTGATAATGTTGACCGCTGCTTTGAAAGGTGTGTAATAACAATAATCTTAATAATCTTGGAGCAGTGACACTGGTGCAGTATGTGCCCAAGAAACTAAAAGATAACTATAATTAATAACTAAATAATAATAATTTATTTTTATATTTTCAACAGCTGCCCTCCTCGAACATTTCTGCCTGCCTTATGTAAAATATTCCTTGATGAATGTGCACCTGATAATGTTTTGGAAGTGACTGCTAGAGCTATCACCTACTACTTAGATGTTTCAGGTAAATATTTATTATCAATTACTAGCTTGCACCTGCAACTTTGTATGCATGTTTATTTTAAAACAAAAAAAACTATAGTTATTGTTATTTAATATATAATTTTTGCTAAGATAAAGTAAATCTATACTAATATTATAAAGCTGAAGAGTTTATTTGTTTTATTGGCTGAACGCGCTAATCTCAGGAACTACTGTTTCAAATTGAAAAAATATCTTAGTGTTGGATAGCCCATTTATCGAGGAAGGATACGTAACATCATTCCACAACCAATAGGAGCAACCATGAAAAATATTGCAAAAATGGGGACAATATATATAACTTTGAGAGTGTATGCTGTTTATACTGTTCCGCAGTTAAAGTATAAAATATAAGATAAGACTTGTACATTGTGCGGTATTGCTGTAGGGACTGCCAGACATATATTTGCTGGGTGCAAGACTACTTGAAAAAGGCCATTATTTGCACCAACATGATAAAGTTCTAGAAATTATTTGTGAAGCTGTAAGTCTCAGTATTGCTAGAGCCAAAGCCAAAGGATTATCAACAAATGAAAGACTAACTACTTTTGTAAATAAAAGTATTAAAAAAACCAACCAACCGAACGCACGCTACATAACCAACTAGTGTAAGACTAGGTGGTTAGCTGATTCCATTGACCTTCCGATTACCACCTGTCATACAATGGTGCCACCGAGGCGACCGACCTCACCAACCGTATCCACCCCTTAAATATTAGTTCTTATATTATTATTATATTGGCTGTAGATATTTTTAAATGACCATCAATCACATTAACATAGTTATATGGATCGGTATCTTTAAGGGCGTAAACACTAAGTTGTAAAGTCGATCCCTCCGGAGAAACCCCGGAGAAAAAGGTACCAGCAAGTAAAAAACTCTAGTGCTTCACACAAATTAACAGAGGAACATAGTCATTGGGTTACCTATATGCATATCGCAGCATACATAAAATGCTCTAACCCTACTAAAAGCATGCGCAAAACACCCTATGGCAGATTATTTAACAGTTTAGCAATTGGTTGCAGTACCAATGTACAGAACTGCAAATACTAAAGAGTACTTTACTAAATAATAATATATAATACTGTAAATATAAATAAGTAATCATAAGATATACTTTATCGAAAGATAAAATTTTAATAAAATAAAAAATAAATTAAGTAATAATAAGTTATTACAATATCAGATTTAATATACCTACTAGGGTACTCATTTGAAAAGGTAATACTAGTTGTGAGACCTCAATTGCAGATCAGAACGGGTCCAGACATCTTTATCATTAATATAGTCATTAACTCTATAGTATGCCCTATGAATTAATGTTTGTTTTATACAATTTTTAAACTTTATTTCACTTAAATCTATAATACTTTTAGGTAAATTATTAAATAACCTTATACTGTTAATGACAAAACATTTATTAGTTTTTTGCAGTCTAAACTTTGGTATATCAATTTTATCTATATATCTTAAGTTTAAATTATGCCTGTCGCCATTTTTACTAAACATACTTAAGTTTTTCTTGACGTACAATAAATTCTCATAAATATATTGAGATGGTAGTGTCAATACATCAATCATAGGAAATGTTTCCCGGAGAGAATCACGAGCTTTCATGCCATATATTGCCCGAATAGCCCTCTTTTGTAAAATAAATATGGTATCAAAATCTGCCGCGGATCCCCACATTATAAGACCATACGTCATTATACTGTGAAAATAGGCAAAGTACACTAGTCTGGCTGTTGCAACATCAGTTAATTGTCTGATTTTTCTGACTGCATATGCAGCAGAGCTCAATCTATTGGATAGAGTATTTATGTGAGCTTTCCACTGTAGTTTGGAATCGACTGTGATCCCTAAAAACACAGTGGAGTCAACAAATTTCAGATCAGTACCACCTAACTTCACTGTGGAATTAATACCAGTTACGTTGGGGAGCGTAAATTTTAGACACTTAGTTTTCTTAGCATTTAAAACTAAATTATTCGCGGTGAACCACTTCGAAACCATTTCCAGAGTGTCATTTGCTGATGATAATATATTATCTTTTCTACTAACTTTAAACAGTAGAGATGTATCATCAGCAAATAGCACTATCTGCGCCATCTCCTGAACCATATGTGGAAAGTCATTGATGTATACTAGGAAAAGGAATGGTCCTAAAATTGAGCCTTGCGGGACACCCATCTTTACAAGGGCCCCTTCGGATAGACAGCCATCAATATTAACACCTTGAGTTCTATTGGAAAAGTAAGATTTTAATAGATTTAAAGCTAAGTCGCGAATACCATAAAATTCTAACTTATCTAACAAAGTTTGATGATCAACACAATCAAACGCCTTAGATAGATCACAGAAAACACCAACGAGGTCCTGAGAATTTTCCGATTATTTCCGCAATCAAAGTTGTACTGGCATTTGTTGTGTTTCTTCCTTTTGTAAATCATGTAACCGTATTGTAACAATTTATTTGTATTAAAATGACTTAACAGCTGACCGAGAATTATTTTAAAATATTAAGAAATATTTTAAATTGATTGAGAATTATTTTAAATTATTAAGATGTTAATAATAATATTGAAAGCTATTGGTGAGAGGCAACAGCCTTGAAATAGCCCAACATTATATTGAAGAGGATCTGTAATATTTTGATCTCATAAACAAAATTACTAGAAACAGATTTAAAACTTAACTTTATGCAGTCGAAGTTGGTGCAAGAGGAATTTCAGCAAAGTCTTTGCATCATCAATAGACGGTTGATCTTGACCTTCCAAGATCAGCCGTCGGAACTTTTATGGAGCCTGTTTCCAAGATGGCACTAACAGGATCATATAGTATTTGGTTGAGTAGAAAGGGCAGTGTACACAGTGCAGATAAGAGTTCAAAAGTCCTTTAAACCTAGTTTGCAGTCTCAAGTCCAGGGTCGATGCAGTTCGTTCACCTGCCTTCCAACCACGCTATGGACCCAGCAACCACATGGTGATAGCTTAGAACATTGTCTCTTGTATTAGTATTATTGTTTGTTATATCTTATAGTATAAGCCTAGGGCTTTGTTTGTTACCAGGGCCATATGTGTCTAATGTCCTTCATATTATATTGGTATTAAAAGGTGTATTTGCATAATTGTTGTATAACATAACATGTTGTATGCTTAATATAACAGGCGCCTATCTGCAGTATTTTATGTTAGAGGTCTCCAGTGGAATTACTATTTGTATCTCCTTATAAGTTAAATATGTACATCTCTCATAGATTTTTTTAATATTGATTATGTTTTTCAGCGGAATGCACGCGCCGAATCGTATCTATTGAAGGTGCGGTGAAGGCCATCTGCAACAGACTGCTCACTGTAGACACCAGCAACCGCACCAGCAAGGATCTCACAGAACAATGCATTAAGGTTCTTATAAAATACAAAACAATTACAATAATATTTTTAAATTTTCTGTATTTTCTATTTCAATCTTTTATTATTATTATTTATCAGGTAGGCAGTTGAAACAACTGATAGAAGCCTGTATCTAGTTATTCTTGGTACTATCATCATCTAGAACTAACTTCTAGGTGTTAACGTACAATTAAACCACACCAGCTAAGAAATACTTTTCTTAGCTGGTGTGGGTTAATTGTACGATTTTTTTATTGATTGATAGTCTCAGCTGAGACAACTTCTTTTGGTAGTCTATACCAAGCAACTCTGTTGCTCAGAAAATGCTTGTTTTTTTAAGCCTTAGAATGATAAGAACATTACATTTTGATATATCGGCAAATGATATTGAGTGATATTTTAGTATCAATATTTATAAATGGTCAAATGATCAATTATAGAAGTGTTTTGATATTTTGCTACTTCTGTTGATATATTGAGTAATTTAATATAGATAACCAAAATTATATATTTCTGATTTGATGATATTTTATTTTACAGGGTATATATTGTTATACCTATAATTATCTGAAACAAATAAAGTGTGTTAGATGTGTTTCTTACTTGGTAAAATATATAAATTGAAGCTATAAAATTTTATTGCCAAATATTTCGCCTCTCTATGGAGCGGCGTCATCAGTGACAGTGACTGAAGGTCTTTGTCATAAATTTTGAAGAAGTAATTTTATGTCTTTTAGCAATGGTAAAGGTAATGCACTATACAGTTTTGTATTTATTTTTTAGAAAAATATCATCACCACCTTGCCCATCATGGAAAACATCATCAGCATGTTATGTCCATTGTTGGTTCGATATTAATAAATTTACAAAACAAGTTAGACAAAACCTAATGCATTACATTCAGACCAGGGCTATAGTATGCACCAAGCTCCCATATAAAAGAGCTTTCCCATGTTTTTAAATCAATAGACCGAATAGTTTTAGGAAAACTCTTTAATACTCTTACTGTGAAACAATTGTTAAAGGTAGTGTTATGTATACGCGCATGGGTGGGCACAGGTAAAATATTATTAATTTGAGAATCTACTGTATGTCTGTGTCCATTCATGCGAGTACGAAGGGGTGTCGTAGTCTCTCCCACATAAAAACTGTTACAAAATCTGCACTCCAGCATATATATGCAATGAGAAGTAGTACATTGTGCGAAATTTTGAATTTTGATGACAACAGGGTTATGATGAGTTTGTATATTGATATCGGAATTTATTATGGGACATGTTTTGCAACGAGATTGTTTGCACTTGTGTGTACCTAACAATGTGTTATTGCTCCGTGTATTTTTATTTTTTTCCAAAATAGCTTTTAAATTTTGATTTTGTTTATACGTTACACTAGGGCACGTTTCCAAAAGATTTCGTGTAATATTATTATTTTTAAGGATAGAGAAGCTATCCTTTAATAAATTTTGAATTTTGTGTGCCCCGTGGAAGTATGGTATTATAAGCCGAAGGGAATTTTGTTGTTGTGTGTGTATAGCGTTTGGAGTGTTAGAAGGCCTGTTCATGTGTTTGTGTAAAAAGTTTGGGGGATAATCGCGCCTACATAACCCATTGAAGATTTTGCCTTGATATTTAGCCAAAGATCTTGAATTATTACAAATTCTTTTACCGCGGATAGAAAGTGAATGTGGTATAGACCGTTTTGTGTGCGACGGGTGGCAACTACTGTAATGCAGATACTGTAACTTGTTGGTTTCTTTAAAATGAACAGAAGTTGAAATATTATGATTATTATAAGTAATATCTACATCTAAAAATGTTATGTTAGTTTTAGAAATATCATGAGTGAATCTTAGACTGCTAAATGAATTTAGTTGACTAAGGAATGTATTAAGAGTTTGTAAACTATGAGGCCAAATCATGAAAATATCATCTATGAATCTTAATGTTAAAGGTTTGAGAATTTGACTATTTAAAAATTTTGTTTCGAGAGAACCCATATATAAATTTGCATAAGATGGGCACTGCCATGCGCGTACCCATGGCAGTGCCTTTCTCTTGGTGATAGAATTTATTATCAAAAGT
This sequence comes from Monopis laevigella, assembly GCA_947458855.1. Lineage (NCBI taxonomy): Eukaryota > Metazoa > Arthropoda > Insecta > Lepidoptera > Tineidae > Monopis > Monopis laevigella. The sequence continues at coordinate 19,998,234 of OX381587.1, forward strand.
AAAATAGTTATTGGTTAAAACCATTTCTGCTAAATCTAGTAAAAATTTTGAAGAAGGCAGACGCGGGTTTGGGCGGCTATCGAAATACTCTTTTAGGGCATACAATCCTTCGTCATGTGGTATATTAGTATATAAGGACACAACATCTATAGTTACTAAGAAAATATCATTACAATTTGGAATATGAATATTTTTTATAATATTTAAAAAGTGGTAAGTATCTTTAATATGCGAATCTAAATTTTTTACTAAAGGTTGCGCATAAAAGTCTACAAATGATGATATTCTTTCGGTAGGACAATCATAAGAAGCTACAATTGGTCTACCTGGATTACCAGGTTTGTGTACTTTCGGCAACATGTAAAAATGTGGTGTCCTCGGATTAGAAGGAATTAAGGCCGAAATATCATTGTCAGAAAGTCCTTCATCGGACGCATTTATGTAAATATAATTTTGAATTTCAATAACTAACTGTTCACAGGGGTCAGCTGTAACAGTTGTATAAAATGACGCGTCATTTAGTTGTCTTAGATCCTCATTAATGTAGTTAGTTTTGTTAAGTATTACTGTAGTAGATCCCTTATCTGCTGGTAAAACCATTATTGATTCATCATTTTTTTATTTTGATAAAGCTATTTTTTCGCTAATGGATAAATTTTGATTACTACTTTGAAGGGAATTTATAAAGTTAGGATCCGAAATTTTATGTAAAATATGATTAATAAATGTATCGATGGGATGACCAGCCGGTAACAGAGGTGGTTCATTTGCCGAAGGTAATTTAAATTTTTGCAATGCCTCATGCAAACCATTACTATTATTGCCAGATGGTTCGCGATTATGCCAAAAATATTTCCATTTTAAGTTACAACCAAATGTTAATATATCTTTAGTAATTTCGAAAACGTTAATTTTGTTAGTCGGGCAGAATGTCAGTCCCTTAGATAGCACTGACTTTTCTGCGGAGTTAAGAATTTTAGATGATAAATTTATTAAATTACTTTCGTTATTTGTGTTTGTCCGTACTAATCGTTGTTGTTGATTACACGTACGGATAGCTTGAGGCATACAAAATAAACTAGACAAGTTTGTTGGTTTAAGATTTAAAAAGGAAGGAGTTGAAATCTGATTATGAAATGGAATGGGAATAATATTATACCTATAATATAATATACTTTTTGTACATTTGTTTGACAAAGCCACTATAGTCCCTAGACACAAATTGATATAGTGCTATATCAATTTGTGAAATTGTTTATAGATGGGTTACTGTATCTATTTACAATGTGGTGGGAATAAAACCCTGTATATACATGATATAATATTTTTTTATGATGATATGATACTTATACTACTATAGTACTAAGTACTTTTGGACCTAAAGAGTGTTATCAACATCATCATTGCTGTAATATTGCTACAATTTTAGGTGCTAGAACTGGTATGTACCCGCGAGGCCAGCGCCGTATGGGAAGGTGGTGGCTTGCCCGCTGTGCTACACTTTATCACTCACTATGGCATGGCCGTACACAAGGACACTCTACACTCTGCGATGGCCGTAGTTTCTAGGTAATATGTTATTTTATTTATCTTTTTTTACAGGATTTTATAGGCATATTTTTATATATTGCTTGCTGCACTTGTAAACTAGGTGGCATGGATATCAAGACGTTCTTTAGCGAAAAAATACAATTATTCTCAGAATATTAATTCAATAAGTATTTTTTTTTACCTTAAGTAAATGTTCTTAACCCATACCAACTATTTTAATTGATTCAAGATTTTTTATTATTTTAGAATATATGGTTTCCACCATATATGAAACAATAATTGTTTTGGCCAAGTCAATATTTTTATTTTGATCCAACAATTTCATTTTATCTTTGTGTCTGGTAGAATTCACATGTTTATTAATCTTCTTTAAAAGAAAATATCTGGAATCACTTATATCACATATCTTAAAACCTACAAGAAATTAAGACAAACATGTATCAATAAAGGCAGTATTAATTGTTTTTGCCCGGCAGTACCGATGTCTTTAGTTACTATTTTTTTTTCTTTTTTCCCAAAACAGCCCTTAGTTTGTTGTATCCAACATTGTGGGTTTGATACATGATGAAACAGCTCTAGGCTTGTAGCCTAGAGCTGTTTGTGACCAGAGCTATATGTGTAAATTGTATTACATATTAATATTATTATATGTAATGATATTTTAAAAACTTTAATATAAGTTAATTTGCTTTGTATACAGAGTGTGTGGCAAAATGGAAGTGGGTGACAGTCGCGTGGAGGATGCGGTGTCGTCACTGTCGGCGTTGCTGCGGCACTCGGACGCGCGCGTGGCCGACGCCGCACTGCGCTGCTTCGCCTCGCTAGCGGATCGGTTCGCTCGGGCCCATGCCGATCCCGCCCCACTGGCTGCTCACGGTAAGTCTGTACACTTAACTAATTTGGATGAACTTTGAGCTAATATGGTACTCTAAAGTAATTGTATGGCATGAATGTCTCAATAATCGGAAAAAGTCAGATATACTTGAATTTTGAAATAGTCATAAATCTTGTTGAGTGAACGAGTAGCAAAAGACTATTTGAGCGCCTCCTTATATTAGTGTTAGCCTTTGGCGTTGTATCTGGAGGTCGTGAGTTCAATTCCTATAATACCCTTATTTATATTTATGCATTTTTATAAATTCCTTTATAGGATAATATTATATTAATTTTTTAAAGATAAAAATGCAATGAAAAAATTCCTGGTGGCAGGACTCGAACCCACGTTCCTCGCTATCGCGGCAAGGCGCTCAACCGCTGAGCTAACCAAGTTCCAGTCAGCCCTCACGAATTTTGTCATTGCTTGTTATCTACTTATACACAGACGTCCCCTATTAGCTTTCTTCTAATAACTCTTATACGAGTGAAGTTAGAAGTCGTAGTTAATAGCGAGGTTCGTGGGTTCGAGTCCTGCCACCAGGATTTTTTTCATTGCATTTTTACCTTATTTATATAAGTTTATTAAAATTAAGCACCCTACTCCGAACACAATTTTTAAGGTTAGCTGGTAGATAATGCCTAAGACATTAAGGTCGCCTTTGTTCATAACTTTGTTTACTGTGCCATAAAGTGTTAATAGAATAAATAAATTCCCACGCATAAAATATTAGTATTTCTGTACAGTTTGTCATGGTTGTTTGTTATTTTGTTGTTTCTGGTACACTCTAAGCTCTAGGCTTGTTCTAACAAGCCTAGAGCTTAGTTTTTGACCAAGATAAATGTGTTCAAAGTTCTTTATTTATCCATAACTTTATGTAAAAAAAAATTTTTAGATGAGTTTTCAATATTTGCAATAATTTTGTTATGTTACAGGTCTTGTTGAAGAATTAGTTCGCAGACTAAGCACCATAGAGAGTGGAGAGGATAAGGCCCCCACTCCCTCTGTGTCCATCACTGTCAGCCTGCTGTCTACTCTGTGCCGCGGCTCTGCACAAATTACTCATGTAAGCTTTTTTATAACAAAATAAAATATGCATTTTTAGGGAACAGGTATCCACCAAAGCAGAGATAGTAGAAGTACTGAATATAATAAAGGGGAGTCTTGACAAAAGGCCTTTATACTACTTCGCGGTCTCAAGTCCAGGTTTTACTCTGTGGGTTCACCGGTTCTCAGAAGACTATATTACATCGATTTTGTGTTGAGATCGTAGTCTCTTTTTAGGGTGCGATTATGAAACAGGTAGTTAATTTCACGATACCAGCGAGGCTACCAAAGTCGGCTCTTAATACAAATCCGTCTTTGTCGCCGCTCATTTCATAACCGCATCATTTAGCCGGCATCGTGGGACCGATAAATGCTATTAAACAATGATGTAATGATCGACCCTATTCATGGATTTTGTAGGTCTACCACGAGGTAGATACAAAGTTACATATTGTGCTCCTATAAAAAAAAACAATGGAGAATGATTGTATTGTAATATGTGTATATGAAATGCAAATAAATGTAATACGGATCCATAGACAACAATAAACATTGTCTCACTCATCAAAAAGACATATCTAGTCTTGGTTTTATTTTTTCTTTTTGGTTTTATAAGTTTATGTCTTATTGTTAAGGCCCAATAAAGACGTAACCGACATTAATTTTACATCTACCTATTCTCAATAGCTCTAATAGGCACAAGAAGCTACGGGGCATCCTACTGCTGGTTGCAACAACATGCTCCAAAATAAATGAATGTATAGTAAAAGTCAATTATCAGTTTTATTTATCATTTTAATAAGTGGTTAAAATAAACTGAAAAAATCCCTAAAGGTACTGTTCCGAACCGAACTGCAACTGCCGACAGCACGCGCAGCGACTGCATGTAGCCGCTGCACTTGCATTTGCAGCATGATTTTGAGAATGGCGACGCGAGCTGCGATGCATAAAAAGCATGCAGGCGGCCAGTCGCTTCGAATTTTTAGTTTACACGATGTTGGACGTGTGGGATATTCCTGAATATAATTTACTGTTATATATTTTATTAGAAGAGGAAGATGATAACTTGTTGTCATTGTGCATTAGACAGACAAGGCAAATCACGCTTCCTTTGTTCAAAAGCAGACCTTGATTCGACTCTTTTCCTATTGTGCTTCAGATGTTGTCTTTAGCTACATTATTCATATATTTCTTGTGGCTTATGTCTTAAAGAGTGGGATATTTAGCAACAAAGTTTATTAATTGGTCCTCTTCAATCTCTGAGAAACTAATTTCCGCTCCGTAAAAACTGCGTCCTTTGGTCAGTGCGGTCGCTGCGCTACTGGTCCGCAGCCGCCGCCGACTGCGCGTGTTGCTGCCGCCTTCGGAACACATTTCATAACTTCTCAATACATACAAACCAGTCGTGCAGCTGCAGCCAACTGCATGCAGTCGCTGCAAGTGCTGTCGGCAGTTGGCAGCTCGGTTCAGAACATACATTTTCAAAAACTAAGCCTAAATGTGGTATAATTTTGTTTGAAGGACAGAACATACATTTTCAAAAACTAAGCCTAAATGTGGTATAATTTTGTTTGAAGGATTTAGTACGCCTGGACCTGTGCACCGCCATCGAGACCGCTGTGCAGGCGGACGAGCGTTGGTGCCTGGAGTGCATGCGACTGGTAGACTTACTGCTGGTGCTCCTGTGCGAAGGAAGGCATGCCATACAATTACAGTGAGTAAATTATTTATTTTTATATAAGTTTAAATATTAGAAGGATAATTTTAATGAGCTTCCGAGAATAAAGTAAATTTTGTTCTTGATTCCGAAAACAGCCTAAAATTTGACAACCTCCATAGACTAGTGGTTGCGCATTTGGCATTGCAACCAGAGGTTGTGGGTTTGATTCCAACCCATGGCAAAAAAATATAGTATAGGTAACGTTAGTTTGTGACCAGAACAATATGTGTAAATTGTACTACATAATATTATTATTATATTAATATAAAAAACTAATTTCGTTTTTATTAATTTAAAAAAACTGGTTTTTAAGATATTTTTGATATATTTGAAAAATTTTATATATTTGTTTTTTGATACGTCATTAACACGATGGAAAAGAAAAGAAGGTGTATTTGACATGTCAATGTTATAAGCAAGCGTTTACTATTGGTTACCGCGAAGCAAATTGAAAATTTGGGCCCAATAATACCCTACATTGAAGCTTTATTTTTATCATTACCTATATAAGAATAGCAATAAAATTTAAAAATAATACAAATAATGCAAGATAAAAATATTATTGGATTTTATTAGTCATTTTAAAAAGGCGCATATCAGACAACTTGTATCCAACAGTACTGTGTTCTATGTCATTAGTCTATTATAGGGTGCTTGTGACGTCACGCAGACTATTTAGGTTTCCGATTTCAAATAATAATATCTTGAAAACCAGTTTTTTATTTAAAAATTATGTATTGTTTTAAATTATGTCCAGTCTATTAGTTTCTTGGTTTAGTTAGACTATGTTTTCGATTTTTTTTATTTTTTTATTATCATCAGAAGCCAAAGAAAAATTATAACAAAGGAGACCGTTCACCTGTGTATGGACGGCGGTTGCGCTAAAAATATTTTTGTATGATAACCAAAATTAGACACAAAAGAGGATAAATGTCATACTTTTAAGGACACCTTTTTTTATTTAATTTTTTTTTAGTAGGGTTTTCTGTAAACTTACATTTTTATTTAAGATTTTGAGGTTAGTATTAAAACAAACAATATCTAAGGTTGCGTTCCAAAACCTTTCTCGGGTAAAGTAAAAAAGACAACTGTAACTGCCTTTACAGACTGGACGTACTTTCGACGCCTATAAGCTTATTTTTATACGCGCATAAGCTAATAAATAGGCATCCATTTGAAATAACACTCATACGGAAAAAAACATTTGTATGTACTCGTACCTATACGCACCGAAAAATCCGCCCCTATAAAGATTCTTATAAAACATTAAGAAATAAGGCTATAGGTAACACTAACAAAAGTACATTTTTGTTAGGGGGGCATTTGATAAAAAAATAAGGCTATTTGAATGGTATTTTATTTTTTTCTTCCGAGCTATGTCCTTGCCATTATCTTGATATTGAAATCACAAGAAAGTGGAGGGATCGAAGACTCGACTCGACACCCGAAAGAAAGATAATTAACCTAACAAAACTAAAAAAAAATACTTTTCGAAAGGACGACAGACTCTTCCTATATCTCTGTGGCCAGACTATAGTTTTGTTTGACTGATTGCTGACATTTTTTTTAATCTGCGTACATTGAATAGTACGCACCCCAACTCATTCTGTTTTACAAATGTGCAGACTAGAAAAACGCGACTATTTGTTAACGTATTCATATGTTTTTATTTTTTTAACCCAATATGTTATACGAGGCCGATTTTAATTAGGGAAATGGGCACAGTATTATAAGTAGAAAAATATAAATATATCCATATATAGTTTAAAGATTTCAATTTCGGATAGCAAACATTGCCGGGGTGTACATTACCGCGTCTCGTGATAGATACGCATACAACGACCTTCACCGAGCTGGTTAATGGATGAAAAGTATTAAATATATTGCAAATGGCTTGTCTCAAAAAAATCAGTCCAGAATATGATTAATTAACAATTAAAAAAAATTTTTTTGGTAGCTATGCAAAACTCACTCAACTTTTCACCAATACAATACTAAAAATAAAGACAAAATTGTAATTGCTAAAAGTAGAATACGAAAAAAAAAAAACTTGTGCAATAGTGTTTGTTTTTATAATTATTGTAGGAATTTTTTACTGGAGAAAGAAATATATAATTTAAATGAATTGAAAATGACATTTAAACTAATTCTGAATTATTATTTTCATATTATATTGTAATATTTATTTAATTAATTTTAGAATTTGTGCTGTATAACTATAAGTTATAGCGACACACGCTTTGGATGGGATTCTCCGCACTTCCAATTAAACAACGCGTGCACTATTTTATAAAAGTTTAAGCTTCTTCTGCTCCAATTTTGGACAATCCTTCTTCATGTGATCCCCACTCTTACAATAGAAACAACGGCTATGTCTCCCGCTGCTATTAAAATAACTAGAGTCTGCCTCCCCCTTGACCATGGGCAATGACCGTGCACCACTGGGAGAAGCCTCATCAAATAATTCCTCCAGACTTCTTGACTCTCGAAGTAGGTCTGAGAATTTACATATAGATGACCGAGTTATCTTCTCCCGGATTCGCTTGTGAAGGAGACCGTATACCATGTCCAACTGCACTTGTTCGGTCAACGTGTTTGGTGGCAGCTGTGCAAACAAAAGCTCTTGCCTTACAGACAAACAAGTCAGTGGATTCATTGCCTCCTTGCTCCTTTTTGAAAAGTTCCCTGTAGATTTTATGCGGAGGCATACGTGGTCCAAATGTCTGCTTCAAAAGTACCATGGCCTCATCCCAGGAACCCGCCGTATGTTTTATTCCTTGCCACCATGTAGCTGCATGGCCCGACAAAAGCATAGGCATTCCCCAAAGCGCCATCCCGTCTTCTACAAGGACGCATTCTTTATAAGTCTGCACCGCCTCTATGAATGCAGTGACGTCACTGTCTTTTGACCCGTCGAACCTGGCCGTACACTTCGCGAAATTCCCTGAACGAAGCGGCTCCGGAACACACGCTGACTGTGGTTGTAACCGAAGCGATTCAATAAGCATACGCAGCTGTTCATTTGACATCACAATCGGTGAAGTAGGCGCCACCACTGGAGAATCATTCTCCCCCTCGCTGACGGAACCCCCAACGTCCTGTTGGTGCTCCATATTTCGAGTGCGCGGCATCCTTCAACAACACTCACAAAACATGCAAAACGTGCAAACAGACAGTGCGACACGTGCAATGCGTGCAATTTAAAACAGTCATAATAACTAAAACATAATTATTTAGTCATTGAATCTATATTAAACACAATTTTCCACAAAAATTAAAGCAAAATTCACACATATTATAATGAAAATTAAACACAAAAGTCACACACCAAAACTAGCAATAGTCAAGGCATTTTTGGCTTCACGTCAGGGCGCCATTTTATAGCGACACACGCTTTGGATGGGATTCTCCGCACTTCCAATTAAACAACGCGTGCACTATTTTATAAAAGTTTAATCATAAAACAGTTTAACATTATAACTACACATAACTTAAACTAATAATAATACAAAATACACATAAAGTTCGACATTAAACGTAATTAAAATACGAGCATCATTAGACGCAGGTTCACACTACAAGCGATGTCACGCCACTGCTGGCCACCGGACACCGGCCGGCGCAACCAATCACGAGTTCTTATTATTTAAAAACACTCACTGCGCAGACGCGCGGGGAGTCGGCGCATGCGCCCTGAACGTGAGGATGCCAACATGGAATTAGGGTTCCGCACTACAAAGTATTCATTTCACTTTTGAGAATTTGTATGTTGATATAAAATACCAAACGGTATCTATATATTTCAATAATTATTTGTACAATGACGAGTCGAAGTGTAACATTGTGTACCATGATTATTATTATTAAATAAATAAATATTCCTGGCGGTAAAAGCTCATAATGTACGATGCCCTTCCATTCCCACCAAATACACAGCAACACCTTATTTCATGTTAATCTGGGTTTTGTTAGATTCCTTTTTTTACATTCTTTAATATATCACCTTTACAATGGTACGAAAACTACCCAGATACAATTTCTACAATATTGATATTTTATCACAACTTTATACATGAAAAATACGATAAGAGTTAAAACCCAACGATTATTAAGGCCTTTTATTTAATTACTACATTTAGGCCAATTATTAAAATAGCCTTTATTATTTTTATCCGAACTCACAAATAATCTTATTTAAATGGTCAGACCGCCTCCGTAGACTAGTGGTTGCGCGTTTGGCGTTGTATCCGGAGGTCGTGGGTTCGATTCCCACCCATGGCAAAAAAATATTAGTACGTATTTCTGTACAAATTGTCTGGGTAAATTTTATCTTTTTAATTAAGTATAAATAAGTAGGTAATCATTGATGATTACCTACTTATTTATACTTAATTTATACTAATAGTATACTGTGTAGGTATGTACATTGGTACAGTAACAAATAATCTGCCATGGTGTTCTACGCATGCTGATCAGTGGGGTGCATTTTAAGTATGCTACTATATATTATATATATGCTACATAGCATAAGTCAATCAATAACTGTGCTCCTCTTTTAGTTTGTGTAAAGCACTAGAGTTTTTTTCTTGCTGGTTTCTTTTTCTCCGGGGTGTCTCTGAGGGGATCGACTTTACAGTTAGTGTTTATGCCCTTAAAAATACCGATCCTTATACCTTTACTTATATGTGATTGGTTACTTACCTTTTATTCAAAATAAATATTTAAGGCATGTATATGATCGGTGAAGTTGGTCGCCTTGGTGACTTTCTTGTATGGCAGATAATGATTGACAGGTCAATGGAATCAGCTAACCACCTAGTCTTACACTAGTTGGTTATGTAGTGTGTGTTCGGTTCGGTAGTAATTTTCATATAAAGATTTCCATTCCATCGTGTTTAAGTTCAATGAATATTTATCGTTCTTTTGTTAATGAATAGCTGCCTAACCAAACGCACAATAAGACCTCATTGTTAAACTTTTTTTTTTTGACTATTTATAAATATCTGTAAAGATTTACATGAAAGAAATGATTTTGACTTTGACTTGACTTTTGGGTGTTTATAAAATATAATATTATTATGTATTATATCGTTGTTTCTGGTACATATAGTACAAGCCTAGAGTTTAGTTTGTGACCAGAGCAATATGAGTAAATTGTCCTACATATTCTTATTATAGTTAGTCTTTTTTTTTTATTATGAGTGAGCAAAATGAGGTTTTTTGGACTACACACTTATTTCGTATACACATATATTCCCTGAATAATGCTACCCTAAAATTTACAGGAACAACATATGCCGTGCAGGACCTTCAATTGGACCAATATCTAGCGAGCCGATACACGGTAAAATAACGTTTTTAAAAATAAAGAAAATTTAGGTTAAACCTAAGCAGATTCCTTAAATCCAAGAAATTGATCCTCTCTGTATAGATATAAGATACAATTTACTTGATATTAAGAAAAATATGCTCTTAAAACATGTTTTTTTTAATCAAAATAATAGTCCAAAAAAATATTTATCCAAAAGGGTGTGATCAAGAAAACCTAATTTGTGACTTAAAATCATTGTTGATAAATTTGAGATTACAAATATTATGTACTTGCTTCTTGTTAAAACAATATTATTGAGAGGAAATATATATTTCCTCTTTAATATTTGAAATACTTTTTTTTACAACATATTGTTATATCAACAATATTTTTATAATCTATTTATTTTTATTTTCTGTTAAACAAAATATTTCAAAAGTTCACGATTTATTGAATTAATAAATGTTTTTACCTGTGTAGCAAGACCAGACAGGTCCCAGCGTCAGCTGATAGACTGTATCCGAGGAAAAGACACGGATGCCCTCATCACTGCGGTGACCACTTGCTCGGTGGATGTCAACTTCACTGATGATGTGGGACAAACGCTACTCAACTGGGCCTCTGCTTTTGGAACTAAAGAAATGGTGGAGTTTTTGTGTGAAAAAGGTTAGTGTATTTACCACAGAAGTATATAATAGCGAAGCTAACCACCTAGTCTTACACTAGTTGGTTATGTAGTGTGTGTTCGATTCGGTAGTAATTTTCATATTAAGATTTCCATTCCATTGTGTTTAAGTTCTAAATCTGATATCGAGGTTATTGTTGTTAAAAGTAATAAATTCATTAATTATGTTTAATGCCCGAGGTAATTTAAAAAGTATATAATGTTTTATACTTTCGCCGCTAGGGGGGTTTTGTGTGCTTGTCAAATTAAGAGGTTACAATGAACGCTTGTATTTTCTACTTTAATTCTTTTTATTCGATCTCCCGATACTGGCTACCTGAAAATTCTAACAATTGTTAACCTTTATTTTTTTACTATTCATAAATATCTGTAAAGATTTACATGAAATAAATTATTTTGACTTTGAAGTGTCCTAAGGCATAAAATCGGCTTTTGAACAGAATATGCGAATTACACCCTCTACGAATTAAAACAAAATGTACCTAATAACAGTATATGGCGACAAAGAACTCATCATTAACATTTCGTTCAAAAGGCGATTTTGGATCTTACGCCACTTTCGTATATTATTCTTGACAACATATCCGAAGGTTGTACTTTCGATTCCCATACAAGGCAAAATAATACCAAAACGTTTTTCTGTACTCTTCACCGTGGTTTGTCTTGGGTGTTTATAAAATAATATATACATGGTGACTTTGAAAGGTTGTACTTTGGGGAAGCCATTAAAAAAAATAGCTGCCCCATACAAATTGGTCATTATAACATTAGTAGTTTGTATGGATTTTTTTTTTCATTTGCAACACATGATTCCATGGGAATAGTAGTTTGATTTAATCAGTAAAACCTCATATTAGCCCAAAGTACAACCTTGCAATTTGAGCATGTATAATGTATATAGCCCATGTTACCCACATAACTCAGTGGCTATCAGAGTGGTTTAAGCAAAACTTTTTGCAGAGGGGCGCTGCATATTTCTTACAAAATAAATTTTTTTTCAAAGAAAAAAACTTACCTACCTAACATTTTGGAACTCAATTAATAAATATAATTTAAACCTGCAAAAAAATCAGGTTTTGGGTTTATATCCTGTAGGTATATAATAATAATATGTAGGACAACTTACACATATTGCTCTGAAGACAAACTAAGCTCTAGGCTTTTACTATGTTTTTAAAAACACCCAGACCGTGACAAAGTCTGTGTACTTTGTGAAAATGTACTAATATTTTTTGCCATGGGTGAGAATCGAACCCACAACTTCCGGATACAACGCCAAAGGCGCAACCACTAGTCTACGGAGGTACCACATGTCTATAATATACCTATATATAAAATATATATTTAACTATTTATTATTCAGGTGCGGACGTGAACAAAGGCCAGAGAAGTTCGTCGTTGCACTACGCCTCGTGTTTCGGTCGCCCGGCCATCGCCAAAGTGTTGCTTCGTTTTGGAGCCAACGCCGACCTTAGAGACGAGGACGGCAAGACCCCTTTAGATAAGGCCAGAGAGAGACACGATCAAGGTATGTTGCTTATTTATGCATGCAACATGGAGGTACCTATATAATAGGGAGGTGCTCTAATGTCTAAAATCACTTTTCCAAGCATGTGAATGTGAAATACTAACCAAAACAAAAAGTGAATATAAAAAAAAAATATAGCCAATTAATAAGTTGTAACCAATATGTAGTGAAACCAGAATATGGTGATTGAACGAACATGTTTGATAGGCGATTTTAGGCTTAGGCCACTTCCGTAAATTATCCTTATTTTCAGGTACTATATGTACTGTCTAGTAGTTATTCTTACAAAAAAAAAACTGTTATGTTCCATCGCCTCCTTAGCCAGCAGATAGTTTTTGTTCTCACCTCGTCTTAGCTATTCTGAGCCTGAGAATGTATCATTTTTTTTATTATCACAATTGGCGGATATACGAAAAATTGTTTCACAGGTCATAGAGAAGTGGCTGCCATACTACAGAGTCCAGGAGAATGGCTGGTAGTGGGAAACCAGGAATCTCCTTCCAACGAACAAGAACTGCCTGACACCAGCGACCAGGAGATGGCTCCCTTGTACCTAGAGTAAGTACTTATATAACAAATCCAACAAAACAAATCTCTATATTAAACATATTATATATTTATTTATTTTATGTAATAATCAAGCTATTTATGAAAAGTAAAAACAAATGTATAAGGTCTAAGTACGCCCTTGACTAGGTCGCTATTGCTTCGGCTTTTTGCACATTATAAGAAATTTTCTTGTGTCTTATGTGAAATGTCTTAAGAAATTCAGTTGCATTGATTGTTATATTAGACCATACATATTACAAGATATTTTTTCTTTTGTCGGACAAGACACGCGCATACTAGTCATTTTGTCGGCTGCATGTTCGATTTCGTGCCTACAAAAGACGTCTTGTAAAAAAGTTTGCGCGTGCACATTCGGCGCGACTGTGTTAGCGAAATCGTATCTTCCGTGTATTGTGGCTACAGACAGAGGAAGACGTCTTGCATGAATGTGTACGATAAACCAGATAAGACATTTTTCTTGTCTTGTGTCCTTGTCTTATAATGTGGAAAAGGCCTCCCGCATATGTACAAATAAATGTCTGTTGTAAATATCTGGTTTTTAATTTGCTTCATATCTGATTTCATAAAATAAACGCGTAGTGAATCATTAAACTATTGTCTATACGGGAAAACAAAAATAGCAACCCAACCGAACACTTGCCACATAACCAACTAGTATGATACTAGGTGGCTAGCTGGTTCTATTTATTGACCTGGCAGGCATTAACTGCCTTGCAAAGATGCCACCGAGGCGACTTACTAAGTGCAGTATTCCTAAAAACTCATTGTGTCCTTGAACACTTTAGGTTTTGTCTCTTAGTTAAAACCTATATATATATACTAAAGTGTTTTTCAAGGACGCAATAACTTTTTATGATTAAGGGCATATGTCTATGTCTCAAATATCTATTGTAACTCTCTCAAAAGTCAACTTTAATTTACCAATATAAAATAATATTTAACGGTAAGTCTTTACTTACAATCAAAACAGGATATAATCCAATTAAAATGAGTTTTATTAAATTTTAGTTTCTGAAACGACATTTAAGTCGAAAGTGCCAAAATTGACTCGGATTACGGTATGAGTTTGATACTACCATTTTTTTTATTTAATAATAATAAAAAAGTACCATCACTAGTGCCGTTTCGCTCCCGAGAACCGTTTATCCGTTTAAATGGACTCATGGTAGTGATTAACTCATCCTCATTTCGCCGATGGTATTCGAATGCAAAACCTAACAAGTAACGAGCTTGTTGCGGTGTTTATGATGGTATAGCCTCTTTGTATAAAGCGTTCACCCATCCCAGGTCCGGCCTTGTCGTTATCTGCTTAACCATGTTATTAGTTGCGCATTGACTTAACCACTAAGCTAAGGCCGCTTTTTTCTTTATTTTATTTTTTATTTAAAAACCTTTTTTTTTTCACAGACGTCTCATACCAGTATTCTGCACTCGCTACCATGGTTCGGCTTCCAGCGGAGTTCGCCGAGCGTGTCTCTCTCTTGTTCGCAAGATGATACATTACACGCCCGCGCGTCTGTTACAGGACATATCCGCGCCAAACACCTCGCATCTACTTACACAACTCGTGGCGAACGTGCTAGATAGCCTGGTATGTTACACGATACATTACACGCCCGCGCGCTTTTTTTTCTTTATTTTACTTTAGATACTTAATTGGTCAAACACCTTGATCTACTGACCAACTCGTGGTAAACAATATTACATTGTTCATTTGACCCTCGTATTACAGGAGATTTCCGTTCTGTGCACTTAAATTCTATTATACGATCCATGACCAACATACTAGATATTTGATTGGAATGTTATGCGTTACGTTACTTACATACCAGTAGCATCGCGCTTAAGAAAGCGTTAATAATTAAAGTTAAAAATGGCGTCGAATGTACCGCATCATCGACTTTAAAATTAAAACTAGTACATTGGACGCCATTTTAAACTTTAATCGTTAAAATTACTTTAACGGACACTTTGGTGCAACTGGAGATAAGTGTAAGTTTTTTAACTATTATTTACGACTGAGTTAACTAAAATTAGTATATGGTGAAAGCGCAGCGCCTCAAGCGGAAGATTAAGGAACTAAAAATGTAACTCAAAGGTAAACGTTAAAAAACTCACACTGATTTTTAAATTTATATAAAATAATTTATAAATCCTTTTAAAAATAAATAGCTCATAGAAGACATTTCTGTGAACTTAGGTGTTTAAGGATAGCTGATTCATTTCTAGATTATAAAACACAGTTTATTTTTAAGGATTAAAAATATAAGTATTGAAATTATTTAATTTATTTTATAACAAAATAAATGTTAAATACTTATGTAAATAAGTATGGTATATCTACCAGGAAGCGGCGGCAGACGCGCGCGCGCAGCTGCGTCGGTCGCCGCCTCGCTACTCGCGCTCGCGATATATCCGCCCGCCAGCGGTAACCGCTAAATATTATCTAACTTGTTTTTGCCTTTTCTTGTGGTTTTCAATTCATTTCATTTTTCAAAGTAATCGGGCAGATATGTCACTGTTTACGCGCCGTTATCATGTAAAACAGTCAAGCCATTTAGGGCTCGGAGTGACTAGTTGTTACACCCTGGCTTGCTGACTCTGTCTGAAATAGTACCAATGATTTATCTTTTATTTAAGAAAATAATCGGTTCCTAAAGTTTTTAGTCATATATCTGACTGTTTCACTTTCCAAACTATCTGTGTAAATAATAAAATGATAGAAACAAAACATTCTTGGCTTTGCCTCATTCTCATAACCATCATGGTTTTTAATTGTAAATAATTACTAATAATATTCATATCGATAACATTTGATTTCGGCCTCCTATAGACCTTTGCCCATCCAATCATTTATTTACTTCATCAATCTGTTTAGTGTTTTTCTGATTCTTAAACATAGTTTAGAACTTCTGTAGCATGACCGTTATACGCATATGTATATGATACTTTGTTTCTGTGCTAAAAAGCACTCTGGTACTCAAAGTTATGATTGCTATTTTAATGGCAATTTATTAAAAGGTTGTATAGTTTAAAGTCAAAAATAAGCGTGTCCATTTATATAATGGCAATTTTTGGGTGCACTTGTTTGACATGTCTTTGTAATAAATAACAGCACAACGCGATTTTTAGACTTATATTGGTTTGTATTTACAATACGTCCGTGTTAATAAAATAGCGATTCACTTTTTATAATGATACAGAAATTTCAAAACACACGCTACGGTAAAATACTTACGTTTTGAGTAACATCATTTAGTGGGCGTGGCAAGCTACACAGTCCGCCATTTTTTTTTTTTTTTTACTTTTAGACATTACTCTCTCTCTCTGTAGATACTACGTATAGATGTTGGAATTTTAATTTATCTAATTGATAAATACTCGCTATTTACTTAACGCAAACGTATATAATAAGTAAGCCCTGACAAACTAAAGTTTTGAACTATCTTGTTTATAGGAAGACGATGATGGACACCTAACGGTTCTGGCCATAGCTGAGGAGTTAATGACAAAGGCGGCTGATATCTACCTGGAGCAGTTCGCAAGACTGGGCGTGTTCAGTAAAGTGGAAGGGTTCGCCAGCAACAAACCTACGTATGAGCCTGTGGTGAAGAACGAAGGGCTACAGGACAACCAGAAAATTATTAGTAAATATATATTTTTATTAAATTGTCTTATATTAAAACAATTTATTAGTAATATCTAGTTTTCAATAACTTTTTCTTTTTCAAAAGCTATTTCAACATAATAAGTTATAAAAAGAAACCTGGTGGTGAAAATCGGGTGACTCCTTGACCACTAGAGAACTTACTGGTCTGATTTACTACAAATTTAAAATAATAACTATAGCTCTAAATCTTGCTGAGCGAACGGGTAACAAAATGGCATAAGTCTCAATTTATTAATAGGATCAGGTAAAAATGGGTCTAAGCAAAAAAGAAGTTCAGTTAAATAAAGTCTAATCCATGAGAACTGATATATAAATATCGTTTTGATGTCGCTAATTATAAAACAATATAAAAATAACATTTAAATGATTTCTCGTGGAATAGAGTAGGTTGAGTGAAAAGAAAGCTATAACTTTGCCTTTTTTTAGTTGGTCTTTATATACTCGTATGTCAGAAAAAAAATACATCATTTGATAATTTAACCTACAGAAGACGCGTCAATCCTGTCCACCGGCATAGCGTACTGTTGGGGCGAATGGTCGTTATGTCGCGGTCGAGACGCGCTCTACCTGTGGAGCGACGCCGTGGCCATAGAGCTGTCTACTGGCTCCAACGGATGGTTCCGCTTTGTGCTCGACGGGAAACTTGCCACGATGTACTCTAGCGGCAGTCCGGAACACCAGACCGGGACCAATACTGGTGAGTATGTCAACGGATGGTTCCGCTTTGTGCTCGACGGGAAACTTGCCACGATGTACTCTAGCGGCAGTCCGGAACACCAGACCGGGACCAATACTGGTGAGTATGTCAACGGATGGTTCCGCTTTGTGCTCGACGGGAAACTTACCACGATATACTCTAGCGGTAGTCAGGAACACCAAACCG
Organism: Monopis laevigella; assembly: GCA_947458855.1. Taxonomy (NCBI): domain Eukaryota; kingdom Metazoa; phylum Arthropoda; class Insecta; order Lepidoptera; family Tineidae; genus Monopis; species Monopis laevigella. Next base: position 20,016,073 of record OX381587.1, read on the forward strand.
GCACTAATACTGGTGAGTATGTCAACGGATGGTTCTGCTTTGTGCTCGACGGGTAACTTGCCACGATGTACCCTAGCGGCAGTCCGGAACACCAAACCGGGACCAATACTGGTGAGTATGTCAACGGATGGTTCTGCTTTGTGCTCGACGGGTAACTTGCCACGATGTACCCTAGCGGCAGTCCGGAACACCAAACCGGGACCAATACTGGTGAGTATGTCAACGGATGGTGCCGCTTTGTGCTCGACGGGAAACTTGCCACGATGTACTCTAGCGGCAGTCCGGAACACCTAACCGGGACCAATTTTGGTGAGTATGTCAACGGATGGTGCCGCTTTGTGCTCGACGGGAATCTTGCCACGATGTATTCTAGCGGCAGTCCGGGATTAATACTGGTGAGTATGTCAACGAACGGTTCCGCATTCTATTTCTATAGCCATATATTTCCACTTATATTATTTTCTTTCTTATAATTTAATTAAAATAGTATTACAATAGACATACAATTATAATGTATTTTTTTCTTTGGCAGAAAACCGCGGTGAATTCATAGAAAAGCTACATCGGGCTAAAACGTTAGTGAAGAACATCCAGCCACAGCCCATATTGTCAAAACCTGGTACCATCACACTAAATGTTGGAAATTGGTCACTTTCATCTAATAAGTAAGTCCGTTTCTACCAAAACACATCTTTCAATTACGATACTAATATATGCTGTATGGGTAATATATGTATACCTTTTGTGAAAAAGTGAGGGAATTTTCAGCGTCTGGAAAAGTCAGGAAAATAATTAAAGTACAACTGTGAACAGATGACAATCTAAGCAGGTTGATTCCATTGAAGTAAAAATTTTGTTTTTAAATGTTATTTGAAACTAGACAACTAGAAATAAAACTGATATACCTATTTCGCCAAAATATAGGTAAAAATAATAAATTTTGTTTGATTTTCCAATAATTTTTACCTCAAAGACGCTTTTCAAAAATAATATAAAAATTGAGAAAAGAAGTTCTTTTCGAGCCCATTTAATGTCAGGAAAAAATCTGAAAAGGTGACTAGAAATCCTGAAACGGTCTAAGAAATTCGTATCTGAAATAATGATCACCCTGTATAGGTAGTCACAATAATAATATAGTAGGACATTTAACACCTATTAGCCTTGACATAAATTATGCTCTCGTGGTACACCTTAGAAGGTGTACCACGGGTGTCCATGTGTACCAAAAACAACAATTACATTTAATTTAAATCAATAAATTGTACTTAAATTATATTGTTATTTTGCAGTGAAAAGGAGATCCTAATCCACAACTCGGATGGTCAGCAGCAGTCAACAGTGCTGAGGGAAGATCTACACGGCTTTATATTTGAATCCAACCGAGGCACCAAACACTCCTTCACCTCTGAAACATTCATAGGTAAATAGTGTTAACTTTTATTGTCAAACATCACGGTTGCCATATTGTGCCCGACACTGCCTCAGGGGTCCCAGAGCGGTGGGATTTTATTCCCACCTCTTTGTAACTGATGGTATTTTGAGTCCACACCAAACAAGCTCGCCATGGTGTTTGGATATAGTGAAACTGGGACCGACAGCTTATCGTGCTCTGCGGCACTATAGTTGTGTTGTCAAATAAATGTACTTAATTAAAGCTCATTGGTAGATACATGGGTTAAGTCATAAGGTCTACCAAATGGGCCACTGCATATATTAAACTTTTATTGTATTACTATTGTAATTATTTTATTTACATTAAATGATGTTCAGCGGGATCAGAACTAAACAGCGGATGGAACCGAGCTACAATAAGCACCAGTTCAGGAGCAACTCAAACACGGGGCAGACTCGCCGCCAAAGCCGAAGCCCTGAAGACACAGGTAAGCAACTTGAAATACCTTGACCGCCTTCATAGACTTATCCGGAGGTCGTGGGTTTCATTCCCACACATGGCAAAATTATATTAGTACGTTTTCCTGTACAGTTTGTCATGGTCTGGGTGTTTATAAAATAGAATAGAAAAAACGGTTTATTAGAATAGAATAGAAAAAAAAGCAAACAACTATATTAATACATATTCTAATTTAAAATATAATATGTATTAGTGTCGTTGCTGGTACACAGAGTATAAGCCTAGAGCTTAGTTTTAACTATGGCAATATGTGACTGATTTTGGGGAAACATTTTCTTTAAACACCTCCAAGTGAAAATTCATCAGGGCATCAGCTGAAAATCAGCGGTACAACTCAGGTTGCAGCCTATGCTGAGCTGAGAGCCCATTTTGTTTCAAAATATGTATTTTTATCTTTGTTTATTGTATATTGTTTTTAAATTGTATTTTTTTTTGGAACAAAATAAACCATTTTTTTTCTAAATTAATTACCTGAACTAACCATTTTACAAACAAATATTTATGATGACAGGTATAATAGAAGTAGAACTTTATGAGTTTCAAGTAATTTGCGAAAAAAAAATGTTTTTATGACATCATGATGTCATATTTATGTAATTTTTTAAACCTGTACTTTAATTAGTATAATCAAAACATTACATAGTAAAAGAATAAATTATCTATTTTTTGTTTTCAATGATAATAGTAATTAATAATGTTGTACTCTAATCGTTATTATTTTTAGGTTTACGACCGAGCAAGTGCCCTGTACAAGCGACATCTAGCGGGCGCAGCGACCAAGTCTCCGCGAGAACCCGTAGCCAGATTACGAGATATTTTGTCCACTTGCACACGAATTGCCAAAAATCCTACACGTAAGTATATGATAATAAAAAATATATATATTAAATCTTTGTAATTTATAATGTATATAATGTTTTTTTTTATCTATAGAAACTAGATATAAATAAACATTATTTGACTTTTTCCATAATCAAAAAAAAATGTGTCCAATATGTATTATGTATTAAAAATATGTATTATAAATATCCACAAATGAAAAACAGCTGTTACTTTGTGTGAAAATGCATATTCTGTTTTTATTTGAGCAGTATTTTTTATAATTTAGTTTTAGTTAGAAGCCAGCACAGGGTATAATAATAATAAATAATTACCATAACGGGTGCCTATTTGGCTCCCAAAACCGTTTAAACGGCCTCAGGGTACCCAGCGGAGGGATTAACCCGTCCTCATTTCGCCGATGGTATTCGGAGGCAACACCTAACAAGTGGCGAGCTTGTTGCGGTGTTTATGATGAAATAGCCTCGTTGTATAAAGCGGTCACCCATCCCAGGCAGGCCTTGTTGTCATCTGCTTAACCTTGTTATCAGTGACTTGACCACTAGGCTGGGGCCGCTTTTTACAGGTTATAATATTGATAATAAAATATGTTTTACATCTATCTATAATATAATATATATGTTCTTTACTTGCCTGTAGGTATTGATCATTTTCAATTAGTTTAAATATTTCAATCATAGCACCATACTATAATGAAAATATACTATAAAAAAAGTATTAACAACAATATCATTTAGTTATCATTTATAGCAGCCTTTATAGGTAATCTTTATATTTTTGTTTTGTTGAAAATCCGTATATATTGTTGTTTTCCGCAGCTGGATGGCAAGAAGAATTGAAATGTTCTTTGGAGAAGTTGACAGAACTTCTATGTGGAGAAGAGTTATTGTCAGCCTATGAATTACAATCGTCTGGCTTGGCTCCCACCCTGCTCGAGGTGTTGTCTGCTCAATCTAATGGTAAGTCATCCTGTTATTGGGTTCTATAAAATGTACTTTATATATGTTTTGAAAGAGGAGAAACATATTTATGCGCTTAGGTCTGTTTATAAATTAACCATTTATAATATAAACATTATCATAAGGAAAAAAAAGACAAATATCGCCGATAACCCTACTATAATAATGTTTAAATTTTTTGGTAGTATAATTTTTCCCGAAGGAAAGGCAAAGATCATACAGCCTATTCGTAGTTTATTTGGAGTTTGGTTTCGTTTTGTTATGGATGTGTTTTTTGTGGTGGTGATAGTTTTTTTTTAACAGCCTGTACCGCCGAGTTTGGAGATCTTTATCGCTATCAATATGTATAATGTTTCGTTAAACCAGACAAGAACTGTGAACTAGGTCAGCGTGAGTAAATACTTCGCACGTGGGTAAAACAGTCCCGTGCTGGAGACTATGGAGATCTTTATCGCTATTAATATAACGTTTCGTTTGACCCAGACAAGAACTGTGAACTAGCCCAGCGTGAGCAGATAGTTCGCACGTGGCTGGAGCAGTCTGGCGCGGGCGTGGCGCTGACGGCGCAGCTGGTGGGCGTGCTGGAGAGTGTGGAGCGACTGGCCCTGCCGGCCTCGCCCGCCGCGCCCGAGCACGCGCCCACGCTGCATCAGCTCACCAAGCGATACAGGTCGGTCACTGGCTTCTTATACGCATCAGCTCACCAAGAGATACTGGTCAGTCACTGGCTTCTTATAACTAAAGTGTTCTTCAAGGACTCTTTCAAGTTTTTATCAATACCGGTGATTTTATATTATAAACACACAAACCGTGAAAAACTATTGGATACAACGCTAAAGGCGCAACCAACTAGACCACAGGCAGTTACACTGTACATGCGTGTCTGTGTTAAATTTGTCATATTTAATTTTATAGGTTATTGCGTGTATGTGCAAAAATGTACTCATTTTATTTAATAAGCAATCGTGAGTGTAAGAAATATAGAATTAACGCTGCGATCTCGGTGTTTGTGTAATCTCAAATAATCATATGATCTTCGGTAAAATAGCAGTACCTATTTTACCTTGTTTTTTTTTCCTTTCTATAACTTGATATTGGCAAAAATATCGTATGATTGCGTACGGTCATGTTGCCATTTCTTATCCCTCCTAGTCCTTTCTCCTTTTCCAGCCATCTTTTATTCTATTATTTTATACTTTAAATAATTACAATTACCCTACTTAAAACGAAAAATAATATGATTACCAAAAAGTTCAAATTTCATGATAACAAATTACACATTTACAAGCAACATAATGGCAGATTATTTTTGCTGATGGCACAGATCATTAACTTACAAGGTAGTTTAAACTGTTTTAACATTTTTTATAATATACTAGAGATCTTTTAAGACACATGTACAAACCCCGCAGGTTTAGGATAGAACGTGCCACTGAAGACCCAGCAGCGGCAGCCAACAATACTCCGCCGGCCCGTAACCTCAAGGTAGAAGCTCTGACCACTGTGCGACAGCTGGAACGCTTCCTAGCCAGGTCTGTGGCCAGACAGTGGTACGACCTGGACAGATCTACCTTCCAGTTTGTACAAAAACTAAAGACTGATGCACCTATGACATTTGTATATCAGGTGAGATACATATTACACTCATACATAACACATACTTACTAAATTGTATTTATTAATTAAATACGCGGTGGCCGAGTTGTTTAGACCTCAGACTTAAAAACCCTAGTTTTTAGGTCCCTGGTTCAAATCCTGGTGTGACCAATGAATTTTAATTAAAACAATTATGTATATTTGTTTGACAACACCACTATTAGTGCCTCGTTAAGCTGTCGGTCCCACTATACCAACTTGTAAAACTGTTTATAGATGGCTTATTAAGTCTACCTTTAATTTTCCTAACCTTTCGCTCAACAAGATCTATTTAAAGTAAATTGTTCAGTAGATTTCGAAATATTATGCAGACAAACACTGAAGTCTGACCAATTATTCTGAATCCTAACAAATTGTAGGATAAATCCATTCGCTAAGTTATAATATTGTCATTCATAAAAAAATAAAAGATGAATGAGACAGTCAATGTCTAAAATAAATACAATAGTTTTTTTTAAGTACTGATGAAACAAACATAATTTCAGAATGATTTCGATATCAACGGAGTCCTCTACTACATCGGAAGTAATGGTAACACCTGCGAATGGGTGAACCCTGGTGCCCACGGGTTGGTCGGAGTCTGGTCTTCTGACGGACGATCGTTGCCCTACGGCAGGGCCGAGGATGCGCTCTCAAGATCCCCTGAACCCCTCAACGTCCACACCAATGATGACAGAAGAGCCTTCATTGCTCTGGACCTGGGATTGCAGTTGATACCTTCTGCTTATACGTTAAGACATGCAAGAGGGTATGGGAGGTCTGCGCTTAGGAATTGGCTTTTCCAGGTTTGTGATTTTTTTATCTTAACTGCAGTGTTCCCGGACTTGAGTTGCGAGGCAGGGTTGCAGTGTTAAATCATGTCTTATTAATATCGTAATCAAGGTTACCACAATTTAGGCCTGGGCCTTATTTTACTGACAAATGAATTCGATTTCAAAGACAAATTTTACACATTTTTAAGCGATATACATGGTGAATTTGAAAGGTTGTACTTTGAGGTAATATGAGGCTCTACTGATCAAATCGGACAACTTTTCCCATGGAACCATGTGTGGCAAATGTAAAAAAAAATTGCACAATACTAAACGTTAAAAAACACACACTAGGGCTACGGGCCACCCTCAAAGAATCCTCAAAATCTCTTGTCTACAGATGTCAACCGATGGAGTGACCTGGGTGACGATCCTAGCTCACTGCGAAGAACAAGCGCTGCAAGAGCCAGGCAGCACCTACACGTGGCGCGTGCGCTGCGACGCCCCCTACCGTTACGTGAGGATACAACAGAACGGGAAGAACGCCAGCGGACAGAGCCACTATCTGTCATTGTCTGGCCTGGAGTTGTATGGCACTGTGAGTATAACCTAACTTCCGCTTTATAAAATACCGTTTGTGCGGATCCAGCCTTGGCCAGGCATGATCCAGGTGGAAGTGGCAGTAGATTGTATATTTTGTTGATAACGAACGGTATGGGTAGAATTGAGGATTTATTAGACTTTAAAAAGATACATTTTAAATATTTTTTTTTTATTTTTTTTTATGCTACACTTCCATTTTGAAATGCTATAGATAAATAAGCAAAGATGGTTGACGCTGCATAAGCTAAATTATTTTAATATTAGATGAAAAATAAGTTTATATTTTCTTCATTGTCTCCAACACCGTTAAATTTTTTAGCATGACCTTTGATTGATTTATTTCTCAATCAGTTGGATATATTTTTTTGATGGAGCACGGGCATATGCTTTGTAACTACCTGATTGTAAGCAGTCAAGTACAGTCCAAATATAGATGGGTAATAGACAACTGTGCTAACACTTAAACACACCTGTGTGTTAGGCGATCATGGGTTCGATTCCCTTCGTTTGTACTACGCAGGGGCCGTCATATACTAAAGAGAGAGACAATGTTCTTAGTAAACCATGGATTCACCGTGCGGGTGCCGGGTCCATCGCGTGGTTGAACGGCAGGGGAATGAACTGCAGCGTTCCCGGACTTGAGACCGCGAAGTAGGTTTAAAGGCCTTTTGAACTCTCACCTGCACTGTGTTCACTACCCTCTCTACTCAACCAAATACTATATGATCCTGTTAGCGCCATCCTGGAAACACGCTCCATAAAAGTTCCGACGGCTGTTCTCGGAAGGCCAAAATCCTTCAATAGACGGTGCAAAGACTTTGCTGGAATTCCTCTTGCACCAACTTCCACTGCATAAAGTTGAGTTTATATCCGTTTCTAGTAGTTATATCTTTGTGAGATCAAAATATTTGTTCGACTTGATGTTGTGGTCCTTAGGTATGTTTGTTTCCCACGGAACGGTGAGTTCTATAAGTATTACTTTATTCAAGCACCGAGAGTACACCAGTATGTCTGGTCTATAGGCTGAAACTGCTAGTTCGTCTGGAATCTTGTAATGCATTTTGAATGTATCCATGAATATTTTCCAGTCTTGTGCTTTGTCCAGGATTGAGAAAGGTTTACTTTGACTTTTCTTGAGTTGTCCCTCCTTTACAAAAGTAGTCAGTCTTTCATTTGTTGTTAATCCTTTTCTGGCTCTAGCAATACTGAGACTTACAGCTTCACGAATAATTTCTAGAACTTCATCATGTCGGTGCGAATAATGACCTTTTTCAAGTAGAGTTTTGCACCCAGCAAGTATATGTCTGGCAGTCCCTACAGCAACACCGCACAATGTGCATGTCTTATCTGTTGCCTTCCCCCATCTTACCAGATTACTCTGGTCAGGTAGGGACATTTGAAAGGCATTAAGATAGAACTTAATAAGTGCCGGAGATTAATCGTACATGAGTATGCGCCAAACCAGGGCTGGAGGAATACAAATTTCCCCCAAAGTAAGCCATTCATTCTGTACTTCTAGGGTCATCGCGTGAACTCTGTAGCCATGCTCTTTATCTTCCCTAAGGAAAGATTTAATAACATCTTTATCACATTTTTTTTTCTTCCAACCTAACCCCCTTTTGCTGATCTGCGGCACCGCTCATAAATGATTTATGAAACTGAAGTCTTGACTCCATCTCAGAGGCCAATGAGTCTTTTGGGAGAGATGCAATCAGATTATCTTGGTTACACGTAGATGTTTGTACAACTCAGATGGTTTTTAAAATTCATCCCAAATTGTTGCTGTCCCCTGAACAGCGTAGAGGAGTCAGCGCCCTGTGCTAATCCAAGCCAAGACTTAAGCTTCCTTATGACAGTTGCATCCAGATTTACCAGAAGAGTTTTGTTGAAGTCGAATACAAGAAAAGGCCATGTTATACGAGATGTTAGGTAGTTGTCATAAATCCAAGCTTTCTTGACATTACTAATTGGCTGTTGATCTACCTTGTTGATGTCATTAATAAAGCGTTCCACAACCACATCAATAAAAGTATTAAAAAAACCAACCAACCGAACGCACGCTACATAACCAACTAGTGTAAGACTAGGTGGTTAGCTGATTCCATTTACCTTCCGATTAGCATCTGCCATACAAGGGTGCCACCGAGGCGACCGACCTCACCAACCGTATCCACGCCTTAAATATTAGTTCTTATATTATCATTATATTGGCTGTAGATATTTTTAAATGACCATCAATCGCATTAACATGGTGGTTAGGATGGTGTTCTTCCTTTAAAATCGATCCTTCTGCCCAGAAATTTGAAAGGCATGGCTTCCTCTACTGGGGCTACTTTCTGCCCTGCTATGAATAGTTCTGGGTCGTATGATGTAAGTTGTATATTAAAATTTGACGTGTTTCCCATACAAACTGTGTCAAATTGTTACTTTGATATGCCGATGATTTAGGAGACTCTTCCGAAAAAACTTCCTACTACATCGATTTATTGTCGAAGTGGTAGTCTCTTCTTAGGGTACAGTTAGGAAACAGGGAGTTGAAATCACGATAAAGTAGCGAGCATATTATTATTATATATATTATAGCTCGTAATGCAAATTCGTCTTTGTAACCGCAACATTTACCCGGCATAGTATGGGAGATTAATGTTATTAAACAACCATGTATTTTGTACATTGATTGATCCCATTCATGGACTTTGTAGGTGTTTTTCGCCAGGTAGATACAAAATCACATGCCATGCTCTTTGCCAAATAAAACAAAATCTTTAAGTATAGCCGGCCAAGAAAGTGGTCTATCAAGTTTGACAATACTAATCAAATTCCGTGTCATGAAAATATCGTTAAAGTTAAGTGAAGTATAAACATTACTACAATAAACAATTAAGATAGCATTAACTGTCAGATTATTCTGCAAGGTAAAATCACCTTATAGTTTTATGATCGGCAAATAAACTTGACCGATAAAATCACATTGGTTGACTGTACACCAGCAGACCAATTATTATTAGCCTATACTTTCCCACTGTTGAGCAAAGGCCTCCCTTCTCTCTTTTCATCTCTCTATTTTCCTGTATTTTGGACCAGTCCCTCAAAAAGGTGTCCAACTCATACTTCCACGTTGTCTCCTCCGCATTATAACTGTTGTCTCTCTCCAGGTAACAAACATATGCGACACTCCACCCCGAAGCTGCGGCACTTCGGCGACCGGCCGCACGCGACGCTGGTCCAGGACGCGCGGCCTGTGCGCCGGCGCGAGAGTGGTGCGCGGCCCCGACTGGAAGTGGAAGGATCAGGACACCGCCCCCGGGGGCACGGACGCGGCGGCCGGGGGCACGCTCACCTCTGATCTGCACAACGGATGGGTGGACGTCAGGTTACTATTAATCTATATTCAGTTTTTTCTACCATAGGTTCTCTTCGTGAAACACTTGGTTACAATCATACATCAATTGATTGGGTTTTATAATAAATTAGTACCTACATTCAAATAATTTAAGTACTATAAGCTATTGTTCAGGTTTCTGAACTGTTTATTTCAATAAATTAATAAAATTAAAATTACATATAAAATATAACTAAAAATACATAACTAAATTCATAAATTATTTTGAACGTACTCGGCTTTTGACATTTGTAGAAATTGAATGACCACTCTTTCTTTTTCGTTCCGTCAAGATACAGTCCACATCAGCTCATGTAAATAAATTCTTTAAAAATAGAAAATACAAGAAGTGGTTTCATTTCAACACAACAGTGCTGCGATCCCACACAAATACTACTGATTAATCACATTTTTTGATTTTTTTATTTATTATGGCTTGGAATAACCATAATAACATGTTAAAATGTTAACAACTATAATACGATTATTATTATTTATAGGAGTTTTTACACATATGCTTGTGCCATGTGTACTAGAAACGACACCCAGACTAAGGCTAATTACAGAGGGCGCCACTATACATGGGATGTTGTATTGTCGCCATTTTTTCACGCGCACGTAAACTTTTTTTTTTTCAAATAATTAAACCTAATTCATTCATAATGTAAACCACTTGTAAATGACTTTTGCGTGTAAATAGAAGCTTTTTTCCTTGCAACGGAAAGAAATCAGACCTAGACGAAACGGGTTTTGGACTTAGTAATGATTTAAACATATTCCCACATTTTCCTCGTTTTCACATCTAAAGGGAATTTGTTTGCGCCAGTTTCTTGAGAACAGTTCAAACATACCAAAATAATCTGGTTGGAAAGTTTGGCACAAAACAACCCCATTAATGACTTGATGATAACTCTCATTTTTTGACAACTACCTGAATTACCTGGGGCCTATTTCATAAACGTGACAATTGTAATTTACTGTGTTTATAATACATTGCTTGGTTTATTTGGTTCTAAGTAAATTATTCCAACCAAACTGAACAATGTATTATAAATTGTCATGGTAAATTACAATTGTCACGTTTATGAAATAGGCCCCTGGTGGTTGACTAGTAGACAATGCCTAGAAGCATTAATTAAGTCTGCCCTTTTGTAATAAATAAAATGTTAAATAAATAAACACTATTACAGTGTAACCACTAGATTAAATAATAACAAAATTATTACAGTATCCATGTTGTATTAGTAAACATTAACTATGTTATACTATTTCCATTGGTTTATTTTAGTTTAAACGGCTCAAGTGCTATCAATAAGTGATGACCTAATGTGTTACCAATTCGATATCTTATAACAATCGACTTTATTTTACATAGAGCGTCGATATTTTAATTGTTATGTATTTCGGCTCCTGCCATGAAACTTAATAGACGTGCAAATTTTCCATTTATTTGATATTTCCGGTTTTATTTTTTCTTTAAACGTTTATAGAAGAAAAATTAAGTGCGCTCTGTTTTCGAATTTTTATGGTATTATTAGAATAGATTAAATTAAATTGGTATAAAGGGTGAATTTGAAAGGATGTACTTTGGGCCTATATGACGTCCTGCTGATCAATGGGGACAACTTTTCCCATGAAAAAAAAATTTAGCTTCCACATACAAATTGGTGTATTTAGCATTACTAGTTTGTATGGAGAAGGCAATTTTTTTATTTTATTTGCGACGCATAGTTCCATGGGAAAAGTTGTTCGATATGATCAGCAGTACCTCATATTAACCCTATATACCAATAACAGCCATAAAATTGTAAAATCATTATAAACTATACTGTGAACTCTTCCTCCCTCAGATGGGACCACGGGGCTCGCAACTCATACCGCATGGGCGCAGAAGGCAAATACGATCTCAAGATAGTGAGCGGCGGGACCGAACCCGCGCGCACGGGACGCAAGAGCCACTCCACCCCGAGCCTACCCGACGCCACGGCTACTGATACGCAGGTATATGTTTTATATATATATATATATATACATATATATCATCACGGGTGCCTTACGGCACCCGAGACCGCCTAGACGGCCCCAGGGTACCCAGCGGAGGGTCATCCCACCTCGTCGTAGCCGATGGTATGAGTCTACACCGAACGAGTGGCTAGCTCGTCGCGATGCTTTGAATAGACTCAATAACCCACATAAACAATAGTAATACATAAATAAACAGTTTCACAGGTTGGTATAGTGAAACCGGGACCGACAGCTTAACATGCTCTCCGAGGCACTATAGTGGTGTTGTCAAACAAATGTACATATTTTTTTTAATAAAAAACTCATTGGTACACACCGGAATTCGAACCAGGGACCTAAGTTTATAAGTCCAAGGTCTAACGAACTCGGCCACCACAAATTTTTATATGTAAGACAATTTACACATATTTCTTTGGTCACTATGATAAATGTATCTAGTTTAGAAGTTTGGCCCTGAACTCGACTTGACGCCCATACAAATGTACTTCCAATATTACAACTTCGCTGTTGGTCGAAGTTCAATTATTTTTTTAATGTTCGTAATTGTACGCAAACATCTTTCTGTTGTAGGTAATGTTTTTTCTGCATTATAATATTAATGCAATTCAGTGCCTTTAAATATGATAATACAAAATGAGCTTTCGCACTTCAGTAATACTCGATTACAGTTTGGCGCAGAATTAAAATTATATTTTTGTCGGTCATTGTATTTTTATTATACTCCCTTTGTTTTCGAATCAGAAATAAACTTTTTTAATATTATAATACAAAAATATTCATTACCGAGAACAGATTTACGTACAATTACCGACTTAAAAATAATAATTGAACTTTGACTAACAGCCAAGTTGTAATATCGTAAGTACGTTTGTATGGGCGTCAAGACGATTTCTTAATAACTTCGGTATAACAAATAATTTTGCACCCAGATAGGGTGTTACTAACGATCAAATTAAGAAATCCGGCAGACAAAGTCGCGAGCTTTTTATAATATAAACGCAATTACAGGGATTGCTAAGGCATAAAAATCATGCCAGCGAAAGTACACAGAAGTATTATTCTATAAAAACATTAAAAGGGAACATAATAAGGCGTCGTTTCCTATAAAACAAGGCATCCATATTAAGTTTTGAATAAAATCTCAAAATGGCGACCGTAGAATACTGACCGCAACTGCATTTTTTTTAAATTAAACAAAGGTCATTTGGCATAAACAAAGTGGTGAATTAGAAAATTATTTCTATAAAATATTTTATAAAAAACGATATATATTTTTATTCTTCCGTGGTGTAGTCATAGCTTATTTTTACCTGTGCCCAGCGGTTTCACGGTCATTTAATTTAAAAGATATCAGATAGAAACTAAAGAACAGCCTCTGTTACTCGCAGCAGATAATATAAAGCTTTGTATTAATTTCAAAGAAACCAAAACCAGTTCAGTAGTTTTTAAGTTACTATCCTGACAAACAAAAAATGTATTCTCTTCATAATATTATTAGCGTAGATTTAAACAGAACATCACCTATATAAAATATATAAAGTGTTATTCATATCTTTTCTTCAATTATAGTTTAATTTTTATTGTTCCAACTAAGATAAAATGTTCTTCGTGTTGGCTTATTATATGTTTATTGTGCAGCTATCAGTGGCATCGACTGAGCAGGCGTCGTCGGCCGACAACATCGCGGAGGAGGTCGGCAGCAATATGTCTCGGCCGCGGACGCACGCCACAGACTTATCCGCTATCAATAACTCTTCTCATCATATTAATACAGGTAACATATTATATATTAATTATATATCTAAGACGGCAGAATAATCTAACAAATCCTGGGTTTAAGTGAAAGTCTTCCAGAACTTTCTCATTAAAAAAAAGATTCAAGGACCGGATGTTTAAAATAATTATTAATTTATAACTTATAAAACTGTTTGAAAGAAATTCCTGCAACCCATTGCTTAAAATAAATAGTATGTCCTTTATTTTTAATGTTATTATATAAACCAAAAATAAATCCAGACGGCGCTCCTAGCGAATGTTTTTTTGTCATAACTTACTATGGGAATGTACGCATAACAAAAATAAGTGTCATTCGGTCACCCACTGTTTGGAGGAACATGTAAATGTAACACCCACTTTTGTTTTAAGAAGAGGCAATTTCTACATATATTATACAAATACTAGTATTTGTATAATATATGTAGTAAATAATAGTATTTGTTTATTCATAACATCTATAAACTTTATTTTATTGACAAAGTAATTTTTTTAATATACATATATTAGTAGTATTTGTTAAGATTAGACAATTTCTACATCTATAAACTTTATTTTATTGACAAAGTAATTTTTTTAATATACATATATTAGTAGTATTTGTTAAGATTAGACAATTTCTACATCTATAAACTTTATTTTATTGACAAAGTATTTTTTTTAATATACATATATTAATAGTATTTGTTAAGATTAGACAATTTCTACATCTATAAACTTTATTTTATTGACAAAGTAATTTTTTTAATATACATATATTAGTAGTATTTGTTAAGATTAGACAATTTCTACATATATAAACTTTATTTTATTGACAAAGTAATTTTTTTAATATACATATATTAGTAGTATTTGTTAAGATTAGACAATTTCTACATCTATAAACTTTATTTTATTGACAAAGTATTTTTTTTAATATACATATATTAGTAGTATTTGTTAAGATTAGACAATTTCTACATCTATAAACTTTATTTTATTGACAAAGTAATTTTTTTAATATACATATATTAGTAGTATTTGTTAAGATTAGACAATTTCTACATCTATAAACTTTATTTTATTGACAAAGTAATTTTTTTAATATACATATATTAGTAGTATTTGTTAAGATTAGACAATTTCTACATCTATAAACTTTATTTTATTGACAAAGTAATTTTTTTAATATACATATATTAGTAGTATTTGTTAAGATTAGACAATTTCTACATCTATAAACTTTATTTTATTGACAAAGTAATTTTTTTAATATACATATATTAGTAGTATTTGTTAAGATTAGACAATTTCTACATCTATAAACTTTATTTTATTGACAAAGTATTTTTTTTAATATACATATATTAATAGTATTTGTTAAGATTAGACAATTTCTACATCTATAAACTTTATTTTATTGACAAAGTAATTTTTTTAATATACATATATTAGTAGTATTTGTTAAGATTAGACAATTTCTACATATATAAACTTTATTTTATTGACAAAGTAATTTTTTTAATATACATATATTAGTAGTATTTGTTAAGATTAGACAATTTCTACATCTATAAACTTTATTTTATTGACAAAGTAATTTTTTTAATATACATATATTAGTAGTATTTGTTAAGATTAGACAATTTCTACATCTATAAACTTTATTTTATTGACAAAGTAATTTTTTTAATATACATATATTAGTAGTATTTGTTAAGATTAGACAATTTCTACATCTATAAACTTTATTTTATTGACAAAGTAATTTTTTTAATATACATATATTAGTAGTATTTGTTAAGATTAGACAATTTCTACATCTATAAACTTTATTTTATTGACAAAGTAATTTTTTTAATATACATATATTAGTAGTATTTGTTAAGATTAGACAATTTCTACATCTATAAACTTTATTTTATTGACAAAGTATTTTTTTTAATATACATTTATTAGTAGTATTTGTTAAGATTAGACAATTTCTACATCTATAAACTTTATTTTATTGACAAAGTAATTTTTTTAATATACATATATTAGTAGTATTTGTTAAGATTAGACAATTTCTACATCTATAAACTTTATTTTATTGACAAAGTAATTTTTTTAATATACATATATTAGTAGTATTTGTTAAGATTAGACAATTTCTACATCTATAAACTTTATTTTATTAACAAAGTAATTTTTTTAATATACATATATTAGTAGTATTTGTTAAGATTAGACAATTTCTACATCTATAAACTTTATTTTATTGACAAAGTAATTTTTTAAATATACATATATTAGTAGTATTTGTTAAGATTAGACAATTTCTACATCTATAAACTTTATTTTATTGACAAAGTAATTTTTTTAATATACATATATTAGTAGTATTTGTTAAGATTAGACAATTTCTACATCTATAAACTTTATTTTATTGACAAAGTAATTTTTTTAATATACATATATTAATAGTATTTGTTAAGATTAGACAATTTCTACATCTATAAACTTTATTTTATTGACAAAGTAATTTTTTTAATATACATATATTAGTAGTATTTGTTAAGATTAGACAATTTCTACATCTATAAACTTTATTTTATTAACAGTGTAATTTTTTAATGTACAAATACTAGCAGTATTTGTATATTAAAAAAATGCCACTAAAATGGCGACGACGATTTCGATGGATATTTTTTTCCACAGACTTAGCAACAATAGTAGAATCTCTAACCCTCGGCGCAGAAAGCAACAATTGCATGAATGATTTGTCCAACAATGCTCTGTCTAATATGGACACCGGACCCAGCATCACGGACATCACCAAGCCTTATCCCGCCAAGGAACCTCTGCCGGACTCCAACTCTCAGGAGGTATGTTTTGCACTATGTATTGTTATACATGGTGACTTTGAAAGGTTTTACTTTGGCCAAACTAGTAATGTTAAAATTACCAATTTGTATGTGTTTTAATTTATGACACATGGTTCCAGGGGAAAAGTTGTGAATTTAGCGAGACGGGTGAATTTGAAAGGTTGTACTTTTGGTTAATATGATTACCAAAAGTACAACCTTTCAACCTATAGTATTAAAAAATTTTCGCGTGTCGTTTTCCCGTGACCACAATCAATGCAACTTGCTCAAAACGTCGGGAATAGAAATGTTTTAGCGTTCATCGCCTTTATGCCCGCAATATTTATATATACGCCAACTGCCTGTCCCGGCTTTGCACGGGTGTACTAATGGATAAATATACGAAAATGCATCACATCACATCCTCTATACGGCCACAATTATCACAAGAAAAGAGTGTTTTATTTATGACCGAGGCATATTAGTGGGAGGTCTTTATAATTTCGCTATGTCGACCTAGGTGGTTTCGTTTCAACCACTCTAAAAACCGTCAAGACACCTAGTCATGCTTAGTTTAATCTGTAGGTGGTTTTCTCAAGACCACTCCATCGATTTAGGCAGTTGATTTAATGATGAATATTAAAGTACATTTTAGGAATATTCATTTGTGCCGTTGCCTTTTTTTTGTAAGCGCATGATTATGCCGACATAGTGTAAACGATCAATTCTGTTAAATAATAATGTATATATCGACCTTATATAAATACATATTCACAGGCCGAGCTCCAATGAATTAAATTGCACAGACCTACATCAATTTGTACAAAAAGGGCGGCGACAAAAACTTAGTTTGAACATCGTCTATTTTAATATTCTCGCTCCTTTATTGTTAAATCGCCCGTTTCGTGCACTACTACAAAAAGACCTACCACTTCGACCAGAAATGGATGTAATTTATTTTATGTTGCAACAATTACCCCTGAGTGGAAATCGAGCCCACAACTTCCAACCAACAGACTTATTTGAGCATATTGGATATACCTATCTGGGACTGAGTGGGAATGGAACCCACGACCTCTGTACACCAATAACCACTGTTTGTGTGTTAGGAAGCCGCAGCCCGGTCCGGGGAGGCGGTCCGAAACAACGCTAACACCTTGCTGTCCAGTGAACTCTTGGGCATTCCCGCCTCGCTGCTACATACGCTGAGAAATAATGCCAATAGACTTCACATACAGGTTTGTTTAACTTATATATATTGTAGAAATCTATACGTCTTATACAAAATATAAGATTAATACTCAGGGCTTGAATAATACAATGAAATATTCAATGATTATTAAGGGCACTGCATTCGTAATCGCTAACTCCGCGATCTCTATACAAAATGAACTTTAGCACTTCCAATAATATTCGATTACTGTTTGTCGCAGAATAAAATAATATTTTTGTCGGTCATTGTATTTATTAATCTTTCGGTGTTGCATTTTTTATTTTATTTTCGAAATCATAAAATATTTCAATATTATGTACAAAAAAAAATTAACAGATGTTTGCGTACAATTATAAACATAAAAAAATAATTGTACTTCGACCAACAGCCAAGTTTTAATAATTTGGGCGTTAAGTCGACTCCAGGGCCTTTAATATTTATAATCTTAATTTAAATTTTTCAGTTGTTTACTTTAGTCGTTTGTAATTATAGATAGAAATCAATGATCCCTATCTATAGTTACAAGCCACTATAGTAGAAACTATTAGCAATTACTTGTGGTAAAACTACTGACCTCTAGTGTGTAATTCTTAATTATGGAGCTTAGCATAACCACAGCGGCATAACCAACAAAAAAGCGGCCCCAGCCTAGTGGTCAAGTCACTGTGCAACTGATAACAAGGTTAAGCAGATGACAACAAGGCCGGCCTGGGATGGGTGACCGCTTTATACAACGAGGCAATTTCATCATAAATAATGTTAATCCCTCCGCTGGGTACCCTGAGGCAGGTTAAACAGTTCTCGGGAGCCAAATAGGCACCCGTGATGGTATTTATTTTATTTATAACCACATCGATATATATCGACAGTCGATAAAATGAAATTTGAAAATGATCATTCATTCATAAAATCAATATGTATCAAATTTGTCAATTTATCGAGCCTATCGATGCTGTTGGCCCAAAGTATCTTTTCGTTTCATTATTATTATATATTTTTTTATATGTAGGACAAATTACACATATTGCTTTGGTCACAAACTAAGCTCTAGGCTTGTACTATGTGTACCAGAAACAACGATATAATACATATTATATTTTTATAAACACCCAGACCATGACAACTGTACAGAAAAAACGTACTATTGATATTAAAACTTTTTCTAATCATTGTTTTAAAATGTGTTACGCCATTTTTAAGATGTAAAAAATTTTTGTGTTTTTTTATATTTAATTTGAATATGTGCGTCTTCCAAGGGTTCATTTTTCCCTTGACTTGAGTACTAATAAATAATATGTATTGTGTAAAAATTTACTATCAAAATATGAAAGTTATTTGGCAAGATTTTTTTTATTCATTTGTATTAAATTTTTAAAGATAAAAATGCAATGAAAAAAATCCTGGTGGCGGGACTCGAACCCACGAACCTCGCTATCGCGGCAAGGCACTCAACCTTCTAACTTCACTCTTATAAGAGTTATTAGAAGAAAGCTAATAGAGGGCGTCTGTGTATAAATAGATAACAAGCAATGACAAAATTCGTGAGGGCGTACTTGAACCTGGTTGGCTCAGCGGTTCAGCCTTGCCGCGATAGCGAGGTTCGTGGGTTCGAGTCCCGCCACCAGGATTTTTTTCAATGCATTTTCATCTTTAAAAAAATAATATAAGATTATCCTATTAAGGAATTTATAAAAAATGCATTTATTAATTTATTTAATACCATTTGGATAGTTTTGTTTTCTTAAAACTTCCACGGCAGAAAATAAAAACTATTAATTGACTCTGTTAGAATTGAATCGTTTTTTTTTATTGAACCACTGTCTTATCACACATATTAAATTATTTAATTATACTCTGTTCAAGATAAGAAAGGTCCCCTGAAGGTTGACATGGACCATAGAACATATTTTTTTACCCAGACCATGACAAATTGTACAGAAAAAACGTATTAATATATATTTTTTTGCAATCGAACCCACGACCTCCGGATACAACGCCAAAGGCGCAACCACTAGTCTACGAAGGCGGTCGAACTATATATATATAAACTAGATCTTAAAATTCATTTATTTTTACTGTTACATTTGTTCCTATTTTCGTTTCGGAATTCCTAATAATAAATAATTATATCTCATACTCAAGGGTTAGACAATAAAAATGAAAAATAAATATTTAAAATTATTTTTATTTTATATCACAAACATAACAAAAATATAAAAAGATAACATCAACAAATAAAGTATTGACTACACCAATGCTAGATTTAGTGTCCCTTCTTATGGCCCCAGTGCTTATGGTCCTCGTGGCCGCCCTTATGTCCGTGCTCGTGATGGTGGTCATGGTGCTCGTGGTGACCGCCGCCTCCGTGGTGACCCTTGTGGTGGTGGTGGTGACCTCCGTGCTCATGGTGACCCTTCTTCCCGTGATGGTGCTCGTGGTGACCGCCATGCTTGTGGCCCTTGTGGAAATGACCACCCTTTTTGTACTCGCCCTCATGATGGTGACCACCGTGATGCTCGTGATGTCCTTTTTTACCGTGATGGTCGTGGAAATGTTTGTCCTTTTTGAACTCGTCGTGCTTCTCTACTCCGTGGTGTCCTTTGGTGTCGTGTCCTTTGTGGAAGTGTCCGTGCTCATGGAATCCGTGTCCGTGCTCGCCCTTCTCTCCCTTTTCGTGGTGATGGTGGTATCCGTCATCGTGGTGATGGTGTTTCTTATGGCCGCCGTGCTCGCCGTGGTGCCCCTTGTGCCCCTCATGGTGGTGGTGGCCCTTCTTGCCGTGGTGGTGGTGGTGGTCGCCCTTGTGCCCCTTGTGGCCGTGGTCGCCGTGCTCGTGGTGGTGGTGATCGTGGTGCTCGTGGCCGCCGCCCTTGTCCCAGTGGCCGCCGTGGTGCGAGGCCGCCGCCTGCAGGTCCCGGCGCTCCCGGACGTCCCGGGCGCTCACCACCATCGCCATCGCCGCGAGGGCGCACAGCACTAGAACACTCCTCATTGTAGCTTGTGCGATCGGTTGCTGTTGCTGAGTGACATTTGCAATAGAGATAATGATTTTATATAGCGGGTGTTGACTCGGTGAAGAAATATATGACAATAGGTAGTCTGCGGTCAAGGTCAATAATCGGAAGTTTGTAGAAAACATCGCGCTCGACCAAAAATTTTTTATCGACTTTGTTGTTAACCTTTCATAGAGTTTGTGTTAATGAAAGTTTAAAAATTTTATTTTTATTATATTACAATAAAAAGTTTGTTATTTAAAATAAAAAGTGTCGTTATTCCGGATGTGTAGTAACGAGTAAAGTTTCCTCCGTCACAACTTTACAGTCGGTACTTGATGCTGTGTACTTTCTAAAAATATCCTGGATTTTTCCGCATCCAGAGCGATGTTAAAATTTTATGTAAATAAATAACAGCTAACAAGTTTAATTACTTACAAAAAAATGAATTTTAGTAACTAAGTAATCTATACTAATATAATAAAGAGGAAAGATTTGTATTTTTGTATGTTTGTAATGAATAAACTCAAAAACTACTGGACCGATTGCAATAATTTTTTCACCATTAGAAAGCTGCATTATTCAGAAGTAACATAGGCTATATAATATCTTGCTAGGTCCTATCGGTGTGGAGCAGTAACCAAAAATGTTTTAAAAACGGGGGAAAAGTATCGTTTCTGAGGCCTTCCGTGGCGTGCGCTGAGCATATAGTTAAAGTTTTACAAACCTGTGCGAAGCCGGGACGGGCCGCTAGTTAATGAAATATATTAGATTTTTGTTTATCAATGTCAATGGAAGTGTACTAAAAAACAATAAAGTGTTACCCTACTAAAAAAAATTTTTTAAACCAAAAAACGAGTCAACTAATTCAGTTCAACAAATGTTTCGCCTTAAAATAATAACGAACCTCGTGTTATAGGTTCACATGGTTTCACTTGTGGATCTTCAGAGTCTGAAATTTTTATTTAAATAAAATATCTAAACCGTGAAATATAATTCAAGAAAAAAAATTAACAAAGTGAAGATAAGTAAGCAAAATTCCCCAATTTTTTTTTCTGTGTATGTCATGTCATCGTGTCTCTCTTACACTTTAGTAATTTATATTCGTGGTACATACAGTGCGAAGACAACGACGCTGGAGAGGCGCAGTACACTGAACCAAAGAAATCTACTCCGAGCGGAAACAACTCCGGCGCCATGAGCGCCAGCGAACCTGATCTCACACAGCAGGTACGCTCAGTGCATTATTGGTCTGTATTATAGCTTAAGGACACAGCATTCACGATCATCAAGTCCGCGTGCTCCATACAAAATTAGCTTTCGTACTTCCAGTATTTCCCCGCTATTGTTTGTAGCAGAATTAATATAACATAAAAACTACGACTAACAGCCAAGTTGTAATATTGGAAGTACGTTTGTATAGGCGCCAACAAGGCTGCAGAACCCTTAAGGAAGATGACATGTCACAGGAACACTTTCCTATAAAACGTACGTGGACCCCTTTAATGTATTGATCAGAAGCATTATTTGTATTGTATCTTGTGGGATGACACAAACAATATTCGCGTGTAAATACAAGAACTTTTTCTTACAAGTTTTTCAACAAGAACAAAAAACAAGTAAAGTTAATATCAATAAAAAGATAACGATGCTAATTACTATTTAATAAAATGAAATATGTCTTTTCCTTTGTCCTTTTAACATTAATACTTTAACAAGAACTCTTTTCTTTCTAAAAAAAAACGTGCTACTTTTAGCGCGCCGTTACAAAAGGCATAACCGTAAATATCAAGTTACAAATTTTGAAAATTACAATACATGTTAATATGATCACCCTTCAAAAAAAAACAATAAACAAAACTTTAAATGTTGGATCTTTGGTAAATAAAACGGTTTGTGAATGCTTTATTTTTTTGCGCAACTTTCTTCAGTTCCACCGATTTTCCTGACATTACAACCCCACTGACAACATTTGTATTTGTTTGACCCCTTGAAGAATAGTAAAGTAGGTTTTGTCTCTTTTATTAGAAACAAAAATAAATATGCGTAAAAGAGACCTATTTTAACTAAAGTGTTATTTAATTACTAGATAAGTAAGGCCATAATATTTTTGTTAAAAATCCGACCAATTGTGTTTGCTAATGATTAAGCAGGGTGCAGCTCGTCTTCTGGAGTCGCTGGGTATGGGCGGACTGGCCCCCATGGCGTCCAGGGGCTTGGCTCGGGCGGCCTCCAACACGCAGAGAATTACCCGATCCAATCAGAATGCACTGTTCCCAAGGTATGACTATTTTTATATACAGGTGAATTTTTCAAGTGTTCTTAAACGCCAACTACCAGGAATAGCTAAAAATGCTCAAAAGAGTCTTGGGGCTGATTTTGATAAAAACTAAAACGGCATCATTCTTTTTTTTGGAATAAAATATTCTTCTAGCAGGGAATCGAACCAGTTAATTTTGGAAAAAAAACATATCCTGTATTATTGCACCAGCTGATAGTGTCCCTTAAAAGGATCAAATTCTGGTAAGTAATATCAAGCGGCAAACTAAAGGAAACCTCTCATTTTTAATAAAAAAAAAATATATTAAAAAAATTTAAACTTTACGGTCGTACTTTACCAACCAATCAACATTGTTTGAAATAATGCTCTTCAAAAACAATCTTCAATGAAAACAACAACATCATTATGTTTTTAAATAAAAAAAATAAAAAAAACTAGAAGGTAATCTATAGGAGTATGATTTTTTTCAATTAATTATAATTTGTTCCTTATTATTATTATATAGTGAAGCGTTTTAGTTTTTACCAAAATCGGCCCTGGTACTTCTTCGAACATTTTTGCTATACCTTGTAGTTATGGATTTGGCCTTGAAGGCCCATTTGAATAATTCACCCTGTATGTGGCTTCTGTTCTGTATGTACGGTTGCCTTACAGCGCTCGAAGTCTAGACGGCATCAGGTACCCAGCAGTGATGTAGCCTACACCGACCAAGTGGCTAGCTTATCGCGATGTTTGGATAGAATAACTCATCTATAAACAGTTTCACATGTACAGCGAAACTTGGACCACCAACTTAACATTCTCTCCGAGGCACTATAGTGGTGTTGTCAAACAAATACACATACATTATTTATTTAAAACTTATTGGGACACCTATTATAACTAGTGTTTTTAAGACAGAAGTCTAATCTACTCGGCCACTTTCATTTCAGCCTGCGGGTCCAAAATGTTCAGGTCCAAACGACCGACAACCCGTATAAATAATCACTGGTATTCATAAAAACTTATTTAGTACCTAAAGAACACTTTAGGTTTAGTAGGTTTTGTCTCTTTCTTTTTGCAACAAAAATGAAATGCGCAAAAGAAACAAAACCTATTGTAACTAAAGTGTTTAACAAGGACTTAATTTTTTTATGAATAAAGCCAAAATCTTTAATGAAATTTAATTGATACTTTCTTTAAAAGTACTTATACATAAGTTATTACAATCAAAATTTTTTTTTAACTAATTTTTTTATTTTTTATTTTATTTCTATAAACGATTTAGATTTGATTATACGTGGTGCCCGAGTTGGTTAGACCTTGGACTTAAAAACACTTAGGTCCCTGTTTCGAATCCCGGTGTGTACCAATGAGTTTTTAATTAAAAAATATATGTACATTTGTTTGACAGCATCACTATAGTGCCTCGGAGAGCACGTTAAGCTGTCGGTCCCGGTTTCACTATACCACCTTGTGAAACTGTTTATAGATGGGTTATTAAGTCTATTCAAAATCGCGAGGAGCTAGCCACTTGTTCGGTGTAGACTCATACCATCGGCTACGACAAGGTGGGATTAATAACCCCTCCGCTGGGTACCCTGGGGCCGTCTAGGCGGACTCGGGCGTATGTATGATATGTATGTATGTATGTATGATTTAGAATTTTTTAGAAATATATATATCAAGTACACTAATTATTTTTGTTGTTCCAGTTTGGTAAGGTTGGCGTTATCCAGTAACATCCCCGGCGCACTACTGTCGGCGGCACAGAGCTATCCCTCTCTAGCACACTCGGCGCCCAATGCTCTTACCCTCTCACTCACCTCCACGTCCAGTGATAGCGAACAGGTTCGTATTTAATATTCAACTCTATAGAAATAACGTCTTGTACTTTTTTTTTTACTTTTCACGGTGTCATAAGGCATTAGTGAATGATAAACAAATAATATGAATTTAAATGGCGTCTTTTCTACATTTTTATCGATAAATTGTCTTTTAAATTTATTTGCCTTTTTTTATGTATAAAAATTAAAGTACCTGTATAAAGGAAAGTTCCCTAAGTTTTAGAATCGCCTATTAAAACATGAGGAGAAAAAATATACCGCCCCCCGCTATACAAACCAAAAAAAAAAAAAAAAAACCATTAATGCTCAAGAAGTGAGAACAAAATGTTTTCGGCAAAGAAGATATTTCACTCGAAAATAGAAAATAAAAAATGCATTTTTGTTTCTTTTAACTTTCGTTTCTTTGATGGTATTTATTTATTTTCAAAAGCAGATATTGGGGCTTAGAATAATCACATCGATATAGTTTGACAGTCGATAAAATTAAGTTTGCTAGGGCCCCACATCCGTATATTATTCATACTTCCATGATATAAATAGGACTCCATTTTGTTTCATATTGCACACAAATTTTTCGATACGTTTCCTTCCCAAAGCGTAATGCTGCTTACAATAACGATTGTTTCGCCCCTAGGTATCATTGGAGGACTTCCTGGAGTCATGTCGCGCGCCCGCCATGCTGACGGAGCTGGACGATGACGATGACGACGCCCTGGACAGTGACAAGGATAATGAGGCCGCCTATGCGGAGGTAAGCTTATACTCACACTGTTTTCATTTCGATATCAAATTTTAAGGTAATGAAAAACAATCTATGTACGTTTGGTGATGTAATTGAATGCCTCCGTAGACTAATGGTTGCGTTGTATCCGGAGGTCGTGGTGTCGATTCTCACCCATGGCAAATAAAAAATAGTACGTTTTTTCTGTACAGTTTGTCATGGTCTGGGTTTTTTTTTATAAAATATAATATGTATTATATCGTTGCTTCTGGTACACATAGCCAAGACTTAGTATGTGACTATAGCAATAGTCGTCAATTGTAATATACATGGTGACTTTTTCATGGTGATGTTAAAATGACCAATTTGTATGGGGAAACCAAAATTTTTTTTCATTTGCGATCCATGGAACCATGTCCATGGGAAAAGTTGTTCGATTTAAGCAGCAGAACCTCATATTAGCCTAAAGTACATCCTTTCAAAGTCACCCTGTATATATATATTTATAGCAGCCAAACCAAATGCATACTAAAACCTAATTGTTAAAAACTTTTTTGAGACTTCACAAATATCTGCTTAGATTTACATGAGATAAATAATTTGAACCAACATCGGCATAGTACAGTCACCTACTAGAGGCTCGTGCTGGTGTTTATATCCTTCGAACAATATAAAGTCCTTTAAAATAAAGCCTGAATCAATAATCCTATAATTATATTTTTACTGTTGTTGTTATTCTTAGACTCTACATATAAAGGGTGACTTTGAAAGGATGTACTTTGGGCTAATATGAGGTTCTGCTGATCAAATCGAACAACTTTTGCCATGAAACCATGTGTCGCGAATGAAAAAAAAATTTGGCTTCCCAACATTACTAGTTTGTATGGAGAAGGCAATTTTTTTTTTCATTTGCGGCACATGGTTCTATGGAAAAAGTTGTTCGTATTGATCAGTAGAACCTCATATTAGCCCAAAGTACATCCTTTCAGAGTCACCATGTATATTACCACCAGGTGGGTGTCAAGAGGTCTTAGAGTACGTTACCTCTCACCAAAAGAACATCGATTGTTTTTCATTAGCTTGATATTTAATATATAAATTAAACCGGCAATGTAAATTAATTTGTGTCATTATATGAAAATGTTTCCAACCAAAGGGTTTGTTTGTCGAAAAAAATAAAGCGATTCTATCGGTGGATCCCTACAATTAAAACTGTAGTAAGTGAAAGATTGTTTACCAAAACCTCATGGTAGAACTCTGGTCATTTTTGGACCAGTGGGATATATTAATTGTACTATATAATTATGTACATTTGTTTGACAACACTATAGTGCCTCGGAGAGCACGTTAAGCTGTCGGTCCCGGTTTCACTATATCAACTTGTGAAACTGTTTATAGATGGGTTATTGAGTCTATTCAAAACATCGCGACGAGCTAGCCACTTGTTCGGTGTAGACTCATACCATCGGCTACGACGATGTGGGATTAAAACCCCTCCGCTGGGTACCCTGGGGCCGTCTAGGCGGTCTCGGGCGCCGTAAGGCACCCGTGAAGATATGTATATGTATGTGTAATATTATATGTGTTATTGAGTCTATCCAAACATCGTGACGAGCTAGCCACTTGTTCGATGTAAACTTATACCACGACGAGGTGGGATTAAAAACCCTAAGGCCGTCTAGGCGGATCATATTTATTTTATAGTATTACTAGCTGACCCGACTAACTTTAATCGTCTACGCAGAGGAAACGGAAGCCCTCAAAAGGAACAAATTTTCCCTGTTTTCCACATGTTTATTTGATGCTCCGCTCCTATTGGTTGTAACTCCAATCCTATTAGTTGTAGCCTATATATAGTTTTCCTCAATAAATATCCAACACTAAAAATTTTTTTTATCGGTTCAGTAGATCCAGAGATTACCCACTACAACCTCACAAACTATATCTCTTTATAATATTATATAGTATGAATAATTTGTTTATAAAAACCTTCTGTCAGGTATCTCGCAATCTCCTTTCCCTGATGGAGGAAGAAGCCATCGAAGCGGTTCGTGTGAGCGGCATGCCTCGTCTGCGTCGGCCGTGGGACGAGGACTTTATCCTCAAGAGACAATACTCTGCCCTTATACCTGCCTTCGACCCCAGGCCTGGAAGGACCAATCTCAATCAAACTACCGGTAAGTTAGTTTTTTTTCTTATAGGAAGACTATTGGTAACATATTATATCACATATCACAAATATAAAATTGACATAAAGATAAGACATTTACAGTAGAAGTATATATCAAATATAAAATCGTCTATAATCGTTGCAACTTTTACACATTTTAACCGACATAATAATAACTACAATAAATTGTATACAAATACAGTAAGTAATCTTTAAAGACATCAAAAATCATTTTAAATAGGCGGCATTTTGATCACAAAGTCCGAGAATTTGGAATCATTACGATTTAAAAAAAATATATTAACAATTTTTTATAACTGTTTGCTGTTGAACTAGTGATACAAATATGCATGCCATTTTCAGCACTCAAAACAAGACTTTTATAAAATACAAAATGCAAATTAAAAACACGGAAATTTTCGTATATTTTATGTAACTTTAATTATTATATATAATACGATGATAGGAATAAATAACATTCCACACGCATGCCATTTTCAATATACAGGGTGTCCCAGAAATCAACGATAAACCGAAAACGGGTGATAGGCCAAGTCATGACAGTTATTAGAAAAATATAAAAAAAAATCTTTGTCGTGTATATTTCATATTATAAATATTTTAAAAAATATCGGAAAAACTGACATCCTGTGATGATCTTTCAAGTCCTAAGACTACAAATATTACTTTTTTGAATATTTTTTTTCTGCATTGTAGTCATGACTAACCCTTCTTTAAATAACAGTTCATATTTTAAACATACCTGCCTTAGTTTTAATAAAATGGTGTGTTTTTGCCCAACAATAAATTCAAAATAATTACTACACCCAACTTTAATCGTCTGTACTGTAAAAAAAAAATACTACCATATTTTGGCAAGTAACTTTAAAAGATGGCGCATTTAATCTGGATTCCAAAATGGTATGATACTTGTTAGATTACTTCTTAATTGAAGAAAAAAAAAATTTTTTTAACGGAACCGGGTTTCAAGCCAACTGTTTAATTATTTAAAATGTTGGAATTAAGTTGTTATGTGACGACTATGAGTGACGTCATCTTGTCTAGAGTGAGCGAGACAGATTGTGACGCTAAGTGCGAGTGCTTTTTTATCAAAGGAAAAAATGGGCATTTTTATGTCTACAATTTTCAAGTATGAATACACGATATTTTGACAATGTGAGTGATTTAGATACAGACGCCACCTTGTTCTTGTTAGCCACGGGTTATCAAGTAATTAGTTAGTTTTAGGTGCAAGTTTAAAATAAAAGTCAGTCATTGGATTTCTTCAGTTATTAATTTAATTAAATTTGCAAAGATTTACAGCAAATGTTCGAACTGTTTGCCTTCAGCTGCAATGCAAGCTCTACATCTCCTTAAAAATGATCGCGTAATAAGACGGGCGTATCTTCTTGAGTTTATGTGTTCAGCAGCTTCTGTAATTTTTTGGCGCAGCTCGGCTAAATCTTGTATTGGTTTAGAATAAACTTTTTCTTTTATCGTTCCCCAATAAAAAAAATCAATGGGGTTTAAATCAGGTGAACGGGCAGGCCACGAAATTGTACCGCCCCGCCCAATCCACCTATCAGGGTATTCTCGGTCGAGAAACTCTCGTACTGTGCGAGCGTAATGTGCTGGGCAGCCATCTTGTTGGTACCACATGCTGCCGTAAATGTTCAGCGGCACTTCTTCCAACAAATCAGGTAATTGGTTCTGTAAGAAGTCCAAATAAGCCTGGGCAGTTAAGTTCTCCGGCAGCTCAAATGGACCAATAACAGTACCGTTCAAAATCCCCGTCCACATGTTCACCTTAAACCGGTACTGCGATCTGTCCTCCCGCATCAAAAGTGGATTTTCCACGTGCCATTCGTGCAAATTGTGGAGGTTCATGAAACCATCCTTTTTGAACGTTGATTCGTCTGACCACAGAATTTTTTCAAAGAATCGCGGATCATCTCTGTGTCTCTGCAACATCGTTTGACAAAACTGCACTCTCGCTGGGTAGTCTCGGGGTAGTAGGCTTTGTACTCGTTGTACATGGTAAGGATGGAACTGGTTCTTCTGCAAAATACGATGTGCAGTACTTTTGGGTACGCCGATGCTCTCTTCAATGCCACGTACTGAGATACTTCGGTCTTCTTCGACCGCCTGGAGCACTTCTTCCTCGTAGGGCATGACAGGCCTTCCCTCGCTAGTCATTTGATTAGGGAATCGACCCTCTGAGAGTGACCGATGCACGTTAATAAATACTCGATAATCAGGATGACGCTCAGCGTTTGGGTATCTCTCACGATACATTCTAGCTGCAGCATTAGCGTTGCATAAGCATTCTCCATAAATGAGATGCATATTGGTGTATTCTTGTGCGGTGTATCGAGATGGCATGATAACACACAACAATGGAATCACACAATACGATCGAAGATACGACGATTAAAACAAGTCCAGGGTCGTCAGAAACGGGGCAGATAAATCCAAATCACAAAGCAAATCAAGTCTAATAAACAGTAGCACAGTTGTAGTACGAAGTCAATACGGATACAGAAAGATGCGCGGTAAACGAATGATCGTAACGTACTGCGGTTTTGCAAGACGTTCCTGTTCATTGCCGTGTTGTCAGGGTGGCGTCACTCTCTGTCTCACTCGCACTTAGCGTCACAATCTGTCTCGCTCACTCTAGACAAGATGACGTCACTCATAGTCGTCACATAACAACTTAATTCCAACATTTTAAATAATTAAACAGTTGGCTTGAAACCCGGTTCCGTTAAAAAAATTTTTTTTTTCTTCAATTAAGAAGTAATCTAACAAGTATCATACCATTTTGGAATCCAGATTAAATGCGCCATCTTTTAAAGTTACTTGCCAAAATATGGTAGTATTTTTTTTTTACAGTACAGACGATTAAAGTTGGGTGTAGTAATTATTTTGAATTTATTGTTGGGCAAAAACACACCATTTTATTAAAACTAAGGCAGGTATGTTTAAAATATGAACTGTTATTTAAAGAAGGGTTAGTCATGACTACAATGCAGAAAAAAAATATTCAAAAAAGTAATATTTGTAGTCTTAGGACTTGAAAGATCATCACAGGATGTCAGTTTTTCCGATATTTTTTAAAATATTTATAATATGAAATATACACGACAAAGATTTTTTTTTATATTTTTCTAATAACTGTCATGACTTGGCCTATCACCCGTTTTCGGTTTATCGTTGATTTCTGGGACACCCTGTATACTTGAAATAATATGTTTTTATGAAATTCGAAACTGCATGTAAATAAAAAACGCGAAAATGCTTATTACATTTTTTGCAACTTTGTTATTACTTAAAATAAAATGATCCTGTGCAACATGCATGCCATTTGTATTTAATAATTACTACGTCATAAAATTAATATTTATCTTTATTAGAAGGAATTTCAAATCAGGGAAAAGTGGTATTGAATTTTCACAACATTTTCCCAAAAATATCCACCCTCAGTCATGAGGGGCGCATGCCAATTTTCGCAGATTTTTTTTTGTGATGAAAACTTTAATGTTTTACATCGGCATGCATTTTGACAACACGGAAATTTCCTATTTTTTCTCATTTTTACACATTACATTTTTTAGCCCACTCGGCCGTTGTGAATTGTATGCTATTAATTACGATAACTTGACTTTGTTTGCACTACCTTATGTTACAAGCAGGCAATATAATATCACGGAAAACCACTAAAATTCCTATACAGAAAGAAAAGCCATTTTGAAGCCATGACGTGCAAGCGTGCGGCGGTCAATAACCCCTCTATCTTTCATATTTTAGGGTTTATTATTCTTAAAAAGGCATGCAGTAGAACTAGACACTTGTTCGGTGTAGACTCTTACCATGGGCTACGACAAGGTTGGATTAAAACCCCTCCGCTGGGTACCCTGAGACCGTAAGGGTAAGAGGTAAGAGGACCAGGCAGTCTCAGGCGCCGTAAGGCACCCGTGATTATATGTATATATGTATGTGTGATATTTCTATTTCTACTATTTGTAGTATCCTCTGCATATTGAAAAAAAGCCCCCAAATAATAGGCAAAAAGAAAAAATATAACAATAATTATGTAATCATAAACGTACCATTTAATTAAATTTAATTGTGTATTTTTTGTTACTATTAGGTATTATCTCTAATCATGTAGGTATTTCATTGTCTTTTAACTTTTTATTTAATTTAATTAACACTTAATTCTACACTGAACAAGTGGCTAGCTCGTCGCGGGGTTTGGATAGACTCCATAACCCATCTATGAACAGTTTCACAAGTTGGTATAGTGTAAGTGGGACCGACAGCTTAACGTGCTGTCCAAAGCACTATAGTGATATTGTTAAACAAATGAACATCAATTTTTAGATTAAAAACACACCGGGATTTTAACCAGGAAGTACCTAAGTGTTTTTAAGTATGGTCTTACCAAATCGGCCACCACGTATATTGGATATCACACAGTTCCCCGACTATTCAAAACAAACATGATCCTCCTCCCATAACTAACGCTATTGTATCTACAATTTCAGATCTCGAAATCTCCCTAACATCAGACGTAGACGAGTTGGACCTGGAAGCGCCGCCCCCTCCGACGCCCGCGTCACGTCTGCCAGGTGTCAGACTAGTGCTCTCGTCTGCAGGGGTCTCCATGCCGCTCGACAAGCCGGCATGGTCGCTATGCCGCGCCCTACATGCCTTACATACCATAATGCCGGCCATGGACACGCCTAGAGACACCACCTACACGTGAGTTAATAATTTTGTCTAATAATTATATGTTAATGACATACTATTTACATTTAAATGCTAAATGATAATATAATTGCTAAATTTTAGGAATCTATAAAATTGACTGTCAAAACGTTTTTTTTTTTTTATTGCTATACTTCTAAACTGAGACCTTAATGGAATCTTAATTTGCAGTCCAGGGTTCACATTGTATTACTTATATTTTTATTATTACTACTAACCACAATGTGGGGCAATAAATAATTTGTATTTGTAATAATATTTTAATAAATTAAACAAAGTTCTATTACCGTCCATACAGATGCAAATACCGTGAAATGATGTTTCGGTTTTAGCCTGTAGTTTCATCAACTTTGAGAAGACTATTGCGTCGATTTCTTATCGTAGTGGTAAATTCCTTTCAGGATACGGTTACGGAACGGGCGGTTGATTTGACTATATAGCAGCGAGGATACAGACTCGTAATGCAAGTTTCCTTATTTAATCGCCACCCATTTCGTAACTGCATAATTTACCCGGCATACTGGAAACAATCAATATTGTTAAACAACTATGTATTTATCGACCCCATTCACGAACTTTATAGGTCTGCATACCATCAGGAAGATAAAAATCAAATCCCGTGGTCCAATAAAAAAAAAAGCCGCCGGTTAGAATAATTTGTGTATTGTGTTTTGACAGAATACTGCTTAAGTATTTTTAATGGCGATAATGTAGAACAAAGACGACGGATGGAGCGACGCCACAAAATGGAGGCCGAGAGCTTGAGATAGTGTTGCCAATAAAATGTATTTTAAATATTATTTTTTTACATTGTTAACAGGGGCCTTACCAAAGAGCCAATCGATAATCGAATCGAAATACCCATCGAAAGCTAAATGTATGGGATTTGACGTTTCTCGGCGATCAGGCTCTACCCATAGAGTAAAATTCCTATACCTTTTTACCGATCGATGCGGCGATTCGATTGGCGATCGTGTTCTTTGGTCAGGGGGCAGGTCTCATACTCTTATGTACTTCACAGTTTTCAGTGGTATAAAATAAAACTGAATTTTAATTGTATTAAATTATTTTTCACAGAATAACATATAAAGAGGTTGACGGGAGCGAAGTGTACTCCACATCTATGTCGAGCGACAGTGAAGATGAAGAACCCAATGATCCAGGTATACTAATGCCCGATTTCACCAACTCTTAGGGAGCCCCTAAATAAGTTAAGGGACAGTTCTTTCATAGCAAATATGTCAAAATTCTTATTTAGGGGCTCCTTTAAAGTTAGGGATCGTTGGTGAAATCGGGGGTAATTCAAATTATTTATTTCATGTAAATTAATTTATTCAAGATACATAATTTCTTGCACAATGGGCCCCAATAAACGAACGAAAAAATGATTACCAAAGTAATGGAGTTGTTAGATATGTGATCTATGAGATATTATTTTATATTATAAAATTTACAATAATTATCACAAATAACTAAATCAATTCAAACAATCTAAATCAATAAAAAAAATTATAAGTTTAAATTTTCTATTTAAAAAAATCTTAATTAGTACCTAAAAATTGTGTAAAATAATATATATGATTTTGTGACGTGTCATTGTGGACATATATGTAAGGAGCAAATCGAGAACCAAATCAAACCAAAAATTAGGACAGCCAGTAACATACTAGGTGATTAGCGACAATACTTTTCAGTCTGTTCATAAGTCCAAGTGAAAAGAATCCTCTCAATGGCCACCTTTAAACTTTACAAATATTTTATAGTGGCAAAAATTTGGATAGGCTGCTTTGACCACTATTAAGACTAGGTGGTTAGCTGATTCCATTGACCAACTTATTAATATCTGCCATAAGTATCAATGGTTTTACATATATTTTTATGGATTACCGCGAAGCGAAGTGAAAATTTGTGTCCGATAATACTATACAGTTTATGAGTGGTATATGAGTTTCTTGATACTCAGTTTCTCTACAAGAAATCTTCTGAAGGTTTATTTTTATCATCATTACCTATAAGAATAGCAATGTAATTTAAAAATAATACTATTTGTTATTACCATGCTGCAAGATACATAAAAAATATTCATTTTCATTGTTTTAATTTTTCTCGAAAGCCTTTAAACAACATTTATCGCCCCCACTAAGCCGCCTAGATGATAACGACAGAGCCGAATCTTTTTTCAATATCCTCGCTGTCTTGTCGCCAAATTAACCACCCGTTTCGTAAATGCACTCTGAAAGGAGCCTAAGAACCGGTCGATCGGCCTAACGAACAAAGTTATACCCCCGTATTTTAAGTCGTGTTTTCTACTTTCGCTCAAGGAACGCCTGTTTACACCACAAATCAAGTCAAGAAAGATAGAATGAAACAGCTATTTATTTCATTGATCTTTCGGAGTGGAGCTTCTGTACTTGTACTTTTATTTCTTCTGTGGTACGAGTTGACCTATTGTTACCGTTTGTATAACGCGTGGTGTTATGGTGGACACAGA
Organism: Monopis laevigella; assembly: GCA_947458855.1. NCBI lineage: Eukaryota > Metazoa > Arthropoda > Insecta > Lepidoptera > Tineidae > Monopis > Monopis laevigella. Next base: position 20,051,265 of record OX381587.1, read on the forward strand.
TGTGGGCGTGTCGAACGGTTACGACGCGGCGTCAGACGAGGCGCTGACGTGTTGCGTGCGCGTGCTGCGGCGCGTGCGGGGCGTGGGCCGGAGTCTGCCCGCCGAGCCCTTCGTCAGCCCTAAGATCACCAACAAGCTGCATCAGCAACTGCAGGATCCTCTCACACTTGCTGCTAAGACTTTACCGCCATGGTGAGCGTTACTCTTTTACTTACTAACTACAGGGGTCGAAACTGATCAGTTAAATCAGAAAGTCAGTTTTTTACAGAGGTAGATAATGTGTAAAAACAGGAAAAATGGTCTTGTAAAACATTACTCAAAAACAACATTATCAGTATCAGACAGTCAGTTTTTTTTTATAACAGAGGTAGATAATGTGTAAAAACAGGAAAAATGGTCTTGTAAAACATTACTCAAAAACAACATTATCAGTATCAGACAGTCAGTTTTTTTTTATAACAGAGGTAGATAATGTGTAAAAACAGGAAAAATGGTCTTGTAAAACATTACTCAAAAACAACATTATCAGTATCAGACAGTCAGTTTTTTTTATAACAGAGGTAGATAATGTGTAAAAACAGGAAAAATGGTCTTGTAAAACATTACTCAAAAACAACATTATCAGTATCAGACAGTCAGTTTTTTTTTATAACAGAGGTAGATAATGTGTAAAAACAGGAAAAATGGTCTTGTAAAACATTACTCAAAAACAACACTATCAGTATCAGACAGTCAGTTTTTTTTTATAACAGAGGTAGATTATGTGTAAAAACAGGAAAAATGGTCTTGTAAAAGATTACTCGAAAACAACACTGTCAGTTCTTGTGGTAAATTAGGTATTTTTTTTTAATGTAATAAATTGACTATCCAGTGCTCTGTGAAGAATGCATCATGCATGCTAAGTTCACTCATAATTAAGTTCTTTAAGAAATCTTTTTTTTATTTTTTATTTTTTTTATTCTTTTTTTTAAAGGGCTTTGGTCCATTTATAAATTGACCATGCCAGCCCTATTGATTAGTTGCATTTTTCAATGCAGCATTTTTACACAGTTATTTATATTATGTTAAGTTTTCTGCTCTTCTATCTATATACAAATTTACAAAATTATATAGTATTCTAGCCGAAGCAGAGACTGGTTCGGCTAGAATACTATTGAATGCTCCGACATCCCACACATTGATATCTAGGTCTGCTAACATGTGTTGCCTCTCCGACCGGACCCTGACACATTCCCACAAGAAATCTTAATTTTTTCATTTTTATATACCTTTATTTTAGTTTTATAGTTGATTTTGTAATCAAACGTTGAACAACTCTTAGATTTTATGAAAATACTTGTATAATGTATGCGGTATAAAATAAAGTGGTGGTGCAGGTTGGCTATTGGGACAGTGGAGGCCAATTTATTATTTTTATCCCTGACACACCTTCAAAGAACCCCATTTAAATTGTCAGTTAAAGTCAGTTTTTTTTATTAATCTGTGTCATTGTATTATAATAATTATTAACAAAAATATTATTTTATTTCTGCTACAAACACTAATCAAGTATTATTGGAAGTACGAAAGCTAATTTTGTATGGACAACAAAATTAGTTTTGTCGCATTGTCAAAATGTAATTAAAACAATACATATTTGCAATCAATTATTTATTATCACAGCTGCTATACGAGGACTGAGTAATTATTAAAATTAACTCTTAACCTGAATGTACGTTGCAGGCATTAAACTAATAATAAAATATGGAACCGTCAAGTGCCTTAAATAGCCTATAAAACGAAATGTTCTGTTCTCACTTCAACCAATCAACGCTCAAGGATTGCTTGGGTTCTCACCTTTTTTTTTATTTGTATGGCGGCGGCCATCTTCTGTTCTCAAAACTGGGGAGGCGATTAAAGGACCATGGGCACCTCCCTTTTATATTACATGGTTGCAGGTGCCAACAACTAAACGACTTCTGTCCGTTCCTGTTCCCGCTGGAGACGCGCCAGATGTTCTTCGCGTGCACAGCCTTCGGGAGCTCGCGCACCATCGTGTGGCTGCAGGCGCAACGCGACCGCACTGTAGACAGGCAGAGGTAACTGTTGTAGACAGACACACAGACCGACCGACATACAGACACATCCATACTTTCATTCATACAGACAGACAGACATTGGCTCTTTATAACCATCCCGACGACATTGACTTGACATAATAATAAGATAGACAGCGGACAGCTAGACAAGAAGTAAGTGAAAATAAACAAGTTACCGACAAAGTGCTGGTTTTATTCACCGAAGACTCCAACTCTTTCTAACAGTAACTATTATTTTTTTTAGGAAATTTCACACACATTCCCTTGGTCACAAACTAAGCTCTAGAATTGTACTATGTGTACAGGAACAACGACACCGATACATGTTAACACCCTGACTATGGCAAGCTGTACATAAAAACGTACTAATATTATATAATATGAGTGGGAATTGAATGCCCGACCTCCGGGTACAAAACCGCATCGGCGGGAAACAACTACACCACGGAAGCGATATTTTACTTTACTCTGAATTTTATTTGAAATCATCAAAATGATAAACAATATTGTTTTAAATTCACAAATACATATACTGTATTAGAATTTTACGCAAATACATACATGTATTAAGCTCCCAAACGGCTAAAAGTAGCCTAACATATTTTAAATTTTCATTTAAAAACAATACATTTTTTTTTATTATACCATATGAGATCCCGGCAACTTTTTGTCAATGTTCTTTTCATTACATTTTCCACAGTAAGTTCCCATGAATATGAAAATAAACACTTTTCAAATCTAGTTGTACGCTATATTTTAGCCAAGTAGGTTAGTAGATACTGAATGCATTTATATAAAATCTGATTGTTACTACTCTGACAGAGCTGTACGCATAACATATATTACTTTAATACTTCAACGGACTACTTTAGCAGTTAATATAATTATGTATTTTTTTCCAGAGCTGGCAACTCGGCACATCCCAGACGTGTGGATATAGAGGCGTCAGACTTCAGGATGGGACGTTTGCGACATGAACGCGTGCGCATTCCCAGGCAACCCAAGCTCTTAGAATCCGCTATACAGGTAAATGTAATCTTTATTATTTCTTTTGATAACATTTTTGTCATGTTGGTTTTATTATAAAGTATGGGAATGTCAGTTTTACTAAGATGTGTATCTTAGTAAAACTGACATACCCCGATTTTGCTTAATTTTGTTGAAAGAATTTGTTATTTGAGCCTCAAACCCTGGTGTGTATAATGAGATTTTATTTGAGAAATTATTTACTGTTCTTTGACAACAGCACTATAATAATAGTACCTCGGAGAGCACGTTAAGCTGTAGGTCCCAGCTTCACTATACCAACTTATAAAACTATATAGATGGGTTATTGAATATATCCTAATACCGCGACGCGTACGTATGCTATGAAATTTAAATAATACTGACAGTGTCTATTAGTATATTATGTACCTTGTGAAGTAAAAATACTAATGATACAGAATTAATTACAAATTGTCATTTAAAAAAAATTAAACCAATGAATTTATCAGGTAATGCGAGTGCACGCCCCACGGAAATCAGTCCTAGAAGTAGAGTTTGCGGAAGAAGAAGGCACCGGGCTCGGTCCAACGCTGGAGTTCTATGCGCTGGTGGCCGCGGAGCTACAGCGCTCTAACCTTAACATGTGGCTCAACGACATGGAAGTAGATGACGACCTCGCCCCGCACCATCTGCATTCTGGTCCAGGTGAGTAAGCATAATGCACAAAAAATAGGGGTAAAAATAGGGTAGCTCTGATACCCACACACACATAAGCCCACAGGTATATACACACGAAGTTACAGCTATATACACACACAATCTTACGCTATATACATACAACCCTACTGCTACAAACACACGCAATCCCATATCTACATACACACAAGAACTCATATATATATACAAATCAACAAATCCACAGATACATACACACGCTAACCCATAGCTACATATACGCATGAACTCACAGCTATATACACACGCTAACACACAGCTATATACACACACGAACGTACAACAAATTACATCCACAGTTACACTTCGAAATCCAGTTACGCACCGTAATGAAGGGTATTAAAATATGCGTATTGTTTACTTTACATTACCGCATTAGTGTTTAATATTTATATCCCCATTAAACTACTTTTGTGCTTTATCGTATATCATAACTAATGAGTTAATGACGCATCGAGTGTAATGACCAACTTAACACACTTGTATTAATGTAACATACTTTTATTTTCAGAAAAACCCCCCGGGTATTTCGTGACCCGCGCCAACGGGTTGTACCCGGCTCCGCTCGTACAAAACTCTGCAACCTGTGAGAAGGTCTGCCGGTACTTCTGGTTCCTTGGAGTCTTCCTGGCGAAGGTAAATACTTGTGAAATTTTGGGTAACTACTGCATAGATTTTTTGTCAAGGTGGTAGTAGTTTTCAGTTATGAAACGGTCATTTGGATTAACTATAAGACATCTAGCCTATTAAAATAGAGAGAGACAATGTTCGTAGCAATCCATGGCTTCACCATGCTGGTGGTCGGGTCCATCGCGTGGTTGAAAGGCAGGGGAATGAACTGCAGCGTTTCCGGACTTGAGGCCGCGAAGTAGGTTTAAAGGCCTTTTGAACTCTCAGCTGCACTGTGTTCACTACCCTCTCTACTCAACCAAATACTATATGATCCTGTTAGCGCCATCTTGGAAACACGCTCCATACAAGTTCCGACGGCTGTTCTTGGAAGGCCAAGATCCTTCAATAGACGCTTGCACCAAAGTGACGGTGGTGCAAGACTTTGCTGGAATTCCTCTTGCACCAACTTCCACTGCATAAAGTTGAGTTTTAAATCCGTTTCTAGTAATTTCGTTTGTGAGATCAAAATATTTGTTCGACTTGATGTTGTGGTCCTTAGGTATGTTTGTTTCCCACGGAACGGTGATTTCTATAAGTATTACTTTCTTCAAGTACCGAGAGTACACTAGTATGTCTGGTCTATAGGCTGAAACTGCTAGTTCGTCTGGAATCTTGTAATGTATTTTGAATGTATCCATGAATATTTCTTGTGCTTTATTATCCAGGATTGAGAAAGGTTTACTTTGACTTTTCTTGAGCTGTCCCTCCTTTACAAAAGTAGTTAGTCTTTCATTTGTTGATAATCCTTTCTGGCTCTAGCAATACTGAGACTTACAGCTTCACGAATAATTTCTAGAACTTCAACTATCATGTCGGTGCAAATAATGACCTTTTTCAAGTAGAGTCTTGCACCCAGCAAGTATATGTCTGGCAGTCCCTACAGCAACACCGCACAATGTACATGTCTTATCTGCTGCCTTCCCCCATCTTACCAGATTACTCTGGTCAGGTAGGGATATTTGAAAGGCATTAAGATAGAACTTAATAAGCGTCGGAGACCAATCGTACATGAGTGTGCGCCATTTCAGGGTTGGAGGAATACAAACTTCCCCCAAAGTAAGCCATTTGTACTTCTAGGGTCATCGCGTGAACTCTGTAGCCATGCTCTTCATCTCTCCCTAAGGAAAGATTTAATAACATCTTTATCACATTCCTTTTTCTTCCAACCCACTCATAATGCAAATTTATCTTCGTAAAAGCAGTGGGAGCGATCAATGATTTTAAATAACAATGTATTTTAAAAATATATAGCCTATATTAACTTATAAAAAAAATGTTTGTTCTTATATGTTATTTACAGTTAAAGCTTTGTGTACTAATAAACCAACGTTTAAAAGAGTTGGGTTTGGTAACACAAGTAAATACTTAAAAGCTTACTCCATTTCTGTAAATATTCTTTGTTCATTAATTAATGAAATAAAACATTTTTATCGATCCCATTCATAGACTTCTAGGGCTGCTTACCATCAGTAGCTCTACCACAAGTTTTTGCTAAAAAAAAAATACTATAGCATAAAAAATGTTAATATAGCTAATAACTATAGATAGGAATCAACCAAATGGATCGCTTTATTTTTCAATAAACCTCTCTTTATTGATAAATAAAGCGATCCTATTTGTTGATCCCTATCTATAGTAAGTAACGAGTATAGTATAAACTGTTTGCTAAAACGAGGTACAGGTAGATACAAAGTCGCATGCAGTGCTTAAAGAAAGACGGTCATAGCCCATGTATTTTCAGACCCAGGCTTAGAAGCCGCGTTCAAAAATGAAACCTATCCAGTTCGATATAGGAAAATACATATAATAAAATTGTTAATTACATCGAAGTTCGAGAATTTGGGAGAAAGAAGTTATTCTCATTTGAATTTCAATTTGAGGTTATGTTATGACTAGTTATTAGGTTAGTATAGCGAACAATTTCGGTCCGCGAAAAAATAATCCGCAAAATTATTAGTTGTGTTTCCTTGTGCTGCAGCATTAACAGAATAATATTATATAATCTGACCTAGGCTGTATGGTTCATAGGGACCTTTGCCTTCTCTATATTTGAGAAAACCGAACAAAAAAAATATGTGGATGATATATCGTCGCTCTTTTTTTAAAATTATTTATTTTAACATAGCACTGGATGCAAATCCATCGACCTATCGTCGCTATATTTTATTTTTATTCTGTTCATGCGCATTTACAAAGGGCATTCAATACTATACGGCCTTTTCTTTTTCTTTCAAAATAATGTTAAATCTCAATCCAGATAAGCAAAAATTTTTTTTTTTAATGTATAAAGCATTTTTTTTTCTGCATAATGTGGACAAATATACAGAAATATCAGAAGAATCAGCACGTAACAAAAGTTGTCAGAACCTTTTTTTCTCAACTTCTAAAATTATTTTAAATACTGGAAAATAATGCTTAAATTATCTATTATTTAGTAAGCATATCGTTGTTTGTGAACGCTAAGCTTTTACGGTTGAGTCCAGAATGACCGTACTTCTTTAAAAAACAAAATGTGCAGGTGCTACAAGACGGTCGGCTGGTAGACCTGCCGCTGTCGGACGCCTTCCTCCGCGTGCTGTGCGGGGAGCGCCTGGGCGAACACGACCTCGAGGAGGTGGATCCCATCAGACACCAGTAAGTCTAACAACACTAACAAACAAAATTATTTATTTCATGTATTAGGTGGGAGGAAGGTCTCTATAATTTCGTTAGGCCGACCGACCGTGGTAGTCTCCTTTCCGGGTGCGTTTATGAAATGGGTTGAATTGACGATAAGGCAGCGAGTATATTAAAATATACTCGTAATGTAACCACCCATTTCGTAATCGCATCATTTAGCCGGCATAGTGGGAGCGATCTTTTTTTTTTTAAGAACAATTTATTGAGCGACCCCATTCATTACCTTTGTCTGCTCACCACCGGGTCGATACAAAGTCACATGCCATGCTCCAATAATAAATAAAAAAATACAGATATTTATTACATATATATTATGTATCATCACGGGTGCCTTACGGCGCCGGGGTTTGAACTAGGGACCTAAGTGTTTTTAAGTCTAGGCAACTCGGCCACCACGTATATTTATTAATAGTCAAAAAAGAAGTATTCAACAAAGAAGTCTTAGAGTGCGTTTGGTTAGGCTGTTATTCATTACCAAAAGGATGTCCAATATTTTTTATTAGCTTGATATCAGATTTAGAAATTAAACTCGCAGTGGTATAGAAATCTTAATATGAAAAATACTACCGAACCGAACGCACGCTACATAACCAACTAGTGTAAGACTAGGTGGTTAGCTGATTCCATTGACCTGCTAATCATTATCAATATTATATATACAATGTATTAGTGCCGCACACGAAGATTACAGGATTTATTGAGATTAACCCAAACACCGAGTTCACAGCGTGCTACACTTCTCACACTTAACACAAACACGCGATAGCCTTTAAGCGACTCTCAAAGAATTATTTTAATTACCTTAAAAATCAAATAACTAAAATGTTTTTGTTTCCCAGATTCCATCAAAAACTCTTAGAAGTCGCCGACCAATACGACGCCATCGTTTCGGATTGTCAACTCTCCGAGGAAGAGAAACAGTGTCGCATAGCTTCGCTACGAGTGAACGACGCGAAGTTAGAGGAACTGGCGCTGACCATGAGCTATGTGGGCAACACCGCAGATTCCGAGCAGCCGCTGTGTGACGGAGGAGAACATGTGGAGGTGAGTTATGCATACGCGTGCACGTTACTATACAACTCTCTGTGACCACGAGCTATGTGGGCAAAACCGCGGCTTCCGAGCAGCATTTAAATTTGTATTGTTTGTAGGTGTGCGCGTCGAACCTGCGCGAGTACTGTCGCCTGAGTGGCCGATGGTCGGTGTTTGAGGGTGTGGGTGCGCAACGTGCGGCGCTGTTGCGGGGCTTCGAGCGGGTATTCCCCGCGCGCCGGCTGCGGGCCTTCAACGCGCGGGAGCTCAAGCTGCTGCTGTGCGGCGAGCGCGCGCCCGCGTGGACGCGAGACCATCTGCTGCAGTACACCGAGCCCAAACTGGGATATACCAGGGACAGGTATATTGCCTATTATGTTTATATACGAAAATGCTATGCGACCCCATATCTATCAGTAGTCTTAGTGTGTACCCCATATCTATCAGTAGTTCAGCGCTCCGAGCGGAAATTTTGAGAACTAAAAAGTTAAAGAACTAACACTCAACCTACAAATATCATAAATGAGGATGACCAATGCTGCAGCTAACTTTAAACATTAATAGAAGTCATTCTAAAAAATCTGACAAAGGAAATCAACTAAAGTATTTGACACAGTGAAAGAAGAATTTCTAAAAATGACACGACCCTATATTAGGGCTTGTTTTCATTTTAGCAATACACTTTTTCACTTTGAATACTTTTTAATTAAAAAAAATAGATATAATGGCATCTTTTGGAAACATATGAAGTTAACCTCAGATGTTAAAATTGTTTGCAAATAGAACTACTTATGTCGATAATCATCATTTTATGCTATCGTTGCTATTAATGGAATGCAGATCAGGACTCGCTAAAATCTTTAGCAAGCTTGTTGATTTGCTAGGATGGAAAAGTATAATAATAATAAATTATTTATTTGAGTTATAACTTGTGTTGTGACGTCTGTTTATACTGTTTTCGGTTTAGGTATTAACTCTTAAGGTTTAGGCAGTCGCGATGACGCCTATGCTAACGTACTTCTAATGTTACAACTTGGCAAGTCGTAGTTTATTATTATTTTTATGTTGGTAATTGTACATAAATATTTTTATATTATTAATAATATAAAAAACTTTTTTTTCTTCTTATTAAAAAAAAAAAAAATTTGTACACAACTGAAAGGGTAATAAATACAATGACCAACAAAAAAGTTATTTTAATTCTGCGACAAATAGTGGAGAAATACTGGAAGAGATGAATGGAGAACACTAATTTCGAGTGTTTTTTGTAGGTTTTTAGGAAGTTACTGCATCGTTTTCTTGTGGTAGTCTCCATTTATAGTGCGGTTACGAAACGGACGGTTGATTTGACGATAAAGCAGCAAGGATGTTATTATAATAGACTAGAAATACAAATTCGTCCTTTTTTCCACCTATTTAGTAACCGAATAGTTTTGCCAGCATAGTGGGAGCGATCAATATTGTTAAACAATAATTTATTGATCCATGGACTTTTTAGGTCTGCTTAACATAAGGCAGATTTTTTTTTATGGAGCACGGCATATGACTTTGTATCTATCTGATTGTATGCAAACCTACAAAGTCCATGAATGGGGTTGTTCAATGCATTGTTGTTTAACAATATTGATCGCCCACACGCCGGCTAAATGATGCGGTTACGAAATAGGCGGCGACAAAAACGTATTGTATAAAAAAAAGTTATTTAGTATGTCGGTAATGAGCATGTATAAAAGATTGGTCCCCTCCCCCAGCCCCGGGTTCCTGCGCCTGGTGGAGGTGTTGGTGGAGATGTCGGGTCGGGAGCGCAAGGCCTTCCTGCAGTTCACCACGGGCTGTAGCGCGCTCCCCCCCGGCGGACTCGCCAACCTGCATCCCCGACTCACCGTCGTCAGGAAGGTAAGTCCATACTATATCTACTGTACAGGGTGAATTTTAAAGATTGTACTTTGGGCTGCTATGAGACTCTTTTAATCAAATCGAACAACTTTTTCCATTAAACCATCATTTTGTAAATGATGGTTTAATGGAAAAATTTGTTCAAAAAAAAATTGGCTTCCCCATACAAATTGATTTAACATTACTAGTTTGTATGTGTAAGCCAATTTTTTTTTATTTGCAACATATGGTTCCAAGAGAAAAGTTATTTGATTTGATTAGTAGAACTTCATATTAGCCCCATGTACAACCTTTTAAAATCCTCATGTAAATAAAAATAAAACGCCGTTCGTTAGTCTCGCCAAAACTCAAAAACGGCCGGCTAGGCTGATTTGAATATTAATTTTATTTTGTTCGCTTTAATACAGGAGTGGTCGGAAAGGAAAAATAATAGGGAAAATCCTAAAGAAAACATGAAAAATAATAGTAATTTTGTATGTAAAATGACTTGTGTAACTTTTTTAATATTCTTTCATCAATGTGGAAAGGCAAGGACTTCTTGACCATATAGCCATCATCTCAGTCTCAGGTTATACGAAGTTTACCGGTTTAGCTAGTAATATTATAAATGCGAAAGTAACTGTTTTTACTTCTTCACGCCTAAACCTCTGAACTGATTTAGATGAAATTTGGTATGGAGATAGTTTGAGACCATGGGAAGGATATATATAGGGTATACCGTTTTTCGACATAGGATAGAGGGTATTTGTGTTTTATACAGGGTGTTTGTGTTTTAAAGGCTATTATATAAAGTTTTTAAATACACTAGATAGAGAAAAGTGTTATAGAAAGAAAATATGGGTATATATATTTACTTTTTGAGGATTTTTTTTTTTGTTTAAACGTTAACATTATTAACATCTTTTTGGTTACTCACATAATTTGGTAGGTAAGAAACTTACTATACCCTATTCACGATAGCAAAAAAACTTAAATATATATTTTATACATTCGATTAATTAATATTTAATACACAGGAATGTTTTAATTTTTATTGACGCATTTTGTGTTTTCATCAGAAATCCGACCGTTTAAAAAACTATTTTGCGTTTGACTGCTGTTTGTTTACATAAATTTTTTTGCTATCGTGAATAGGGTATAGAACCAAAATTATTTATTTTCTTAAAAATAGCGGTCAAGTGCGAATTCTGTTCGCACACTTCCGTATAACAAAAGAAAAAGAGGATATTAGGTTTTATGGGAAGTCTTATTACAGAAATAATTTAGCCCTTTTAGATAGCTAAACTAGAAATTTGTAATATTAAAGCAAGGCGTTTCTTTTTAACTTATTAATGCGTGCGCTTATTGAAACAAAAGTTATTAGACATTTTTACTTTGATAATAAAAAAAAACTACTAACTGTTTGTCAAATGTTAAATAATAAATATACATAATGGTAACACCATTGAACAACTGTGAAAAAGTTTCAACAAAATGACGCTAGGTGAAATAGTACTTTTGTGATTAGTGATTTCTAGGCGCCCGAGACAGAATCAGGCCATTTTAATTATGTTTTTTTTATAGATGTTATTTTTCAAATGATTATTTTGAACATTAAAAAAGTAGTTTCAAGAATTCCGACCGAGACGTTTTATTTCTCGCACGCTTTGTAAGAGGTTACTTTTATTTCACCTATTTTATTTGCCTTTATACGCCCTCTTAAACAAAATTTTAACCGAACTGACGAAGTCGTCAGTTTTATAATGTCACCAGTTTTGCATTACTTCAGAATTGCATCATATCGATTAAAGTTTAACTTATAATTGTGCGCGTAATCACCCCGCACGCAATGTGTGTAAATATGTCCTACAAATGATTTATTTATGTTGTAGGTGGAAGCGGGAGACGGTTCGTATCCATCCGTGAACACTTGCGTGCACTACCTGAAGCTGCCCGAGTACTCCAGCAAGGACGTGCTGCGCGACCGACTTCTCGCCGCCACCAACGAGAGAGGCTTCCACCTTAACTAGACATCTTGTGGCCATTGCTCCTGCATCACAGATAACACACCACCCATGGAGATATATATAGGGAGCCGCCCTAATGCCTTATATCGTCTTTCCAAACGTGAGAACAGAAGATGGCCGCAGCCAAACAAAATATTATAACAAATCACTGAGCGTTGATTGGTTGAAGTGAGAACACAATATGGCGGCAACGATCACGTTTGATATTTCGTTTTATAGCCTATTTAAGGCACATGGCGGTTGCATATTTTATTATTAGTTTCATGCTACACACCATGACGCGACCGGAGAGGCCGAGAAGGATGCACCTATACAAAGGAAAGAAAAAGTTGTCTGTATGTTTATCAGTGTGGCGTCTTTTTCGCACAGATCTCGCAGTGTGTGCACAGATTTTTACCTCTAACACTGTCTCTTATCGCCTCCCGTTAGGTTGGCAGTACTAAATATAACATAAAATGACATTATTTCATATAATATAAACGCAAGACTGGATTGGCTTCAAAGTAAAAATGTTAAACAAGTTCGTTGCCGCCATATTCTGTTCTCACTTTATCCTATCAACTCGCGGATTGCTTGTGTTCTCACTTTTTATTTTATGCCGGCGGCCATTTTCTGTTCTGAAAACTGGAAAGACGATTTTAAGGGGCATGGGCACCTCCCTATTATATCTCCATGCTTTTAATCAGTCACGATGATCTTTAACCTATTTGGAAACGTGCTCTTGTTTTACTGTTCGAAGTAAATTTAAAGCTCTTACCTTCTCGTGTAGAAGCTGTAATAAGGCTAAAAAAATACTATGATATTAAACTTTATACAATTTATTATTATATAATATTAGCACACATACTTCCCGACATAATAAGCAAACGATCCCGAACGGTGACTGGTAGAGAATGTCTGCATTAAATCCGCCTTTGTACTTTGAGCTATGAAGTTTTTAAACAAGTAAATAAAATGACCGCGTTTACAGATTACAAGACTTGGGACCGCCTTTAACTTTTATAAGTTTACTTGAATTATATTTATATAATTTCGAAACAAATGTCCTTTTAACTTTATAACTCGGCTCTTTTTAATTAAGTATTGTCGCACTTTATTATGATTATGTATTATTTATATATATGTTTTAGCGTTTATTTATGGCTAAATATAGAGGCTTCAGTCTCCACTAAGGAAAGACAAATACATTACTGTGATCGGGATTTCTAGAAGTAATAACTTCTGGTTTATATAATGTATTAAAAGTATAATATTGCTAATGTAGATATATATCTTCCAGTAGATAGGTCTCAGATTATTGCTTAATTCAATTGAATGGCCTCTATGTATATATTTTAATATTAAACAATTGTAATGGTTTACTCAAATGAATATAATAATATAGAATTTATTCTTATTATAGGTGTTAATTAGGGATTTAGATAAGCATAGTGGATGCACTATGTGTTGTCTACAGTAAAATAATATAATAATTATTAATGTAATTTTCTTCAAGCTTGTCTAAGTTAAGCTTAATAGATACTTAATATAATTTGGAACGTCGTTAGTTAGTGTCTTGTGGTTGTTTCTTCTCTTTCGTGATCTGGAGGTAAATTAACATAATAGAAATTATATAAAAATACTAATTTAAGTTTATTTGTATTTACACGTAGTTGAAGCTATTTGTCATTTTGATAATAAATCAGCATATGTAAGCTTACATTACTTGGGTACCATTTTGAAGTCTAAAGGTGCAATTTTAAGAATTTTAAATGCTATTAGTTTGCCTCGTCATGAGAAATGATTAAATATGATGTAGTTTGTGATACGAGTTGATCATGGCGGGACGTTAGCTTAGTTCCTCTTTAGTTTATCGACTTTAAGTTGATATTGTGATTTCTAACTAGTTTATGTATATGAATAACGTATAGCCTATTTGGGTACTCCTAACTAAATTTGTTGTTGAAAATTATATCAAATAAATTAAGCTAAATAATAACAAGTGATTTTTATTTATATCTGTTCCGCTTACAAAGTAATTGTTTTGGTTAAAAAATCGATCTTTTTTAAAAGTTAATAGATTTAAAAAAAAATTAAGATCAAATAAAATAATATTTTTACAAATTTGACCCCGACGTACACGGTCCTTACAAATGTGACCCCGACGTTCGCGGTCCTTACAAATGTGACCCCGACGTACACGGTCCTTACAAATGTAACCCCGACGTACAAGCTCCTTACAAATGTGACCCCGACGTACACGGTCCTTACAAATGTGACCCCGACATACACGGTCCTTACAAATGTGACCCTGACTTACACGGCCCTTACAAATTCGTCTGACCCATAGAACCGATACATGTATAAGGTACATATAGGTATAAGCATTATGTACACTGCACTGCAATCGCGAAGTCTGCTTTCTTCATACAAAATGAGCTTTCGCATTTCCAGTAATACTCGTATACTGTTTGTCGTAGAATTAAAATAATATTTCTGTCGTTATTGTATTTAATAATTTATCTGTGTGAGTTTTTTTTTAATCTTTAATTTAATACATAAATGTTTATTACAGCAGAAAGATTTTTAATTGGTGCCTTATGGTTAATTATTTCCTACAAGTTGTTTCTCCCGGCTCTGTACGCCAACGTCTATAAATAAAAATAGTGAAGGGTGACCAAACATAATATAAAACTGGTAGGCATCTAAAAGTAAAATGTCAACATGCGGAATTTTTGGTGATGATTGACGATGGCGTTTTTTGTATGCTCATCAAAAAAATATACCCCACCTGGTATAATTAAATCCTGGCTACGCCCGTGGTTCAACTAAAATGTCGTCTGCTGATGGGCCGGCGCTGGCATCGAAGAAATATTGGGTTCTGTAATTCTGTACTTCTTTCCATATTGGAAGATAGGATATCTGCTATGGGATGTTCTACGCGTCCTCTTCAATAGGATTGTTGATAATATGATTTGCATTCAAAGCTTGTTTGTATTTTATGAAAGTAATAAAAAAAGAATACTTATGTCTGAAAACAATTTGTCAATGTCATTAAAATAAAATAAATAAATTAAATTAGTAGATTTATTATAGACATTATAAGGAATTTGAGTCAATAAAGAAGAATGAGTATATTACAACTGAGTATTTTACTTAAATTAACATGGTAGCAGAGGTACGTGGTTCTATTTTATAATAAAAGAAGGAAAAAATATAGCGTAAAAAATGGAAGAACAAAGAGAAGAAATACATTTGAATATTTTCGACGGAATCGATTACGATAAATGGCGTTTCCGAATAAAACTATATCTCCAAATGAAAAATTGTGTAGAGGTAATTGATGGTATAAATAAACCTGAAAATATAACAGATATAGAATGGCGTAAAATGGATCTGAAAGCGATAAATTATATCGTGAACAGCGTGAGTACTAATCAACTGCAGATTATAATTATGGAAGAAAATGCGCGAGGAATGATTGATAAACTAAATCCAATATATTGTGCGAATAAATTATTATGTAAAGGAAGGTTATTACAACTAAAAATGAAAGAGCAAAAGAACCCTGCACATTTTCTTAATATTTTCGAAAAAAATCTGAATGACTTACAAAATGCGGGCGAGAAAGTATCAGAAGACGAAAAATTAAATCTTGAGGAGAAAAGCTTTCAGGTAGACTCAATTTATTGTTGAGTCTACCTGAAAGCTTTTCTCATTTAATTGATATTGTGGACACTCTACCAGGAAAAGAAAAGTCACTAGAATACGTAAAATCAAAGTTATTATTAGATCACAAAAGGAGGGAACAAATATACAACAGAATTTAGTCATTTCTTATAAATCAAATTCTAAGAAGACTTGTCAAAACTTGTTTCGGATGTAACCAACCTGCGGCCACATTCTATTTCTTATAACGTGATCGTTAGATTGTCAAAATAACGAATTCCGTTATTAGCGCTCTCTCCTCCAATCAGCGAAGGTTAAACAACTACTCTTATTGGACGACAGCACGCTAATAGCGGAAATCGTTATTTTGACAATCTATTGATCACGTTATTAGAAACAAAATGTGGCCGCTGGACATTTACAACGTGAATATTAATAATGTATATTATGTGCCAAGTATGAACAAAACTTATTAAGTGTGTCATCTATTACTGATAAAAACAATTATATAATATTTAACAGTTATGGAGCTGAAGTATATAATTTTAATAATAACTTATTAATAATAGCTTTAGTTAAAAAGAAAAATAAACTATTTGTTTTGAACGGGTAAGTAGTTCGTAAAGACAATGTAAAATCTTACACAAATACGGTAAATATATTAAATAAAGAAAAATTGCATAGAATTCTTGGGCATACAAACTTTTTTAATCTAGAAAAAATGTGTAAAACTAAAACGCTAAATAGTTTACCTGAAAGTTTAGAAAAATTATGTACAGTGTGAAATATGTTTAACGAGTAATATGTTTAATTTACCATATGAGAATAATCGTAGACGAGCAAGTTATTTATTAGAAATTATACATACTGATGTGAATGGTCCATTAAATCCAACAGATGGTCAAAGATATTTTGTTAGTTTTATAAACGATTTTAGTAGAATTGCTAAAGTATATTTCATAAAATATAAAAGTGAAGTATTTGAATGTTTTATTGCTTATATGAGATTAGTACACAACCAGACAGGAAAAAGGATTAAGGAACTTAGGTGTGACAACGGCGGAGAATATTTAAACAGGAATTTCTATAATTTGACAAAACAAGAAGGAATTTATATTACAACGTATCCTCCTTATACACATGAATTAAACGGTGTCGCTGAAAGATTTAATAGAACGATTATGTATTATGGATCAAGATGTTTATTAGCTGAAGCAAAGATTGATAAGACATATTGGCCACCATGTGTTGATAGTACAGTTTATATTGGAAACAGATTATTGACAAATACGATTAATGAGAAAATCACCCTTTGAGATATTTACTGGAATAAAACCAGATGTGAGACTTAAAATTATTGGAAGTACAGTTTTTGTGAGAGTACCTGAAGAAAGAAGAACAACTAAGCTAAATCCAAAAGCAGTAAAAGGTATACTAGTAGGATATACAGATACGGGATAAAATATTAATAGATGATAAAATAATTATAAGTAGGAATGTAAAATTTATAGATAAAACGGCAAGATTTATTGAAGACACAGATAATGAAAAAGAAAATTAAATAGATGTAAAAGAAATAGAAAATGATGTAAATAATATTGATGACAAAAAGAATGAAGAAAGTGATATAGGAGCTGAAACTGAAGAGAGTATAAGTAATAAGGAAAATTAAATAATAAATTTTAAATGAAGGACTTGGGAAGAATAAAACAGTATTTAGGAATAAATGTAGAATATAGTTTAAAAGATAGAGAAATGTTTTTATGTCAAGAAGAATATAATAAAAGTCTAGCTGAAAAATATGATATTATGAATTCAAAACTATATGAAACTTCTATGGAAATAAATTAAAAATTAGAACCGGCTGAAAATTTAAATGAAAAACTGAAATATAGAAACTTAATTGGAGCGTTGATGTATGTTACTAATGGAACTCGTCCAGATATTGCTTAAGCAGTAAATTATTTAAGTCTCTATCATTGTTATGACAGTACTCACTATAAGCATGCTCTTCGTGTGTTAAAATATTTGTACTTTACTAAAAAATACGCATTGCATTATGGTGCACATTCCAATGAAGTTTTAGAAGCTTATGTAGATGCTGACTGGGCAGCTGACATATTGGATAGGAAGTCGACAACAGGAATTGTAATTAAATTATTGGGAAACACTATATTTTGGAAATCACAGAAACAAAAGATTGTATCTAGGGCATCAACTCATGCAGAATATTATGTATTAGCAGATTGTGTTGAGGAGGTGCTATTTATTAAAGGAATAATGTCTGATATTGATTTTACTTATGAAACAATTAATATTTATGAAGATAACACTGGTGCAATAGCATTAGCTAAGAATGGTAAATTTTGCAAAAATTCTAAACATCGATATAAGTTATAATTTTGTGTATGATTATGAAAAGAAAGGATTAATTAATGTTAATAAAATATCATCAGAAAATCAAATAGCGGATATTTTAACGAAGTCTTTGTGTAAAGTGAAATTTCAAAAATTTAGAGATTTATTAAATGTTAAAATTATAGATTGAATCGAATTTGTATTATGCAGTTAGGTAGGTAGTTAATAATTAAATGCTAGTTAAATGGTTTTGAAAGTTGTAGTAAGTTAATTTTTGAGGATTAAAAACTGTTTATGTAATTATTTTTTTTTTTTTTTTGACAAATTACACATATTGCTCTGGTCACAAACTAAGCTCTAGGCTTGTACTATGTGTACCAGAAGCAACGATATAATACATATTATATTTTATAAACACCCAGACCATGACAAACTGTACAGAAAAATCATACTAATATTTTTTGCCATGGGTGGGAATCTAACCCACGACCTCCGGATATAACGCCAAAGGCGCAACCACTAGTCTACGGAGGCTGTCGAATATTATTTAGAAGGTGCTAAATATGACCATAGAATGTAAATCAAGGAGGTGTGTTGATAATATGATTTGAATTCAAAGCTTGTTTGTATTTTATGAAAGTAATAAAAAAAGAATACTTATGTCTGAAAACAATTTGTCAATGTCATTAAAATAAAATTAATTAATTAAATATGTTGCGTAGATTTATTATAGACATTATATGGAATTTGAGTCAATAAAGAAGAATAATTATATTACAACTGAGTATTTTACTTAATTTAACAAGGAAGAAGGCATATTACCATATGCTATAAGCATTAGGTGTAAGTCACACTCGTACTCTCTAAAACTGACCATAAATCATAATTAAGATCCGGACTAGACAACTGCCAGTCTTCAGCTCTGATGAACTCCGAAACATTCGCTTCCAACCAAGACTGCGTGGACCGAGCTTTATGACCCAGCGCTGAGTCTTGCTGGAAGGACCATACTTGGTTATTGAACATGGTGTTGTTAAGGGGCTTAACTACCTTCTTAAGAATGGTATCTTTA
Source organism: Monopis laevigella (assembly GCA_947458855.1). Taxonomy (NCBI): domain Eukaryota; kingdom Metazoa; phylum Arthropoda; class Insecta; order Lepidoptera; family Tineidae; genus Monopis; species Monopis laevigella. The sequence goes on from OX381587.1 coordinate 20,070,428, forward strand.
TACACTTGTGCCGATATTTTGATACCTTTTTCACAAAAATATGGTTCAGTCACCCCTTCAAAGCTTTCTTAGAACTTTGAGGTTTTTATACAGTCATTTTGTTTGTTAAAATGTTGCTCAATTGTAAAAAAAATCTTATCCGTAAACATTATTTTTCTGTGACCTCCCTTTGCGTACCGCTTCAGTAGTTGTTTAATAAGAAAACACATTTAGAATTATGGTTTTAATCAACAAAATAGTATTTTATAGAATGACCAATGACATTGATTTATTATTTTTATAATAAGTCAATGTCAAACGTTTATTGATTGAGTTCGGTACTACCACAAGTTGTTTCGATTTTACCACCCTATTCTTTTTCAAATTTTCCGTTAAGAAATATAGGTATATATATTTTATATTATAGGCTGCAAGTCCTAAGTCATCTTTTAATATACGCTACATGGTTCTAGGTGCTATCTTCATCTTCCGAAATAAAATCTTGCTTTCGGACAGGATTTCTTCGAATTGTTTTCGTACGAAAATGGTGGACCACCTTTTTCACACACTATGTGGACGGTCAGGGGTACTGTCCGTGTGAGTCTTCTAACTATTACTTCGCGTTTGAGTTAACTAAATTTTGTATGGGAAATAGTTCAGCGCCCAAAGCGAAAATTTTGAGAACCAAAAATGCGAGCGTGTTATTGATTAAAATGTTAACACAGTAATACAGTTACCTCGAAAGTAAATATTAAAAAAAAAAACTAATATGTAAATATTATATGTATGGCCTTAGCCATACAATAACAATACCGCAATAATCACAAAATCTGATTAGGCCTTAAAATTGTTATACTTTCATTCATCAGTAAAAAATCTCAAAATATAATATTTTAATATTAAACTTTATACTAATATAATAATAAATTAGCGTTGATATGGGTGTATTTGATTGGCTGCCTTAATGTTGGTTTTGATAGCTGATGGGGCTTTAGGCATTGTGGGCGGAGCTGTCCCCATAGGAGTAGGTCCCCGGGCGGACACCATGCCCGGCGCCCCCACGCCCGGGGGCACGCCGGCAGAGAGACCGGGCCTTAAACCTTTCCCCGTACCCACGGCCGTAACCAGCGCATGAGTGTCTGCTACACTGTAAGTAGGTTGCATTCCTAGAAAATATTAACAATTTGAAAAAAAAAAACAATTATCAGACTGAAAATCTTGTACTTTGGCTAATATTAGGCTCTGCTGATCAAATTAAAAAACTATGTGGTAACTTTGAAATGTTGTAATTTAATGGTCTAATAATGCTGATCAGGTAAAAATACTTTCCCCATGAATATGTAAAAATATTTATACAAAATAAGCGAGTGGTTCTCACCTGCAGCCCTCATAGAGTCTCCCTCCCAATCTTCTCTTCCTTTTACTATAATTTCCCAAACATGGCTCACTACTTTAGTGAATTGTGCTACTTGTTTCTGCAAAAAAAAAAAAAAGTATTTCACAAAGTTACAATGGGTTTCCAACAAGAAACAATCTTCTAGGCAGTCTAGACTATGGTTTATCTGTGTGGGCACTGGGTCTATCGCATGGTTGGGAGTTCATTGAGCTCTGATTCACTCTCTTATTATTACTAAAAATAAAATAATAATTACTAAATTTGGATGATATAGAAAAAAGGGTGTGTCGCACGTAATTTTTTTTATGACAGACGTTTTCAAAACAAGTGTTTGTCTATGCACTCTAAAAAATGCAGAAAAATGAGGAAAGTAGTTAGTTTCGTGCACACAAAAACAATGACTGTCTACTATGGGTGATAACTACATGTAACAAATAATAACAATATTTTTTTATTGATATTTTATTATAGGGAATTAAAAACAAAAACACTATTATTCAAGTTATAATTTTATCTTAGAATAACAGACTCTTAAAAATGACTAACTCTAGAGCATATGTATATGTTTCTTCAGTATATGCATGATGATATATTTTAGCATCTAGTTTTTTTTTTCAATAAACAGTATAATGCAAAATAAGAAATAAGTATTTCATATGGTCATGTCGCCATTCTCTTTTCTACCCTAGTCCTTTCCCAATTCCTTTCCATCCTATTATCCCACTTTCACTATAAATAAAAAAGTTTTTTTAATCTACCCTACTCGACACTGGCCAAATTATGCGCACGTATAGAGGCCATTTATATAAGCTAATAATAATAATAAAGAAATAAGTAAACAGCTCTTGTAAAGGATGATATACTAGCATTTTTAAATATTATATTTCAGTAAAATGAACAGGCCACCTATTATAAAAGTTCAAGTGTTTAGTTCTTTAAAAATAATAAAAATACTCTTTATTTGCTTTAACAAATGTATTAGTACTTAAACCATTATAATAATAGGAACCATATACTAAGTATAAGAATACTTGTGTTAGATGATCCCTCTCTTTCTTATCTAAAAAATAAAGTATAACACTTACTTCATTAAACTATTTTATTTTTATTTTAAAATACTTTTTCTTAATTTACTTGTTATAGGTACCTATAGTAATATATAAATATAGAAGTTTGTTGTAGTAAATGTAAAGATATATTATCACCTGTGCTGCATCAAAGCTTAGAGTGCTGGCTTTATTATTAAACTGTTGAAGTCTTTGTTCAGCCAAAGGTTCTGGTTTGGTGCGAAGTAAGTCAGGAACCAAATCATGTGTGCATGCTGGCACCCGACCCTCAGTTAACCTCACCAATGCCTCATCTCTCTCACATCCCAAGTGCAAAGGCAACACCACCAGTGATCGAAGAGAGGGAGCCAATTCAGCTTGTAATATTTTACTTAAACCAGTGAGCTGTAAAGTCAATTAGGTATATATATTTTGGTTATCATGAACCTATATTTTGGTTATCATGAACCTTCCTTAAGAATATTATAAATGTGAAAGTGTGTAGTGTGAGAGAATTTGCTATGGATCAAAAACAAATTCCAATTCTTCATATGATATCATAATGCTGAACTTACCCATATTCTAAGTTTGTACCACACTTTCACTCAAGGATAGTCTGTCTCATTCTTCTTGATTTGACATTTGGTGGGAAGAGACAAAAGGTCCTCGAGTGAAAAGACTGGAAAACATTACTTAGAATATGAATATAAAATTAGGTATAAAATAAAGAGCTAATTTTATTCTATATATGGTTTATCCTTCAACACCATTGGGAGTGAGGGGAATGAACTGCAGTATTCCTAGACTTGAGACAGCAAAGTAGGGTTAAAGGCCTTTTAACTCTCTCCTTCAAAGTGTTCACTACCCTCTCTATTCAACCAAATACTATATGATCCTGTTAGCACCATCTGGGAAACATTTATGGCTGCATACATTAAAGGCTTTGTTCCGAAACAAATTATTACCCTGGTGGTCATCATATCACTTAAATGGGTTGCGAAATTAGCAGAGTGCAGCCGAAGAACCAAGTGATTACCTAGTTTAGGCTCCAGTATCATATTTTATTGTACATATTTGTGAAAATGTAAGATAACTTAATGATGTTGTGAAATTTGAGAAAATAAATTAATTTTATTATTATTATTTACTAAGATATTGTTTTAGTATTCAAATATTTTAAGTTTATTCAAAGAATTAAATAACATCAAATAAATAATACAAATTAAAAACTATGTATTAAAATTAAACCCATTATTTACTTACATGACCAGAAAGAATTGCATAATTGTCGAGAAATGTGGGCCAATTTATAGTTTCATATTCCGTTTCTAGTTTTGTTACTAAAGATTGGATAGCAGTTTTTAAATCAGTAACTCTGTTTAGTATCGCTTGCAATGTTGCTTCTAGCTGTTTTTCATCCCTCTGCATATTGTATTATTTTAGTAGGTAAGGTAATACTCGGTAATACTCAGTAATACAGACCAATAACACCGATTAAAACTAAACTACCCAATATTCTTCTTCTTCTTTACGTTGATGGCAGACTCCGAGTTTTTAAACGGAGAAAGACTGCCAGTGTGTTGGTTCGCGAAAAACTACTTTGTTGCCACCTCTGAGGTGGCCACAACCTAGGTGTTAATACCAAAAATAAAATAATAAAGTAAATATAATAAAAAATTAAGTCAAAACAACACAATCTAAAAAGTTAAAAGCACAGACTAAATAGCATACAGTGTAAGTTTTTTTTTTTTTTTAATTTATTTTAACATAGCACTGGATACAAGTCCATCGGCCTACAGTGTAAGTAGTAGTAGTAAGTATTCTTTTTCCCGAAGGAAAGGCAAAGAGCATGTACCCATACAGCCGCATAAAGTATAATAATAGGGATATATAAGCCCGTTCAAATGTTAGGCTACGTTCGAACGAGCGCTTTTTAGACGTTTTTACGCGCGTTAATTTAAACGTTTCGAATAACCCACATGACTTATGATATATATTCCATATGTGCATTTTTTTTGTTTTTTCACTAAACATAATCTCAGTTTTATTCTCTGTGTATAAAATCCTTTTTCTGATATTCGTACTAGAAACAAGTTTAACAAATTTCATATGTATTTTGACCGTTAAGAAAAAACTCGTATGTGCAGAAATGCACAAAAAGGATTTGTTCCGTCATCAGTCGCCTGCCAACTGTGTAAGAAATGTGAGTGTTGTGATGTAAAGAACATTATAAAATAGTTTTTAGGAGTAAAAATATAGCAAAATTGATAAGTACATAGTTAATTTACTTCATAGTTGTTGTTATTCATATAAGTTATATCATAACTTTAAATAAATAATGCCCTAAGACTATTATAAAGAAGCCTACAATGCTCACTATGAGTTCATCTGAAGTGTTTGTCCTGACTGTTTATGTCCAATCGATCTGTTCTCCTTTGTCCAAAGAATTTGATGTTTTTTGCTTATATTAGCAAAAACTTCAGGTTCATAATCAATCCATTTACATTAATAATAACAAAGATGCTCATTTATAGGTATGTTAGGTGATTCTTTAAGGGTAGCCCGTACACTGTAGACGCGTGTTTATATTATATTTTTTAAATTTAATTTTATTGTGCAAAAGTGTACTAATTTTGTAGAATAAGCATTCATATAGTAATATTAAGTGTGAGAAGTGTAGCATTTACGCAGTGATCTCGGTGTTTGTGTTATCTCAAATAATCCCACAATCTTCAGTAAAATGGCGGTACCCATTTTACTGTAGATTATTTTTCCTTCTTCACTCGACATTGGCAAGACTATACCGTTCATGTCGCCATTCCCTTTTCTACCCTAGTCCTTTCCTTTTTCCTGTCCATCCCATTATCCCACTTTTACTATAATATCTACCACACTAGAGACTGGCAAAATTACTCGTAAGGAGTAGAGGCCATTAATTAAAAGAAGAAGGTATGTTCGGTACGAGGGAGATGGAGTTACAGTTAACGAATTTATAAGTTGCTTAATTAATTTCATTGATTCTCAATTAAACTATAAGAAAATTATTATTTTCTCAGATGAGTAAGTGTACACAATAAAAATAAATTTGTGTCATCATCAGCTTTACTAAAGTTTATGGGACTGGTTTCAGATCATTTTAAAAAAAGGAGATCGAATGACGAATGTAAATTTATAACTAAGAATAAAGTGTTAAAAGGAGCCATATTAAGATAACATTATATTTCATATTGTAATTGACACTACACTGGACAGCAAAAAAAAAACGGTCCACCCGCTAGCGTGGAGCTCTAATCCGATTTTATAGAAAGGTATAAAACTTATTAAAATTATTTACTATCAAATTTAAACCTCAGAAAAAAGAGAAGACAAAAATATAACAACAATAATATCTATTAACAAAACCAAAACATAAACTATGAACTGTAAGAATTTAAAGCCTTGCACAGTAAAGTGATAGAAAAACAACAGTATTAATTATTTAATTAGAACCTAATCATATTATTTTTACAATTATAGTTATAGAATTAATTTAAGGAGTAGAAACAATTTGTTAGGAGCCACTTTATCATCTTCGTCTTAAAAATATTAATATTTAAATCTTTAAATTCATTAGGTATAAAATTATATACCTTAATAGGTCTGTGTAAGTCGTGAGAATGGTTTGTGCAGTTTCCTATTTGACCTGGGGCCTTACCAAAGAACACGATCGCCAATCAATTGGGAGAACCTTGAGTTCTTGAAAAAGAGGTCTACATGAATTTAGTTGCGGTGCTCCACAGATGGCTCTGATGCATTTTTTTTGAGCCATAAACAATGATTTCACCGCTGATGAGTTTCCGCACAGTATAATAACATATCGTAGTAAAGATTGAACATACATAACCATTGTAAGCCATTACTGCTTCGCTTCTGCCAACTGTTGTCGCAGTTTTGCGTAGTGCATAAACAAATCTACAATTTTTTGTTGTATTCAATTCTATACTACTTTTGTCTGTCGGCCCCGGTTGTTCGGTGGGGCCGAGTTCCGGCTAGGGTAGACCCTGTTGCCGGGGCAGGTACTCGGCGGGCGGCAGCCCGCCGGTGACTTGTCGCAGTGTGCGCGAGGTCCCCCGCTGAAGACGGGGGGACCTATGTGGTGGCGGATTTTACAGGGTACCCAGCGGAGGGGTTTTAATCCCACCTCGTCGTAGCCGATGGTATGAGTCTACACCGAACAAGTGGCTAGCTCGTCGCGATGTTTTGAATAGACTCAATATCTTTGAAAGGATATACTTTGGGCTAATATGATTAAATCAAACAACTTTCCCATGGAACCATGTATCGCAAAAGAAAAAAAAAATGGCTTTCTCCATACAAACTAGTAACGTTAAAATGACCAATTTGTATGGAAAAGTCAATTTTTTGGTTCCATAGAAAAAGTTGTTAGATTTTATCAGCAGAACCTCATATTAGCCCAAAGTACAACATTTCAAATTCACCCTGATCTTCACATTCACTTTCGCATTTATAATACTAGTGGATTTAAAATATGTAGGTATATATAACAATAAATTTAAATACCTACTTTATTAAATTAAATTATTTATTAAATTAAAACACATGCACAACTAACTACATGTTACCGACTAAACGCATCAACATTTTTGACCGACCTCCAAGAGGAAGTTATAAAAGTCGATGCAAACTACAAAAAGCGAAAAACAATTAAATCGTAGCTTGATTCCTCAAAATGTACTAAACATGTATATGGCAGGGTATAATTGTTGGTAACCGATTTTCAAAAATCGAGTTTATCAATTATAAAATCACATCACTAAATTGTAACTGACAAACCTCGTTGGACGGTTCTGTTGACGCCATACCTTTTGATTAAATTAAATTTAAATGATTATAAATTATTTTAAAGTATCGAAATTCTCATTAAAAATAAAAACACATCACTAGTTCTTCAACTTCTAACTGATGCACATAGTTTGACAGTTACCGTCAGATTTTGATATTTTATTTATGGGTTTTATTATTATCTTTTATTAAGGTTTAATATAAGAAAAACATGTTAAATACATACTTGAAAAACGTGACACTAGGTACTTTTTTTAAGAGTAATTTCTAATTAGCTTTAATGCACAATTAACCATTTTTCCGACAATAAAAGCGGTGCTTTTTTCCACTTTCTCCACCGAACACACAAATCAGACTGAGGATGTAAAAAATGTGGAAGGGTCTGTGAGTGACAAATTAGGCACTCGCGCAGCATCCTGTAAATTGAATGATGCTTACTCCAGGGGCTTTATTCCGAGTTTTGACACGTTCACCGTCGCGCATTTTGCGTAAAGTACGGGTATTGAAATATAAGTTCTATCCTGTTAATTATAAAGTTGAAATTCTAATGCTCCATACATGTTCAAACTTGCGAAGAATTCGTGTATTTCAAGATGGCTGCATTAGAATAGCCAAACTAATACATACTATATAACCATTGGAATAGAGCTTATAAAGGATGTCCCAAGAAGAACGCAATTTTTAAATCTGGCAACATTCGAAGTGTCATTGTTTGACATTTGAACAATTGTTATTGTTTGCTAGTAGAAGGTACGAGGTTAGTAAAAATGGAGCGCTACACGAATGAACAACGCATTCTCATTGTGAAATTGTTTTACCAAAATGGTGAAAGTTTTGCGGCTACAGTTCGCAAATTGCGATCAATTTGGGGTCACAATAATGCTCCAAAAGAGATTAATGGATAAATTTGCCGAAACTGGGTCTGTTAGTGATGTAAAGACAACAACGCGCCATCGACCAGGTCGTTCGACCGAAAATGTCGCAGCTGTACGTGATGATGTCGCTCAAACTCCACCCACCTCAATTCACTCGAGCTCAGCAAATTGGTGTCTCCAAATCCACTTTGCAGCGAATTTTGACGAAGATTTGCATCTTCATGCATACAAAGTTCAATTTACTCAGGAACTGAAGCCAGCTGACCATGGACAGCGAAGGGAGTTCGTTAATTGGGTATTGGAGAGACAACATGAAAATGCTGATTTTGCCGATAAAATCATCTTCAGTGACGAGGCCCATTTTCATCTTGATGGCTTCGTCAATAGGCAGAATTGTCGCATTTGGGGTGAGGAAAATCCTCGAGTGATTCACGAGAAGAAAATGCATCCTCAACGTGTCACTGTGTGGTGTGGTTTTTGGGCTGGAGGAATCATTGGACCTTTTTTTTATGAAAATGAGGCAGGTCAAGCGCAAACAGTCAATGGTGTTCGGTATCGTGAAATGATAACCAGTTTTTTCTTGCCTAGAATTGAAGAAATGAATGTGGAGGGCATGTGGTTCCAACAAGACGGCGCCACATGTCATACAGCCAAAGAAACAATTCAATTGCTGCATCAGTCATTTCCCGGTCGTGTTATTTCGCGTTTTGGAGATCAGAATTGGCCGCCTAGATCGTGCGATTTAACACCATTAGATTTTTTTCTTTGGGGTTTTTTAAAGTCGATGGTTTACGCGAATAAGCCGACGACGACTCAAGCCTTAAAAAAGGAAATTGGACGCTGCATTAATGAAATACCGCAGCATTCATGCAAAACGGTCATTGAAAATTTCATTAAAAGATCGCGTGCATGCCAGCAAAGCCGCGGCGGCCATCTGGGGCCTGACCAAAGAACACGATCGCCAATCGAATCGCCTCATCGATCGATAAAAATGTATAGGAATTTTACTCTATGGGTAGAGTCCGATCGCCGAGAAACGTCAAATCCCATACATTTGGCTTTCGATGGGTATTTCGATTCGATTATCGATCGGCTCTTTGGTAAGGCCCCTGCACGATATATTGTTCCATACATAACCTCATTCTGTCTACTTTACGATATAATAAAGTTTCACGATTTTTTTTTACATATCTGTGTTTTATTTAAAATTTAAAAATTTCGTTCTTTTTGGGACACCCTTTATTTCCATATAAGCTCTATTCCAAAGCAACGTCTTGTCGTGATTAGCGGTTTATAACTCGGAATAAGGCCCCAGTAGCGGCGCGCGGACGGGCACGGTTTTTACCTTCATGTTTAAATCTATGGATACAGATTATATAGTAATATGTACTCCTCCAATCTGGGGCCTGACCAAAGAACACAATCGCCAATCGAATCGCCGCATCGATCGATAAAAATGTATAGGAATTTTTCTCTATGGGTAGAGCCTGATCGCCGGGAAACGTCAAATCCCGTACATTTGGCTTTCGATGGGTATTTCGATTCGATTATCGATTGGCTCTTTGGTAAGGCCCCAGTATAGTTTTATAACCTTCGCTGATTGGAGGAGAGAGCGTTATCGCTAATAACGGAATTCGTTATTTTGACAATCTAACGCTCACGTTATAAGAAACAAAATGTGGTCGCTTACCAAAGAACACGATCGCCAATCGAATCGCGCGCCACATCGATCGATAAAAATGTATAGGAATATTACTCTATGGGTAGGGCCTGTACGAGGAGAAATGTCAAATCCTATACACTTGGCTTTCGATGGGTATTTCGATTCGATTGGCTATTTGGTAAAAGCTTTTAAGTTTCCTAGTCATACATATTACTATATAATCTGTGGACATACTAGACATGGGCAAAATATGCTGTAATGCGAGGAGGCGACCATTAATTTAAAAAAATAATAATTTAATAATAATAAATATAAAAAATTGGATTCTATTCCTATAATATTCATTCAATATGACTACAGAGGACCTACTTGCGTTACCGAAAGTAGATATTGATACAGGAATATTTAAATATATACTTATAAGAGCTCACGTCAAATTAGACCAAGGAGATACATTTAAGCTACTAGTCAGGGGCTACCAAAGACATTCTTATCACTCTGATATATATGATGAGGTACGGTTATTATTACTTAATATATTTTAGCATACTGAAGAACCGGTCTTGGTCATCATTTAGTATTTGCTTGCGCAGATACCTACCCACCTGATGATCCTGGTTGTAGGTTAGGATGTATTTAATTTAAAATATGTCATAAAGTTTATTGTGTAAACTTCTGCCATGCAGTAAAGCCAGGTTCAAGAATTCATTTGGTTCTACTCATATTACCCCTAAGATGTTCAAATATCTAGTAACTAACCCTGCCCAAATATTGGTTTTCCTGGGTACTAAAGTGTTCTTACTTACTAGGCTTTGTATAAATAGTACTAAATGTGAATTTTCTTGATTAATTAATTTGGTATTTTACTTATTTTTGGGAATTACATACTAAAATAGATATAATAATATACTACATGGGGGTTATAAAGGCAAAACTAAATAAAGGGGGCAGCAATTAAATAAATACTTAGGGTTGATTAGCGTATGCATCAGACCCTAACAAGAGTAAGTAATTTTGAACCTTCATCAATAAGAAATAATAAAGCTAAAAGCTAGCCATTTTGTTACCTCATCATTTAACCGGCATAGTGGGAGCGATCACTGCTGTTAAACAACCCCATTCATGGATTGTTTAAGTATGCTTACCATCAGGTACTACAAAGTCACATGCCATGCTCCAGTAAAAATAAAAAAACTTGAGCTTGTTTCTATTTTTAAGTTTATATTATTATAAAACACCCGTGAAGATATATATTTATGTATGTATGTATATTATTATAAAATATATACATCTAATATCCTACTAAGAGTTTATTTGCAGTATAAACCTATGTATTAATTTTAGGTTCAATCAATGTATAATGAATTTGATTTGGAACCAATTGGTGGAGGAAGAATACAGCATGATTATGATAATAAAAAAATACACATTTATGGATATTCCCAAGCATATGGAAAGGCAGACCACCAAACTACTGCAGGATTATTGAAGAAAGAGTATCCAGACTATGTTATAAGTGTTAGTGATGAGGGATATTAATGTTGGTTTAGCCTGCTCTGGATGATGAGTTTGAATGATTTTTGCATGCAGAAAAAGATACTTACCTGTGTATAAAAGTAAATAAGTTATTTATAAAAAATATTTTTTAATTGACAGATTTTGTCAGATTCTTCTTCCAAGAGTTAATTTGTATATTTTTTAAAGGGGACAACAGAAATAATTGCAATGTCGGTATAATCATTTTTTAACTACTCCAATAGAACTTTATTGCATAATAAAAATTATTAAACTTTATTGCATAATACAAAGGCGGACTTACCGCTGGGCAGCTTTGGCTTGGTTGCTCAAATGCTTGGTCATAGAGCCCGTGTGGTAGGGGTCGGTCGATGATACACCCCAGGTATTTGACAATGTGGGCCCATTGGACCTCCTGTTCCCGGAGTTTCTGTTTCATGTGCATATGTCCCTAAACCTAGCTGAGAGGGTGAGATAGCGCTAGCGCTGTCATGCTGTGCCGGCAAGGCGTGGGCGCCCAAAGCTTAGCCTTGCCAGTACAATCTACGGAATAGGATAAGTACAAATCCAATTGACGGCAAGGAGCTTGCTCCAGGTCAAAATACTTGTTTTCTCCCTTCAGCAGAGGTGTTCCACTCCGCGCTTTAGGTATGAAACTACAAGTACCCGGCCTTGCCCATGGATGGGTTTTATTTTTGCGACTCGGCCGGTGTGCGGCAGCCCTCCGCGCACCGGCCGAGTCGTAAAAATAAAACCCGGTCGCACGTTTGTATGATACTCACCTAAGATTTTGTAAGACGATGCGCCCAACTCCTCTACTAGATGTGTCACGCTCATTACAATATCGTGCCGGAGAGTTGTCTTATGGTGGGCATACACGCTACAATAAATCATTACGATCAGACTGTACAGTTCGAATGGTACCAATAAATCGCTACGTGTAATTTATCAGTAATGGTAAAGGAACTACTGATCTGTGACGCTAACTGTCTTTATATTTGTGTGCCAAAGTGTATTTCTCTTTTTGCAATGTATCGATGCCCGACCTACAGTATATGTAAGTAATCCTTACTCATTCCTAAAATCTCTTGCATCTGAAATTTTTAACTCCGGTCACAACAGAGCCTAAGATTCTGAGGTTGATTGATATAAAAAGAATAAAAGTTTACATGTAGCCAAAGGTCAAATAAAAAATCTCCTAATAGCCTGGTCCTACGAACAAACTGATAACTTTATAGAAGTCATTGTATAAATGAACCATTGTCTACACTCATTCACTGGATGCTTGTTGTTAATTTGCGCTGACCTTAAATACTGGATCTATTTTAATCTAATTTAATTTGGTTTAGTTTAATTTAAGTTGACTGATGTGGGGGGGGGAGTGAACCCCAAAACCCCCTCCTGGCTAAGCCCATGCTGTACACCGTAATAATGACTCCCACAAGACAAGCTCTACCGAGTGTGGCATATATTTATATTGTAAAACTTTTACTGTGGAGATTATTATTATTAGATAACTTTTATACGTATTATATCCAGATTTAAAACAATTACTTACAAGATTAATAATTGATACCTACATTTTTATTTATTAAACGTGCCTTGGTTTCGGTGGATATACCTAATCTTCTGGAACCCTCCAGCATTAACCGTGATGATGGTAAAAGGCCGGACGGAATGACAATAGTGCCGTGGCATAGAGGTCGTGCTCTAGTTATTTAGGGATGCCACCTGGGGCTCTAGAGAAAAAGCAGGCGAGGCGACATGTCGCGTCGCGTTAGTCAAAAACGTATGTATTTTGACAGTGACAGTAGGCGTGAGGTACGCTGTCACCTGCCAAAGTCTATACAGTTTTGATTTAAGGCGACACGACGCGCCTGAATTTTCTCTAGGGCCCCGCCTGATTTTTCTCTAGAGCCCCTGTACGGACACATTGGACACACAGCCTCCGTAGACTAGTGGTTGCGCCTTTGGCGTTGTATCCGGAGGTCGTGGGTTCGATTCCCACCCATGGCAAAAAAATATATGTACGTTTTTCTGTACAGTTTGTCATGGTCTGGGTGTTTATAAAATAGAATATGTATTATATCGTTGCTTCTGGTACACATAGTACAAGCTTAGAGCTTAGTTTGTGACCAGAGCAATATGTGTAAATTGTCCTACATATTATTATTACTATTATTTAATATCCACGTCAGACGTCACCTCTATGCCCGCCGGTGCCTCAGCTCTTAGTGCAGAAAATTTAAATAAAAACTAAATACATTTAAATTATTCAAAATAGTTTTTGCAGTGGAAACACTTAGACCGTGGTCTCCTGACTCTAAAAAAATACTTTTAATTTAGGAAAACTATTAATAGGGCGTTTTTTACACAAAAAAATTTACTAGAAATTCAGCGCGGCAACGTCGCTAGCGATTTCTTTGAGGGTAGCCCGAACACTGTAGACGCGTGTTTATATTATATTTTTCAAATTTAATTTTATTGAATATTATTGTGCAAAAGTGTACTAATTTTGTAGAATAAGCATTCGTATAATAATATTAAGTGTGAGAAGTGTAGCATTTACGCAGTGATCTCGGTGTTTGTGTTATCTCAAATAATCCCACAATCTTCAGTAAAATGGCGGTACCCATTTTACTGTTGATCCTTTTCCTCCTTCACTAGACATTGGCAAGACTATACCGTATGCTTTCATACGGTCATGTCGCCATTCCCTTTTCTACCCTAGTCATTTCCCAATTCCTTTCCATCCAACATCCCACTTTCACTAATAATAAAAAAGTTTTTTAATCTACCCTACTCGACACTGGCAAAATTACGCGCGCACGTAGAGGCCATTCATAAAAGCTAATAATAATAATAACGTCGCTAGCACAGAGCACGGAATCCACGCGCGCCGCTACTAGAGACGGCATGTTCAACATATTTCATACAAACCAAGCGTGGGGGTGGGCGTTGCCGTTAACTCACACCTATACGCACACTACTACACAGATGATGTCTTGGAGTGCTGTGGCTGGGTCGATATTTTTTTTATCGACATTATTTTTTATGAGCAGAAAGATATAATAAGTCTGCCAATTAATTATTTTATTAAAATACTCGGATTTTTAAGTAGACGAAGTTAAGACACTAATAATTTTTCAATTTGGCAGAATTATTGATTGAAACTGGTTTATAGTAAATCTTGTATATAATATACGTGGTGGCCGAGTATATACGTGGTGGCCGAGTTGGTTAGACCTTGGACTTAAAAACACTTAGGTCCCTGGTTCGAATCCCGGTGTGTACCAATGAGTTTTTAATCTAAAAAAAATATGTACATTTGTTTGACAACACCACTATAGTGCCTCGGAGAGCACGTTAAGCTGTCGGTCCCGGTTTCACTATACCAACTTGTGAAACTGTTTATAGATGGGTTATTGAGTCTATTCAAAACATCGCGACGAGCTAGCCACTTGTTCGGTGTAGACTCATACCATCGGCTACGACGAGGTGGGATTAAAAACCCCTCCGCTGGGTACCCTGGGGCCGTCTAGGCGGTCCCGGGCGCCGTAAGGCACCCGTGATGATATATACAGGGTGATTTTGAAAGGGTGTACTTTGGGCTAATATGAGGTTCTGCTGATCAAATCGAACAACTTTTCCCATGGAACCATGTGTCGCAAATGAAAAACAATTTTGGCTTCCCCATACAAATTGGTCATTTTAACATTACTAGTTTGTATGGAGAAGGCAATATTTTTTTTCATTTGCGGCACATGGTTCCATGGAAAAAGTTGTTCGTATTGATCAGTAGAACCTCATATTAGCCCAGAGTACATCCTTTCAAAGTCACCATGTATATTGTACATAATCTTAAATACAATTTGAATTAACAGTGACCTATTTAGTTAGACCCAGACTTTGTAATATTTTGATCAAATAATAATAATTTTTTATTTGATAGACTTGTATTTATATATTTGAATTGCGTTTTTTGATAATCTAATTAGGGCATGGAATACCCAATGTTTTACAATCCCGGAACTGATTTTCGATACTGAAGATGTAATTCCGAAACTGGTTCCGAAAGCGGCGATTTCTAATAAAAATAACCACTTTAAAATAAAACAATCTATGTTATATAAAAACTCTTTTTATTGTCACATAGCCGAAGAAATGAAAACTTTAATGTAAATACAATATACATATTATTTACAAAGTCCAACGCAATTCATCATTGCTCAAAAAATAATACATTTTTAAGAGTAGAGTATTTGAAAAAAACTCTTACGTTATGTGTACCAAATTATATAACATATTACCCAATTTTTTTAAGGAATTACCAATTGCTAATTTAAATTTTTACGTTAAGACAAACCTTTTAATGGTCTCCTGAGCCCTTATCACAGATAATTTTAATTTACCTCTTCGAGGTGTCCAGTATATTTGGTAAATCAGTCGCTTCGGGTCGGGCTTGTGGAGAACTACGAGAAGATTTTTTATTATCTTCAAAAGCTTTATTAGCTTCTTTTACAGGTGAATCTTTTCCATTTATTTGAAAATATTAGACTATGAAGTGTTAAAGCTATCTAAATTCAGTAGATTTTAAGATATTCCTGCGGACAGACAAACAGGTATCTGAGTGTCACCTTATGTGAAGTGCCCAGTCATTAAATGTTTTTTTTTCGAAGCCACATCTAAATAATACACAAGATACTATAAAAATAACAACTTCACAATAGCAATTAAAATATACTGGTACTCTATGGGTACGCTAACTTGCATTATCGACATGATGCCAATCAACGCGTGCGTTCCCTCACTATTGCATTCACTAATGACTCGCGGCTTTCGCACGGCTGAGGTTTTGCGTTCCAACATACATCGACGCACATTTTTAAAAAAGGTAAAATGTAACATTATTTACTTGTGATATGTAGCCCTAGTGTGAGTTTTTTTACCATTTACTTTCACGTTAACTATACTACCGCGTTAACATTTTGACCAATCACACGACCGCATTTCTAGTTCTCAAAATTTCCGCTTGGAGCGCTGAACCATTTCCCATACAAATTTTAGTTAACTCAAACGCAAAGTAATAGTTAGAAAACTCACACTAGGGGTAATGATACGCCAGAATTTTGTTTGTTGATGTATTTACTTTGATTCTTATACCAAATCACAGCGCAATGAGGCATTTATAACGATTTAATATTAATGTTTATTCCGCAACGTACGAAGAGCAACTGGCGGCCGATTGCGCTCATATGTGCGCGCAACGCATTTCTTTGCCACGACTATTATTATTACTACCGTCTCTAGGAGTGGGCAGCGCGCGGCGATTCCGTGCTCTGTGGTCGCTAGTATATGCCGACGAATCACACGTTCCTATGATTCGTCGGCATCGGAAGTCTTGATGAAACTTTTAATTAAATGAATTAAGTAGTTTTTTTAATATATATTTTTAGTTTTATATAATTCATTTGTTTATTATTAAAGTTAAATAATATTAATTCAATAGAAAATGTCAGGCTCTTTTCAACGATGTACATAAGTAAGTTTTGCCATTTTGTGACTCGCGGTATTTGTTTTGAACGACGATAGGTATTGTTGAATATCTAAAAAAAAGTGTAGCGTCACATGTCGTTGCCAAGCAACTGAAAAATATTACATACTTCAAAATAGGTTGATAAAACATGTCATTGATATAAAAGAATACATTAATAATAATTAACTAATCCTAGTGTATCTAATTTATTATCCATCAACAAAAGAACCTGAATAAATCTAACAAGGCTCATATTATTTATAGGTTCTTTAAATATAACCTTTTTAATTTTATAAATGGGTTCTAATCATGAAGGTAAAAACCGTGCCCGTCCGCGCGCTCCTACTCGAGTAAGCATCATTCAATTTGCAGGGTGCCGCGTGAGTGACAAATTTGTCACACACACACCCTTACATTTTTTAAATCCTCACGTCTGATTGTGCGTTCGGCCAGTGGTCGGACACTTACCATAGTCAAGACAGATTTTTTTTTATGTATTTGATTGCATGCACAGAGTCGTAGTACTCTATTTTATGTGTGCACAGAGTGTGCTCACAGACTATAGGTTGTTTATTTGTGTTTTTCCTTCGTTTTTTTTTTGTTATATTTTAAATAACGCGGGCTACGACTTAAATCTACCTTATAATACGTGTGACCCCGTTCGTGAAAAAAATCGGAAAATGGCGCTTGTAACTTCTCGTATTTTTTGTTTTCGTAATTCAACTTTTTATTTAGTGTTAAAAATTAAGTAGAATTATAGTTATTTTTGTTAATTAACCCTAAAATATAATAGTTTTTCTGTTATGGAAAATGTTAGTGTTCATTTGAAGTGAAAGTGCGTAAAAGTGAGAATAGTGTATTTTGATGAAAATTCAATTTTCATATTAATTTTGAAATTCAAGATGGTGGCCATGGTCAATGTGTCAATAATCAACATTATACTCGTTTTCGACTAACTTTAGGGCTGTAAATTCAATTTTCATATCAATTTTGAAATACAAGATGGCGGCCATGGTCAATGTGTCAAAAATCAACATTATACTCGTTTTCGACTAACTTTAGGGCTGTAAATTCATTTTTCATATCAAATTTGAAATTCAAGATGGCGGTCATGGTCAATGTGTCAAAAATCGACATTATACTCGTTTTCTACTAACTTTAGGGCTGTAAATTCAATTTTCATATCAATTTTGAAATACAAGATGGCGGCCATGGTCAATGTGTCAAAAATCGACATTATACTCGTTTTCTACTAACTTTAGGGCTGTAAATTCAATTTTCATATCAATTTTGAAATTCAAGATGGCGGCCATGGTCAATGTGTCAAAAATCAACATTATACTCTTTCTCCACTAACTTTATGGCTGTAAATTCAATTTTCATATCAATTTTGAAATTCAAGATGGCGGTCATGGTCAATGTGTCAAAAATCAACATTATACTCTTTCTCCACTAACTTTATGGCTGTAAATTCATTTTTCATATCAATTTTGAAATACAAGATGGCGGCCATAGTCAATGTGCATAAAATCGACATTATACTCGTTTAGGGCTGTAAATTCAATTTTCATATCAATTTTGAAATTCAAGATGGCGGTCATGGTCAATGTGTCAAAAATCGACATTATACTCGTTTTCTACTAACTTTAGGGCTGTAAATTCAATTTTCATATCAATTTTGAAATTCAAGATGGCGGCCATAGTCAATGTGCATAAAATCGACATTATACTCGTTTAGGGCTGTAAATTCAATTTTCATATCAATTTTGAAATTCAAGATGGCGGTCATGGTCAATGTGTCAAAAATCGACATTATACTCGTTTTCTACTAACTTTATGGCTGTAAATTTATTTTTCATATCAATTTTGAAATACAAGATGGCGGCCATAGTCAATGTGCATAAAATCGACATTATACTCGTTTAGGGCTGTAAATTCAATTTTCATATCAATTTTCAAAATTCAAGATGGCGGTCATGGTCAATGTGTCAAAAATCGACATTATACTCGTTTTCTACTAACTTTAGGGCTGTAAATTCAATTTTCATATCAATTTTGAAATTCAAGATGGCGGTCATGGTCAATGTGTCAAAAATCGACATTATACTCGTTTTCTACTAACTTTATGGCTGTAAATTTATTTTTCATATCAATTTTGAAATACAAGATGGCGGCCATAGTCAATGTGCATAAAATCGACATTATACTCGTTTAGGGCTGTAAATTCAATTTTCATATAAATTTTGAAATTCAAGATGGCGGTCATGGTCAATGTGTCAAAAATCGACATTATACTCGTTTTCTACTAACTTTAGGGCTGTAAATTTAATTTTCATATCAATTTTGAAATTCAAGATGGCGGCCATGGTCAATGTATTAAAAATCGACATTATACTCGTTTTCTACTAACTTTAGGGCTGTAAATTTAATTTTCAAATTAATTTTGAAATTCAAGATGGCGGCCCTTGTCAATGTGTCAAAAATCAACATTATACTCGTTTTAGACTAACTTTATGGCTGTAAATTAAATATTAATATACAAGTAACAAATTAAAATTTGGAGGCCGTAAGTATAACTATATTAACTATAAGAACTATATTGAATAGTTTCTACTGGTATCTCAAAATTATTATAATTGAGGCTTATTAGATCTAGGCATTTAAAGTTTGGATCTTTAAATGCCTAGGTATACATAATAAACTTCTCACAAAATATGTTTTAGGTAAAATATCTGTAATGTTTTTCAAGGGGAATTTAAATGTATATGAAGCATTTTTGCGATACCAATTTAGGTGAAATTTGGTATGAAGATAGTTTGAGACCCTGCGAAGGACATAGGGTTTTTTTTATTATATAGCTATGGGGTGTTAGATATATACACCCTCTATAGCTATATATCCCTATGAAAGGTATGGAAATTACGTAATTTTTAATACACATAACCAATGTAGATTAAATTTGGTATGGAGATAGTGAGACCCTGGGAAGGACATAGGGTATATCAATTTTTGATATAGCTATGAGGGGTGCAGATATATACCCCCTATAGCTAGGTTCAGGGTGCAAAAAATCCGATTTTTATAATAAAAATCAAAAAATCGGATTTTTGATATATATCAGATATATATCCAAATAATTATTTTTTATTGTTTGAAAGCCTTTTAACACTATAATAGTTTTAATTTTAATTAGGTACGTATTAGTTATTTATTTTGTTAAAGAATGTAAGTAAGTAAGCAAGTAAACAAGGAACCTTTTTATAAATAGCTGCCTCTTAATCATTTATTAAAATCACAATATTTGACTTAGTTTACTTATTATTTGTATTTATACTATTATAAAATTATAATTCCTTACCTAACTGGTAAACAAAAAATAAAATTGACAAATATAATATAAACACGCGTCTACAGTGTTCGGGCTACCCTCAAAGAATACCTATATTATGTTATAAATGAATGATTTTACGAAAAAATCCATTGATATATATCCTCGCACCCTGGCTAGGTTGATATTTTAAGAGGTTCTTAAGAAGAATAAATAAATTCACCAGATATAGTAGATAGATAAGTGTTATATGGAGCAAAGATAATCAAAGGGTATATTAAAATATTTTGAAGAATATATATATTTTTGTTTAAAAGTTGATATTATATGTAAACTTTTTACTAAACTTTAAAACTACTTAAGTACATTTATTTTTTCAAACTTACTAATGCGTGCGAAGCCACGTTCAAAAGCTGGTAGTTGTCCTATATACTATTTTTATTTTCATAAAAATAGTGGGCATGTGTGTATTCTGTTTGTGTACTTGAGGTTTCTATTAACAAAAGTAAAAAGGGGAGAATAGGAGGTATATGGGGAAAGTCTTATTACAGAAATAATTTTGTCCCACTAATCATCATGTTGTATCTGGAGGTTGTGGGTTTTATTCCCACCCATGGCAAACAAATAATAGTACATTTTTTTGTACACTTTGTCATAATCTGGGTGTTTTTAAAATTATATCATTGCTGCTGGTACACATAGTACAAGCCTAGAGCTTAGTTTGTGACAAAGGCAATTTGTGTGTAATGTTAAATATTTATGGTGTAGGTAGTTGGTTAGACTTTAAACATAAAAACACTTAGGTCCCTGGTTCAAATCCCAGTGTGTACCAATGAGTTTTTAATTTAAAAAAAATATGTACATTTGTTTGATAACACCACTATAGTGCCTCGGAGAGCACGTTAAGCTGTCGGACCCAGCTTCACTATACCAACTTGTGAAACTGTTTATTGGTGGGTTATTGAGTCTATTCAAAACATCGCGCGAAACATGTAAAATATATATATTTGCACACAACAAATCTATATCTACCTGACCCTACCAAAAATGTCTGATTGCAGGGATAGTACCCTAAATATTAATAATATCAAATTTTACTGAAAGGAAACCTTTTTTTTTTTAAATATGTAAAATAGCATTGAAAGATAGTTAAAATAATTTGTATGGGTACCTATATTTTTTTTTACTTTTGATTTTCTTAGTTTTTCTTTAATTTATGCAAAAACATTTTTTTTTTAATTTAATACTATGTTGTTTAATATAAATTTTGAAACTTATGAATGACTGTTGATTGGTGCAATAAAAGTACAGGTGTTTAATTTTGGATTTCAGTTGGTTTGATACCCGGGTATGGCAATTGTATTTTCAAGAAAAAATAATGTGTATATTCTTAAAACTAAAGGATGTTTTCAGTAAAATTTGTCATCATCAATATTTAGGGCCCTTTTATAGTACAGCCTGTATATATTATATTCAGGGTGAATTTTTCAAGGCCAAATCCTAAACTACAAGGAATAGCTAAAAATGCTCAAAGGAGTCTCGGGACCGTTTTTGATAAAAACTAAAACTGCATCATTAGATTAATTTAAAACGTATTCTTCCAGCCGGGAATCGAACCGTTTTATTGTAAAAAAAAACATGTATTTTGAACCAGCTGTAGTGTCGCTTATAAAGATATAATTCTGGTAAGTAATATCTAGCGGCAATCTATAGGAAAGTGCTCATTTTTAATTTAAAAAATAATAATTCAAAAAGTTTTATAAAAATTTGTCTACTTTAACTCTTTTATCAACTAATCAATTTTTTTTAAATAAAGTTCTTCTAAACACATGCACATTGAAATTGTAGCGACATACAAAATCATACAGATGCAAAAACCTTCAAGTGACCTAGTCATGTTTCGGTTTTAGGCTGTGGGTTTACCGGTTTTCGGGAGACAGGCATTGATTTCTTGTCGAGGTGGTAGTCTCCTTTCCTAAAAGTTAGTTGTAGTACTGTGTAGTTGCGAAAAAAACGGGCGGTTAATTTTACGATAAAGCAGCGAGGCTACTAAAGTAGACTCGTAACGCGAACTCGTCTTTATCGCCGCCCGTTTCGTAACCGCATCTTTTAACCGGCATAGTAGAAGCGATCAATGCTGTTAAACAACAATGAATTGATCGACCCCATTCATGGATTATATAGGACCTATTACCATCAGGTAAATACAAAGTCACATAAAAACAACGTCATAATTTTTAAAATAAAAGTAAAAAAAAAAACAATTCAGCTATGTATTGAAAATAATTGCTTCTTCTTCATCTTTTCGAAAAATTTATTAGTTAGGCTTAACAACAGTAAACATATTTTCTTTAAAATTAGCACTTTCCTTAGTTTACCGTTTAAAGTTACTTTCCACCAATAAATCATTATAAGCGACACTTTAAGCTGGTGCAATAATACAGGTGAGTTTTTTTTTTCAAAATCAACCAGTTTGATTCCGGACTAGAACAATTTTTTTTTCAAAAATCTAATGATGCAGTTTTAGTTCTTATCAAAATCGGCCCCGAGACTCCTTTGAGCAGTTTTCGCTATTTCTTGTAGTTTAGGATTCGGCCTTGAAGGCACCCTTGAAGAATTCACGCTATTTATAGTTAGTAGTGACTATACTAAAAACTTTTTAGATTAGACTGATAGGTTTCATCAAATAATAGAGGTTTATTTGAAATATAAAGCGATCCTATTGGTTGATTCGTTTCTAATATTGTCGACAGTAGGTACTACCGACAAAAGTAGAAACTGTTTGCAAATACTTCTGGTAGAGCTACAGTTTCTTGTCCACTGAGGTTCCCGAGGGCACTGGAGTGGCCGCTCCGTTCGCCCTATGGTAGGGCCTTCTCCATACAAACTAGTAGTGTTTAAAATAACAATTTGTATGGGGAAGCCAAAATTATTTTCATTTGCGACAATGGTTCCATGGAAAAGTTGGTTGATTTGATCAGCAGAACCTCATATTAGCCTATGGGCTAATATACTCATTAGCCTTTGGGCTAATATAAGGTAAAGCATGTACTTTGGTAAACCCTTTCAAATGTACTTATAGTAAATAAACTTACAATGTCCATAAATGAGAATATCTAAAGCAATGTTTTAGGTTGTCTGAAATATTAAATTCCTACTTAATGATGATCCCACCAATGAGTTTTAATTAAAACAATATACATATACATTTGTTTGACAACATCACTATAGGGCCTCAAAGAGCATGTTAAGCTGTCTGTCCCAGTTTCACTATACAAAGTTGTAAAACCGTTTATAAAGTCAAAATATCGGACGACTGAAATGTCAAAGACAAATCACGATTCCATAATCAGTTGGCCTAGGGATTTATTTATAAACTTTACTGCAAACATTTTGTACAAATGTATACTTAAAAGATGGTACAAAACCTAATCTAAACTAATAATATAAATAAATCCAATTATTAATATAATATTATATATATATATCTTCACGGGTACCTTACGGCGCCCGAGACCGCCTAGACGGCCCCAGGGTACCCAGCGGAGGGGTGTTAATCCCACCTCGTCGTAGCCGATGGTATGAGACTACACCGAACAAGTGGCTAGCTCGTCGCGATGTTTTGAATAGACTCAATAACCCATCTATAAACAGTTTCACCAGTTGGTATAGTGAAACCGGGACCGACAGCTTAACGTGCTCTCCGAGGCACTATAGTGGTGATGTCAAACAAATGTACATAAATTTTTAAATTAAAAACTCATTGGTACACACCGGGATTCGAACCAGGGACCTTAGTGTTTTTAAGTCCAAGGTCTAACCAACTCGGCCACCACGTATATAATAAATAATATAATATCAAATAAGTTAATAAGAAGAATCATGTGTTGAAAGAGTGGATCCCTTCTAACACAGTTTTCTTTAAACTTAAAAGAAGGGTTTTGTTACAAAATGTTATGTAAACCTTATATGAATAAAACATTTTTGTATTTTTGGTATAGAGTATAGAAACCTTTGTCTTTTCTATCTGTATTTTGAGATAAGAGTCTGGATTGTTACATACAATAATATTTTAGTTTTTTTTATGTATAATAATGCATTTTATGACTTACTGTTAAGGTTAACTTAATAATAATAACGTACTCATAGACCAGGTCACAAACTAGTACTATGTGTACCAGTAAGAATGATATATTACATATTACACCCCGACCATAACTGTACAGAAAAACGTACTAATATATTTTTGCCATGGGTGGGAATTGAACTCTTGACCTCCGGATACAACCCCAAAGGCGCAACCACTAGTCTACAGAGGGGTTCCATATTTTATATTATTTAATAAAATTAAAACAACTTAACTTTTCTTTACAGATGGGAAAGGTAGAATCCTACTTGCTGCATTGGTTGATCAAGCTGTTTTGGTGATGAATGCCCAATACTCAGAATGCCCTACCTACTCAGAAAAAGATAGATGAATATTTGTTTACATAATTTAAAAACATAAATAATGAATAACAACTAGTAAATTGTTATTCATTAT
Source organism: Monopis laevigella (assembly GCA_947458855.1). Lineage (NCBI taxonomy): Eukaryota > Metazoa > Arthropoda > Insecta > Lepidoptera > Tineidae > Monopis > Monopis laevigella. Next base: position 20,095,151 of record OX381587.1, read on the forward strand.
TTATGTTTTTAGGCCCATTCTTGTTCCTAGTATACATCAATGATCTTCCACATATGGTACAGGAGATGGCGCAGATAGTGCTATTTGCTGATGATACATCCCTACTTTTTAAAGTTAGTAGGAAGGATAATATATTATCGGCAGCAAATGACACTCTGGAAATGGTTTCAAAATGGTTCATGGCAAATAATTTAGTTTTAAATGCAAAGAAGACTAAGTGCCTGAAATTTACGTTGCCTAATGTATCTAATATCAATGCCACAGTGAAGATAGGTGGTACTGATCTGGAATTTGTTGACTCCCACTGTGTTTTTAGGGATCACAGTCGATTCAAAACTTCAATGGAAAGCTCACATTAATACTTTATCCAATAGATTGAGCTCTGCTGCATATGCAGTCAGAAAAATCAGACAATTAACTGATGTTGCAACAGCCAGACTGGTATACTTCGCCTATTTTCACAGTATAATGACATATGGTCTTATAATGTGGGGATCTGCGGCAGATATTGATACTATTTTTATTCTACAGAAGAGGGCCATTCGGGCAATATATAACATGAAAGCTCGTGATCCTCTTCGAGAAATCTTTCCTATGATTGATGTACTGACACTACCATCTCAATATATTTATGAGAATTTATTGTACGTTAGGAAAAACTTAAATATGTTTAGTAAAAATGGCGATAGACATAATTTAAACTTAAGAAACATAGATAAAATCGATATACCAAAGTTTAGACTGCAAAAAACTAATAAATGTTTCGTCATTAACAGTATAAGGTTATTTAATAAATTACCTAAAAGCATTATAGATCTGAGTGAAATGAAGTTTAAAAATTGTATAAAACACATATTAATCAATAAGGCTTACTATAGTGTAAAAGACTATCTTAACGATAAAGACGTCTGGAACCGTCCTGATATGCAATTGAGGTCTCGCAACTAGTAAACAAATTGCTTATGTACAATCTACCCTAGTTTAGTTATATAATCTCTGATATTGTAATAATTTTATATTACATTATTTATTTTCATTACATTATGTAAATTTTGTCTTTGGATAAGGTAATCATTGATGATTACCTACCTACTTATTTATACTTAATTTATACTAATAGTATACTGTGTAGTTATGTACATTGTTACAGTAACAAATAATCTGCCATAGGGTGTTCTACGCATGCTGATCAGTGCGGTGCATTTTGAGTATGCTGCTATATATATTATATATATATATATGCTATATAGCATAAGTCAATCTATAGCTGTGCCCCTCTTTTAGTTTGTGTGAAGCACTAGAGTTTTTTACTTGCTGGTTTCTTTTTCTCCGGGGTGTCTCTGAGGGGATCGACTTTACAGTTAGTGTTTATGCCCTTAAAAATACCGATACTTATATGTGATTGGTTACTTACCTTTTATTTACAATAAATATTTAAGGCATGGATATGATCGGTGAAGTTGGTCGCCTTGGTGGCTCTCTTGTATGGCAGATAATGATTGACAGGTCAATGGAATCAGCTAACCACCTAGTCTTACACTAGTTGGTTATGTAGTGTGTGTTCGGTTCGGTAGTAATTTTCATATTAAGATTTCCATTCCATCGTGTCAAGTTTAATTAATATTTGTTGTTCTTGTTCATTGTTAATGAATAGCTGCCTAACCAAACGCACTCTAAGACCTGATTGTTAAACTTTTTTTTTTTTTTTTTTTTACTATTCATAAATATCTATAAAGATTTACATGAAATAAATGATTTTGACTTTTGATAGTTTTGTCAGAACTTAGGCACCCATGCAGTGTGCAATTATTTTTTTGTGTTACTTTTATAAAATGTTTTTTTTAATCAGTTTTTTTGTGCTTTTTTCTTTATATATCAGTCTCTCTATTATTAGTTAAGAAATATAGTAATACTAATTAAAAAATTAACTGAACGACAGCCTTTCTTTAAATCTCCTCTTCTTACAATTAAATAAGAAATCTTTAATAATCAACCTAAAATATATGCAATAGACATTTATTTTATTCAAAATATGAATTCTTATTTGTTGTAACGATTTTGGTTTTTGAAAATTATTGGCTCTACCATAAGTTTTTGCTTCGTATTAACGTAATGTTAATACATAAAGCACAACCAATGGACTCGCTTAATTTTTTAAATAAAGCGATCCTCATGGTGCCGCACATATTAACAATACGTTAATATAAAGCAAAACTTATGGTAGAGCCTACATCACTGACGTATTACGTAAGTAAAGCTTGATACAATACCTATAAATAGAACTATTGGCATAAGCTCGATAATTTACAAATGCTATATTAAAAAAAAAACTTTTGGCATAAGTGCGATAAAATGCAAATGCTATATTTAAAAAAAAACGGCGTTTCTGTCAATCCAGTGCTTTAAATATATAATTTAAAAAATTTATATGGCAAAATTACATGTCCATCCAATGCTATATTTTTATTTAAAAAAAAGTGAGTCCGATGTCAAAAATGTATCTACAAAAGTTGCGCCTGTTTGGCCACGTTGTCGCTTCAGCTGCAAAAAAGGCTAAGTGCGGCTTCTTACTTATTTGTTCAGTGCGTTCGGCGGAGAAAGTCGAAAAGAGCTCCGCTTTTATTGTCGGAAAAATGGTTAATTATGCATTAAAGCTGTGTAGAAACTACTATTAAAAAAAAGTACCTAGTGTCACGTTTTTCAAGTATGTATAAAACCTTAATAAAAAATACTAATAAAACCCATAATTAAAATATCAAAATCTGACGGTAACTGTCAAACTATGTGCATCAGTTAGAAGTTGAAGAACTAGTGATGTGTTTTTATTTTTAATGAGAATTTCGATACTTTAAAATAATTTATAATCTTTTCAATTTAATTTAATCAAAAGGTATGGCGACAACTGGGGCCTTATTCCGAGTTTTGACACGTTCACCGTCGCGAATTTTGCGTACGCTTTTTCCGTTTTCGACGATCACCTTTGTATGGGATGACAGCTGTCATTTTTTTAATGGTATTACGAGTAATTGGCGAAATTTCCGTCACGTACGGTCGCGCATTTATTGTTTTGTCTTTGAATTTTAGTATGGATTTCTTGTAATTTTGTATTACGAGTTGCATCAAGTTGCATGCATTCAAACAAACGAAAAAAATGTTTTCTGCGACTGTCATAGAGTATAATTAATATCTTAGGAAAGCGGCAGCTTGCTCGTATACATAGATTTATGGTCGTCGTCGTCATTTTCGATATTCTTTATTTTTGTTAAAAAGAGTGGATTTTTTTGTAATTTATTTATTAGTTAAATCTGACTATTATTATTATAGATTATTGTGGAATTGTTGTGATGTTCGTTGTGTTATTTTTTGTTCCCTTATTCCTTTTGTTTTTTATATTTAATGTGTTTTTAGCTTGACTATTATTATTATAAATAATTTTGTTCCTTTTGTAAATATTATAATTTGTGTGACTGTATTGTGTTTTAATAATATGATATAAAAACCTGTTTATTTTATATCATATTTTTAACATTTGTCTAATAAACTATTCTCCTTGCGAAAGAAAAGACAACAAATAATTAATAATAATATAATATAATTAATAGTTCATACATAAAATATTATAATTTGTGTGAATGTATTGTGTTTTAATAATATGATATAAAAACCTGTTTATTTTTTATCATATTTTTAACATTTGTCTAATAAACTATTCTCCTTGCGGAAGAAAAGACAACAAATAATTAATAATAACATATAATAGTTTATACATAGATAGATTTTTAAAGCGAGCTTGTAAATTATATAAGGAGAAGCTAGAAAATGTTGACCTATTTTGCAACTCAATTTCTAGTATAAAATTAATAAGTTCAAAATTGTTACGTGCTGATAAAAAAAAATGAAAAAAATAGTTAGTAAGTCTTTTGGTTTGGTTTTTACTTATTTAGATTTAATTTTTTTAATTTTATTTTATGTTAAGTTTTTTTATTATTCTACCTATATATATATACATATGTATATTTGTCTTCTTTAATTACATTCTATAGGTACCTACTTATAAATTTTAATACTATTTACTGTTATTTAAGTTAAATTTACATTAAAGATATGTAGAACTTGTGGAACAAATCAAATATTAGGTATATAAAATATGGAATTAATTTAGGGAACTCAATGTTTTTATTTTATCTTATATGTATATAAGTTAGTTAACTTTTAGTAATACGACTGTTTGTTTCCTGAATAAAATAAATAAAATAATTAAATACTGGCAACCCTTTGTAAGTAAATTAATAATTAATTAAAAAATTAATAATGGATTGTAGGGTAGGCAGAAAAAAACACACGCTTTTGAATTGTTATATTTTTAATTAATTATTATATTAAAGCATTGAAAGATAAATGAAAGTGTAAATTACTTTAAGCACATCCCTGCCTTTTTGTTTTTCAACATTATTTACTCCAAAACCATTAACATTATGGAAGTTGAGCCAATGTCAAAACTTTTGGGCCTGGAGGACAAATTTGAGAGGGCCATGAAGACCTTTGAAGCCCGCTCAATTTCAATGGCGCAATTGGCTAAGGATTTCAATACTTTTAAGGACTTTGTAGGGGAAATACTGTCACTGCTCTGTGCCCAAATCAATAGTGTCGCTATTATGGCTGAAGATATTGAGAACAGAAGCCGGCGTAAGTTTGTTATATACCGGGGTATAAAAGAAGAAGTTGGTGAAAGCACTCCCAATACTATTTGTAATGTGGTGTCCAACAGGTTACAGCAGCATTGTACACCAAATAACATAATTTTTAGCTATCGGCTTGGAAAACAAATTGAGCCAGACAAACCGCGTCCAATTCTGGTAAAATTTCAAGGTGATGATATCCGAGTCAGTATTTGGCAAGCCAAAAAGAGTCTTAAGGGCTCTGGTATATCACTAGCTGACTTCATGACACCAACTCGGAGGCAGATTTTCATTGAAAGCCGATGATTATATGGTTTAAATAACTGTTGGTCCCAAGATGGCAAAGTCTACTTAAAATTGCCAAATGTTCAAAAACATTGCCTGCCTTCTGCTGTCCACCTAAGTGAATTGCTGCCAAACATCCACCGGTTCAGCCTGAAACACAAATCAATAGGAAATTCCGTGCTGCAAAAACTTCTAAAACAAAATAATTCAAGAAATATTGTTGTGTATATTTACCCAGGTCTATAATTTTCTGTATCTTAACATCAATATCTTATTAGGAAGTTTTATTCCCAGAAATGGTTATTACAAGTTAAATTCATATTTCCTGTATGTAAGTATATTTCTCTCCATGTTAAGTGAATATCCAATATTTCTTTTCTACAAATATTGTAATTGTAATCATGCTTGCAAACTAAAAAGGCTCTTACCACAAAAATTAAAATTACCATACGTTTTCTTTCACAAATATTCATCACAATGTTTGTTTGTTTTTTTTTTAATTTATTAAGGCATTGGTAGCAAAGACCATCAGCCTAAAAATGTTTGTTTGTTTACATTTCTGTTTTTTTTTTTTTTCTCTTTTAAAATTTTTATGAGCTTTGGCAAAGGTACTGGAAAAGGCTAAGATCAATGTACCATGGAGTTCTGTCTTATCCATAATACTTATTAATATTACTATTGCCTATCTAAATATATAATGTTTAATTATATATAGTATTTAATTTAATTACTGCCTTACTGTTATTGATGTTGAGTTACGTATTGTTTTCTATTGGTGATTTCTTTTCAATCATGAACCAGCTAACTGGCGGTTGATGTGGCACTTCAAAATTTTGGCAAATTATTGCTGTTTTAATGACTTTATACCATGAAGCTAAAAAAACGCGCCCTGCGCCAATGGAGTAAGCATGATACATAAATTGTTTCATAATAGTACGATACCGGTGTCGCCAATTTCTGAGGCGAACAAATGAAGAACAGGGAAAAAGGTGTGGCTTCAAATGGCAGCTCAACGCGTCTGACGCTTAAAAAACTGCTTGAGAAAAAAAGAGATACAAGTTAGCTATTGTCAAACATGAATGTGTGCGCGTGTCTATAAGTGTAGTTTTTTTATTATAAAAAGTTAAATATTAAATTGCATACTTAATAGTTTCGATAGTGTTGCCACCGACAACAAATATTATAACTTATCGATATAAACCATCAAAGATTAATAATTATTTATCGATATACAATTGTAATATACACACATATCATCACGGGCCCCAAGGTAACCAGGGGTTTTAATCCCACCTCGTCGTAGCCGATGGTATGAGTCTACACCGAACAAGTGGCTAGCTCGTCACGATATTTTGAATAGACTCAATAACTTTGAAAGGATATACTTTGGGCTAATATGATCAATTCAAACAACTTTCCCATGGAACCATGTATCTCAAAAGAAAAAAAAATGGCCTTCTCCATACAAACTAGTAACGTGATAACGTGATGATGACCAATTTGTATGGGGAAGTCAATTTATTTTTTCATTTGCGCACATGGTTCCATAGAAAAAGTTGTTAGGTTTTATCAGCAGAACCTCATATTAGCCCAAAGTACATCCTTTCAAATCCACCCTGATAGACACTTTCGCATTTATAATACTAATGGATTTAAAATATGTAGGTATATATAAAAATAAATTAAAATACCTACTTTATTAAATTAAAACACATGCACAACTAACTACATGTTACCTACTAAACGCAATCTCAACATTTATGACCGACCTCCAAGAGGAAGTTATAAAAGTCGATGCAAACTACAAAAGGCGAAAAACAATTAAATCGTAGCTTGATTCCTCAAAATTTACTGAACATACAAGGGTATGATTGTTGGTAACCAATTTTCTTCTCTTTTAATTGCCTCTGCCCATTTACGTTTTGATGCCGGACCTTTTGGGAAACTGTATGGCCAATTTGTATGGGGAAGTCAATTTATTTTTTCATTTGCGCATATGGTTCCATAGAAAAAGTTGTTAGATTTTATCAGCAGAACCTCATATTAGCTCAAAGTACATCCTTTCAAATCCACCCTGATAGACACTTTCGCATTTATAATACTAATGGATTTAACATATGTAAGTATATATAAAAATAAATTAAAATACCTACTTTATTAAATTATTTTTTTTATTAAATTAAAACACATGCACAACTAACTACATGTTACCTACTAAACGCAATCTCAACATTTATGACCGACCTCCAAGAGGAAGTTATAAAAGTCGATGCAAACTACAAAAGGCGAAAAACAATTAAATCGTAGCTTGATTCCTCAAAATTTACTGAACATACAAGGGTATGATTGTTGGTAACCAATTTTCTTCTCTTTTAATTGCCTCTGCCCATTTACGTTTTAATGGCGGACCTTTTGGGAAACTGTATGTATAGAAAATATAATTAGTATTATATAAAAAAACAATAATTATATTATATCTCATAACCATGAAAGTATTTACAAAAATCGAGTTTATCAACTATAAAATCACATCACTAAATTGTAACTGACAAACCTCGTTGGACGGTTCTGTTGTCGCCATACCTTTTGATTAAATTAAATTAAAATGATGATAAATTATTTTAAAGTATCGAAATTCTCATTAAAAATAAAAACACATCACTAGTTCTTCAACTTCTAACTGATACACATAGTTTGACAGTTACCGTCAGATTTTTATATTTTAATTATGGGTTTTATTATTATCTTGTATTAAGGTTTAATATAAGAAAATCATGTTAAATACATACTTGAAAAACGTGACACTAGGTACTTTTTTTTAAGAGTAGTTCCTACATAGCTTTAATGCACAATTAACCATTTTTCCGACAATAAAAGCGGAGCTCTTTTCCACCTTCTCCACCGAACGCACAAATCAGACTGAGGATGTAAAAAATGTGAAAGTGTGCGTGAGTGACAAATTTGTCACTCGCACGGCATCATGCAAATTGAATGATGCTTACTCCAGTAGCGGCGCGCGGACGGGCACGGTTTTTACCTTCATGCTTTATACATATATATATTGTTTATATATTTATTATTAATTATACTTATTTTTATATTTTATACCATATTACCTACATATTATGCCTAACTCATCTTCAGAAGATGAATCTATAGAATTTTATTATTGAATGATATTCTTCTTGGTAAAGCATTACATAACATTTTTTCAACGTTTTATAAAAAAAATAACGTTGTCATGTAAATGCCCAAAGTATTCCAAGTCACTACTCTGATTTGCTAACCACTTTTGAAAGCGAGCATATTCACGCGATATCGGTCTCGAAATCATTTCTTAAACCGAGTTATCCTTCTTCCTGTTTCTCTATCCCCGGTTTTATATTAATCCGGAATGACCGCACTGGTAAGGCATATGGAGGGGTAGCAATTTACCTTCGTTCTAATCTCGATTATAAAATTATAGCCCAAATTCCTTCTGCCTATTCTTATTTTAATGGGGAAAATTCTTATGTATTGAAAAAGTGGGACTTTTTCCCGATTTTCCATTAGGTGGGAATTTTTCCTACTTTTCTTAAAATTCGATTTTTTTCCCACTAAAAAATCATTTTTTCGTCAAGTGGGTTTTTTTCGTAGTTTTTAAAAAAGTGGGACTTTAAAAAAAAATCCCTCCAAAAATATTTTTTTCGTCCAGTGGGATTGTTTCATACTTTAAAAAAAACACTTTTTCGTCAACTAGGACTTTTTTCCTACTTTAAAAAAAAAAATTGGGACTATTTAAAAAAATCCCACTAAAAAAACATTTTTTCGTCAAGTGGGACTTTTTCTGGATTGTTCGCAGTAGTTCCATTGCGTTGTTCCATGATGGAACTAATGCGATTTTTTTTTCGCACTAGTTCCATTTTTTAAGAGTAATGGTAATAATGGAACTACTGCTAATAATAAATAATTCACACTAGATCCATTATGGTACTATTAGTTTTTTTATGCAATAGTTTCATTTCTATACAATAAAGTTACTGCGAATAATAAAATTAAGTTCGTCACTTGTAATGACGATTATGCTTTTAAAACAATATTCCGCAATACACCAAGGAACAGATCCAGGTGGGCAGTTCTCGCGCTTTTCGACATTTTTCGTTCAAAAACATCGAACATTAAACGAAATAAATATTAATTAATAAATATACAAATATTGAACGAAAAATGACATATTTAGTCATTTTTCGTTTAAAAATCTCGAATCGAGATGAATGTCGATACGCGAGATTTGCCCACCAGGAGACTCTTGATTTGAGGGGGGGCTCGGGCCTTTTAAAAAGATTTTTAAATTATTTTTTTTGCCGTAATAATATACGTAATGGCCTCAGTGGCGAACCCAGGGGGGTGGAGGCGAAAGCAACGAAATCTATAGAAATTTATGACAGTGATGAAGAATTGGTTACAAAAGTTCATGTAATGGGTGAAGCGTTAGTGATTACGTGGCCGATGACACATAATTTCTGTAGGTCATTATTGTAACATTAAAGCTAAGTTCGCACGAGCGTTTAGTAAAGAGTTAGGAGTTCGGCGTTGGGATTTTTTTTTACCGTCTTGATTCGACACTATTCAAACGAGCGTTAAAATAACCACTTTGTAGCAGCTTGCGCTTGATTAGCCATTGTAGTAGTAAGTAACATATCACTCAATGTTTTATTGTAGTATTATAAGATCTTGGTTCCCACAACACAGCCTTTTCTATTTTTAAGAAAACTGTACTGAAAAAAAAACAGCCTACATATTTATTATTGTTTTTTTTTTAAATAAAGAAAGTTATTAATAATATTATCCTGAGAAGTACTTTAACTACTTTAGAATGACAATGAATACGCTCGACGAATTACTAGCCATTATGGGTCCTAGAATAACGCTGCATAATACAAATATGAGATTGCATGCACATACACGCGCTTACTCGTCGATATCGCCGGCGCAACTGACGCACAATTTGCGTTTAAAAAAGCGCTCGTGTGAACATATAGGCATGTTTCCCTTTGTTGCATTGTGTCGGCGCTTTCTTCGATCTGAGGTGCGTCGAATAAATTCCATTATTTACCATTTAGGTCATTTTCAGTTAGCTATGGCAAAAATCCCTTTAAAAATCTTGTCATACAGCCCGAGCTAAAAAAGCGGAAAAGTGCATTGCGGAATATTGGTTTTAAAAGCATAATCGTCATTACAACTAACGAACTTAATTTTATTATTCGCAGCAACATTGTAGTA